>JAJMGM010000011.1:0-461445 GCA_030568675.1 Suhomyces xylopsoci
TCATATGGAAACATCCTAGCACTCATATGGAAACATCCTAGCACTCATATGGAAACATCCTAGCACTCATATGGAAACATCCTAGCACTCATATGGAAACATCCTAGCACTCATATGGAAACATCCTAGCACTCATATGGAAACATCCTAGCACTCATATGGAAACATCCTAGCACTCATATGGAAACATCCTAGCACTTACAGTTGGTGAGCAGTGCTAGGATGTCTACCAGGCTGTAAAGCTCTCGAGCAAAAATTCCATTCACCACGAAACACTTTGCAAAAGTGATACCAAATCAGGCCATCATATATATGATGGTTGCGGGGCACCAAATAGTCTCCAATGTTCGAAAACACACCTGCTGCTCACCTATGCGGGCCCTACGCTGTTCCAGCCTTGGGCTATAGTGGTTTCACGAGCTGCAAGACCATCACGTGACATGACATCCTGAATTTTTTTCTTTATGAGTATTGAAGGATTTCAGGCTAAAGACGGAGGGAGTCAATTTGTGGAGACATTAGCATGTTGAAAAGTAACAGAGTAGGATCATACGGGTTGAGAAGCTTCTCAAGCAGCTCAGGATTGAGATTTCAACACAAAAATACCATCTTGAACAAGTTCAAGTACCAGCAGGACGAGATCGAAGCTCCGCTGGACTTGGCCAAGGAATCCGACTTACCTAAAATTCAGCCCAAACTTTTGAAGAACGAACCCCGTCAGCCATCATCTAAAAGACCGTTCTTATCAGACCATGAAATCGAAAACGATCCTAACTACAAAATGTCGTCGTGGAAGCAATCCATCGGGCAGCTAGTCATCAAGACGTTCGGGGTGGATATGGACAAGTCACGTGCCGGGCCTGTTGCGGGATCCCTCTACTATGGGGAATGCAAGAAGCAAGCGTTATACTATCCCAACGAGCCCCTTTCTGAAACCGCGTCTTTCTACTACGAGACGCTCAACTTGCCACAAACCTTCAGTCAATGGTTCCAGATCACCAACTTACACTACTGGATATTGTCGGTAAGAATGAGAGCCATGCCGTTCAAGTACGGAAAAAATTACCAGCAAAAATTGGTGGATCGTTTTTTTCGCGATATGGAGTTGAGAATGGCCCAGGAATTGAACATCTCTTCTAACAGGATCATCGAGGGATACTTGAAAGATTACCACACCCAGATGTTGGGATCGGTCTTGAGTTACGACGAGGGTCTTCTGACCGACGACATCACCTTGGCAGGCGCTTTGTGGAGAAATGTCTTTAACGGAAACCCTGACGTCGATATGAGACACGTAGAGGCCTTAGTTGGTTACGTAAGATCGCAGTTGTATGTGTTGAGCAAAATGTCCGACCGAGAATTCGGGTTTGGAAAGTTCAAATTTGTTCCTCCTAACCAAGTAGTGAGACCATTGACGTCATCGCAAGAGGCTGAGTTGAGAGAAAAGGCCAAGAAGGAGTTTGCTGATCTCAACTTGCCATCTCAGAAGAGTGTATTGTCTTTAGACGAGTAGTTTAGTTCATGTATATAGTACCATAAATTTACACCATAAATAAAGAAAACAAAGAGTAGAAAAATGAAGTAAGATCTAAACCATGGCAGCTTATAGAGGGTTATTAGGTAAAGATGAGAAGAAAATGGAATCTATTTATGTCGCGGGAACTGATAAGGCATAACTATGTGGGAATTTTGTTGCGCGCGATTCAAAATTGTTGCAAAATTGAATTGGTCTCGTGCAGTCTTAACACGACACCTTCATACACAATGAATCTTAAAAGCTATTTAGTTTGAATTCTTTCTCTCTGTTTTTTGATTAAGTTGATCAACTCTTCTAATATTCATTCTTCACACATTATTCTTTCTCGAAATATTTAGGCAATTTTAGTTAAGAGGTGTGTCTAAAACTCGCACAATGTCTTACTTACAATAAATTACACACTTTTACTAATCGTTAATTAGTTGCTGATGGTTTATTTTGATTGTACGTTATAGTTACATGATGCTAACGGTATATTTAAGAACTTTGACTAGAGCTTACCTTTGCTCAATATCTCATCGTTCCAATCTTTACCCTTTGGCCCGCGGATCATCACATTCATAATGGCATAATCCTCACCCTCTTTGGCATCAGGTGCAGAATTGTCGCCCAACTTGATGTTCTCGTAAAACCGGAACCCGAACCTCTCGTAAATAGGAATGTTGTCTGGCGACGAGCTCTCCAAGTATGCGATGTTGGAGTCGGATTTGTCTATAAAGTGCTTGAACACAAAGTCAAACATCCTACGCACATTGCCCTTTCCGCGAGCACTTTCAAGAGATCCTAAATATACAAGGGTGTACACGTTTTTGTCGCTGAACCGGTCGTCGTTATTCAATATCCTGTCGGCGGAATCATGCAATAATGGCAACATTCCGTAGAAAACCTTTTCTCTACCTTCCGCGCCAAACATGTGCCACACTTTGTCGTAACCTGCTTCCATAAATGTGGTGAAAGACTCCAAACCGTCTTCAATTGAGGTGGGAGTGGACCACACGGCCACGGTTTCGAACCCTTGTTCGGTTTCGTTGATCCCAAGACAAAAACCCTTGGATATATGCTGGTGCACATAAGACTCGTAGAGCGCCAACTCGCACTTGTCTTTGTACTCTTGGTCCTGGATGTGTGCCGTCAACAATTTGGCCAATGCATCGGTGCGGAACGACCCCAAAAGACACTGGGCCGCTTTCTTGACGTCGGCATGGGTCAATATCCTGATATTGAGGGACGCACCCTCCTTAACAAGATTGGTGGTCGGGCTCGATATATATGCTTTGGGCTCAGCAGACATTTTCGATGCTGATAGAGTGATATGGTGTTGATAGTGAGGAGATTAGCTACTACCTATAATAGTATGAAGTGGTTGGACCAATGTCAAGTAGTATATTTTGTCTATGTTCTGAAATCTTTGTTTCAAAATCAGTAGATCGATGCTAGTGTGTTTGCTAGTGTAATGTTTACGATGTAGATCCATCGGGGCTTTGGTGGGCTATATATATTGTGATAATCTCCACAACGAATCTGATGATAAGTGTGCATCTCGATGCGCCCATCTCGCGCTCTTCTCGATGCGCCTTCTAGAACGAACTCGGAAGGCGCAATGCGCATGCCTAATTCGTCGTCCCGAGATCAATCTAAAAGTGGACCAATAAAGCCTAGACTACATTTACGGCGCTAAGTAAAGGGTATAGGTACCGACGATCTGTAAACAGCCATAGTCTCAAAGCCAAGTGTAGGATTTGTAGGTGTTATGGCACTCTACTGATGCGTCCCATTCCTCAGGCGCATCAGTGGTCTGTTTCTCCACATCTTGGCGCAAATCTCGCGCCGCGCTCTTCCTCTTCCCTAATAGTCGTTCCTTTTAAGTCAGTCACATGTACGTTTTCACGTGACTAAAGTCACACGTCGGGCCATCTCAAATCTCCAGATTGCTAGTATATTTCAGAATTCATAGTAGTCCGCCCCAAAATGTTCAGTTCACTTCTTCCGAAGCCCCAGAAGAGTCTGTACGACTCAGACAACTACTTTAGTCTCTCCAGGCCCAAAAAAACCAGTACTCAACTAACAAAATTGCCCACAAAGTCGTCCACTTCGGTGATAGCCAACCCCGAAGCAGAACATACCATCTCCAAATACCATTTAAACGACGATGGAACACTCAATTATGGACTTACTATAGCTTCTCTGAACGGCAAGACTCTCAATGTACAGGCTACATATGAAGATACCATTCCTTTGAAGAAACGATTCCCCAAACTCAAGCACCATTTTCCACGGTATACCTTGGAAAACTGTCCTGACAACAGTCTAGCGGAAACTTTGCAGGAAACCAAAGAAGTTATAGCCAAGCTCACAGGAACAAAGACCGAAAGTAATAAAAATGACGTCACATATGTAAAGTACCAAACAGAAAGCATAATTAAAGACAATGAAGATAGAGGAAGAACTATAGAGATCAGAGAGTTCCAACAAGACCCTACACTACCACCCAAATTCAAGTTACGTAAAAACAGACATAAAGAACCATCTCCGCCCCCTCCTATCCTCAAAAATACCAACGCTTCGCAAACCAAATTGACCAAAGAGGACAGAGAAAAGTGGAATATTCCAGCAGCCATCTCCAATTGGAAAAATAACCAGGGATTTACCATTTCTTTGGATAAGAGAATATTGGCTGCGAATGGCGGGTCCAAAGTGGAAGGGCCTGATATAAATCTCGAAAAATTTGGCGGTTTATCTGGAGCTTTGGAAAAGGCAGATCTTGAGGCGAGAGAGGAAATTAAGATAAGGAATGAAGAGCAAAGGAGAATTGCAGCTGCGGAACAGAATGAAAAGGAGAGGAGGTTGAGATTATTGGCCGAGGAAACAAAGAATGATCGGAATAAAAATGGAAAACGCCAGAGAGATACTTATGATCAGTACTCGAAAAGAAGAAAATAGAAGAGACAAAATAACTGGAAACTAACAGAAAAGATAGTAGAAAATGGAAGAAGAGAGGTTGGGTATTAGCTCAACTGTTTAGTAATGAGTAACATGTAGTAATGAAAGAGATAATTGTGCTGGACTCATGGATTATTAGTATAATGTTAATGATAAATCGTGAGGTATGAATTAAATTACCATTTTCTTATAAAAGTTTAAATTAATAAACTAATACCGTAGTGGTACACTGAACAGACTAAAGTAACTGTCATCTCACTAATATAAGCTTATATATATCGTACCAATGACGAAAAATGTTGAAAAATTGAAACATTAAAAAGCACTGGAAAGAAACGGTTTAATACTCGTTATTCTTTTGAGTACAACAAGCTTCTTGCTGGGCTCTATTAGAGAGAAATGAGCCAATATTCATAGCTTTGGGGACCGATGATGAGCAATTAAAATATTTCATTACCAGATAAATCCTTTTACAAAGGCTTTGAATCGTATCAACGAGGCTTTATTGGTACGAGAAGTCGATTATTGTGTCAGATAGGGTCTTGAGTATATCTCGTACCTATGGCACCTTTCAACTACATTTCTGTACATTTGAATTAGGTTGATTTTCTATATTCTAAAACAAATTGAAGAAGTACAAGTAGGAAAGAATCTAACCTTAAGACTAACGAAAACTCGATTAGTCAATTCACTTCTGGAAGGTCAACATCCGCTATTTATCACATTGAAATACTTTCTTAGAACATGGTGAAACAATAACTATAGAATTTTCAGTAACCTTTTTTAGTAGCCTTTAATTGTAAGTCCGGATAAGGCGAATCACCACGAGAGAATAAACTATCCAATTGAAACAATAAGTACAACACCCTCTAACACAACGAGCCAGATGCACAGTTGGTAGTGGGATTAGAAGTTATTTATTTGAATCTATATTCATTTTAGTATCACGCAAGTCGATTAGCAGTTTATAAGTTATTACCTAGGAATGTTGCATTGTCGCATAAGCGAGGAAGTAGTACTGGAATATATAATATCAGTTGCGGGTCTTTTGAGGTGCTCTGTACTCCAATTCCTGCATCCGTAAAATATGTTCAGTCAATACTTAGCAAATTTAGCGTAGGTAACAGGCTATATAAATTATCATATAGTTAAAACTTTGGCTGCGAAAAATCAAACCTACATGCTTTAATTGAAAATCAACTGACAATTAAGCAGTGTTGACACTTAGATCATTACTTTTGATTGAGCCTATATTTAATACACTTATAATACAACTATAAAATACATTGTTTTACTTCTTTTTGGGTCTTCCTCTCTGATGCTTGACCTTGGTCTTTTCTCCTCCGTCGTACAACGACCTATCAAACAGCTCCAAGGCACTTGAGTTGACCCACTCCAACACTCGCTGCAAATCGCGCTCGCTTCTCTTCTGGTCCAACTCGTCCTGCAACTCGTCCTTGAGTTTGTCCAAGTCTTCCTTTTCGCCATACTCAATGATCTCATTGACACTGCTGAGCTTTTGACGCTTGCGAGGGGCCGCGCCGGCGGCTTTTCTACGTAACTGACGTTTACTTCCTACACTTACATCCTCGTCGTCGTCGCCGTTGTCCAACTCGGAGATCCGCTGCTCAACATCATTGATCTGGGCCTCGAGCTTGGTTTCTTCTTCAGGCGTTTTGTTCTTCCCCAACGCTTTGTTTCGGGCTTCCATCGTAGAAATAATCACGTCCTTGAGTGCAAGCAACTCTTTGCGAAGATTGGATTCTCTTTTGCCCCATGGATTAAGCCACTTGATCAACGCTTCGATCTGGTGGGCACTGTCGTAGTACCGCCAGCTTTGGCCGTTGGCCAACAATTCCGGTCCTTCTTCAATGGCTTTTCTTTGAAATGGGCTCAACTCTTGGAGAATCCTGTTGGCTGTCAATGCTCCATGCATATCGATGACCTGCTCATCGCCCTGTTGAGTCACTCGATAAATTTCTTGAGCACCATACTTGATTCCAAACACCTCAGAAACCGTTTCTACATATGGTTTAGGCAATTGCTGGAAGTTCATCACCGAAACTTCTTCGCTAGTTTCTTCCATCACTACATCGCCATTGGCTTCTTTTTTGGGCGCTACATCACCTCCTTCTTCGAGATTTACTTTATCTTTTTCCTTCTCCTTCTCTTTCTCCTTCTCCTTTTCCTTTTCTTCATACTCAAGGCTAAAGCGCTTTTTATCATACTCCTCGCTCTCTTCAAAACTGGACTTGAAATGGATTCTTAAATCTCCGTTGGAAGGCCCTTGCACCCAAAGACGTCCCATCAAGTACGTTTCATCTAGCACGTCCTCGTTTTCATCTTCATCCTCGTCGTCCTTCTCCTTCTCCTTCTCCTCTTCCTCATCCTCGTCGTTCGTAGAGCCTCCGAAAAACGTAGGCAACCCGTTGTTTTCAAACCACCAGTACCGGTTAAACAACCGGTCTTTGCCCAAAAGCTTGACTCGCTGACAGTCCAACTCGGTCAACTCGCGCTCCACCTCACGCTTGTCTTTGCGGAGCTGCGCCAAAGTGACCAAAACGTCCTTTCTCTTGTTCCAGTTCTCCTTGAACTCCTTGTCCTTTTCAGCCAAAGCTCTCTCTTCGTCATTCATCTCTACAACCTTCAAGTTCAACCGGTACCTCTTGTTGGTAGAAGGAGTTTCTGTGGTTTCTTTTGTAGCAGGCTCCTTCTCGTCTTTGTGGGCCAATCTCTCGAGGACCAAAACGTTATACTTTTGCGCCAACTCCAAGTTGGCCTTGTAGTCTTTGATGTTGTCGAGTCTGGTCCGTCTCAAAGCGGCCGACGTCTCCAAACACTCGTCAATGTAGTTCCTGACAACAGACCCATTGGCCAATAAGTCGACCAAGATCCCTAGGGTCTGGAACCTCAAGTCTATGTCCATTTCTTGGTAGAACTGGGTGAGTACCGTGCCGGCGGTGGCAGGCAAAGACTTGGGGGCAAGCACTCTATATACCTTTTCAATTACAGGCTTGTAGCTGGCTACGTACTCAACCATTGACAAAAGTCCAAGCAAGATGATCTGCCAGTTTCCGTCCTTGAAGATCCTCTTGCGCAAGCGTTCGTGCCACGGAATATTGCGGTAGTTGATGAACGTATATGCGTTGTGATCGGAGCTCTTTTTGGCGTCTTCATCGTCGTCTTCATCGTCATCTTCGTCGTCATCTTCCTCCTCCTCTTCTTCCCCTTCGTCTTCGTCATCTGCATCTACATCCTCGTCCTCCTTCTTGCTACTCTTATCTACTTTACTCACAGCCTCAGTATCAGGCTGATCCGATTCGTTGCCCGACTCTTCGTCGTCGCTCTTCAACTCGCCCTGCTGGTCCGTATCAGAGCCTCTATCTTCATCGTCGTCTTCAGCAGCCTTATGCCACGATTTCTTGGGAGGAAGCGTTATCAACAAGCCAAAGATCTCGTCGTTCTGTTTGCTGATCTTGGCTTGCTGGGTGGTCGGA
Source organism: Suhomyces xylopsoci (assembly GCA_030568675.1). Classification (NCBI taxonomy): domain Eukaryota; kingdom Fungi; phylum Ascomycota; class Pichiomycetes; order Serinales; family Debaryomycetaceae; genus Suhomyces; species Suhomyces xylopsoci. Next base: position 7,975 of record JAJMGM010000011.1, read on the forward strand.
GGGGTATTGGACAAAATGGCACTGAGCACCGCACACCATACTTCGTCCAAAAGCTCGCACCTTCCAAGCTCGTTGTACTGATCCGAATTCCAGCCCATACTATAGATGAAATCGTCAAACGTGAACGTATCGATCTTTAGCACTTTATGGTACACATTGATGAACATCCATGCTTTCAATGCCTCTTGAACATTGGCAACATGCGGTGACGAGAGACTCTTTATTCGGAGCTCCTTTTCAGCCTTTTCTTCTACATTTTCTACGTCTTCTTCCTTTAACTCTTCCCTGATCTCGCTGATAAGATGGCTATTCCATGTACGAGAGTTTTCAGGAAGTTCGAGTGGCTGCGGCAACACCTTGGGATGCTGGATATCAAACTTGATCTGCAAGTCGTCTACAATGTTCTTTTTGGATGGCTGCAATAATGCAAGCGACGTGAGCACTGACGGCATGGTATTGTTCTCGTCTATGGCTCCGTTCTCGTCAAGGTGATACTCTACGCGGACTGGGTCAGGCAAGTAGTGGGTAGGAAACTGGGTTTTGCGATCGGCAGGCACCTTCGAAAGCAAGTCCGCAATGACTTGCGCCAGTTTCTTGTCGCTCTTGGTAGGTTTGGTCTCTTCCTTTTTCACTACCTTTTTCTTGACCACCTTCTTTTTGGTCTTCTTGCCTACAGTCTTGGCTATACTGGCTACACTAACCTCGTTCTTGACTGACGGATCGTCTTCAAACAAGGGCTCGCCGTTGGGCGTGGAATCGGCATAGATCTTCAAGTCCTCGGGGTATTCCTGCGGAATCCGGTACTTCTTCGCGTACTTGTCTTTGACCACCCACGGCGCACCCACCTTGTGCGACCGCGACATGGTGAGCTTGATAAACGTCTTGATAAGAAACTTGGTGAAGTGGTTGCGGTCGCGCAAGAGCCGATCGCCAGTCACGATTGTTTGGTGCAGATCATTGAGCCGCGCTACAAGGTACTTGGTGGTGAGGTTGTCGGAGTTGCCGTACTGGACCTTTTCGCGGATGGTTGCGCGCTGCTTGGTGACGCCCGGAACCTCGCCCTCGTCGTCGCTTTTGTTGGTGGTGTTGTTGAAGGCGCCGTTCTCGGTATCGTTCTTGATATACACCGTTTCGCCAGGAAAGTAGTCGGTGCGGAAAACCAGATACACCTTATCGATAAGCTGGTCGAGACGGGTGATGCGGTTGAACTGCAAGAACCGCAAGATGTGCTCGCGCAACGCCTCGGGGAAGTTCTTTTCCACTCCTTTGATCTGTTTGTTTTCCATCTCGAGCGCTTCGAAAAACGTCAAGCATGAATTGCCGGTGATCTCACACACAAACTTCCTTCGCTTGTAGTAGTCCATTCGCGCGAGGTACTCTTCGTACGTCAAAAACCATTCCTTGGTTTGCTTGATGACGTACACCTCGGTGGTGAGGTCGGCTGGGATTTCCGGGGGCCGCGTGATGCTGACCTGCTTCCTTTTGTATAATACCATTTGCTCGTTTTTTCGTGATGTTTGTCTCGGCGCGAAATTGGTGCACTCGCGCGGCTATTTTAAAATTTCTGATAACTTGTTTTGGTGATACACCTATGATGGTGTTGGTAGGTGATTTGATGTTCAACAATAAAAGTAACGGCTATACCCCTTTGGTGGTGGTGATAGTGAATCTGGGGCAATTTGGGTTGCAATCAATCTCTTGCGGCGCAAACTTTCGATTTATGTGTTGTTTGGGTTGACTGTTGCACTGGTTCACTTGCTATCTGCTTCTTACTCCTACAATTCACTCCGCCAACTTAATAACTTGAAATGCAAAAAAACATTGGCAAAAAAAATCGCAGTTATATCTTGGCTATATACAGGAGACATCAAAAGAATAATCGCGTATCGCAAACGGCTTCACGTGAGAAATTACATCAGCTGCGCATTACCGATGATGTAAAAATGAACAGCTGCATACATCAAAAATCAATACCTACAAATAGAGGTTGAACCGATAATAAGAGCTTAAAAAATGAAAAGTTCCGAAAGGTTTGGTCTCAAATCCGATAGGATAGCATTAATCCTTGAACGGGTATCATTAGCACTATATGGGCTAGTTTATATATTTGTTGCGTGCGATTATCTGATTAAAACTTTGGTTTACAATTTAACGAATTGATCAGCTCTGTATATATTTTGCTCTATATGTCTATTAAATTCAGGTTAGGGTTTGTCCCATACCTCGCCTATGCTACCGGCTCCAATGGCTGCAAATTTGACGTGCAACCTACCTTAAGAGTGCCCAACTATCAAATTGACCATAAATAGAACACATATGACGTGTATTTAGTATATCACAAGATCATTGATCACTCTATTGATCAGATGTTGATCCTACCAGCACCTATTAACAGGGAAAGTGGTGTGCTGGTGGGGCTGTATGCAGGACGGCTGCTACCGCTAAATGATGTAATCTTCAGAGTGATCTACACGCTGCACAATACTCTGCATATCTATCTACTCTAGATAGTTTTTGTATACTCTAAATAACTTTTTCGTTAAAAGACACCATATTTCTGACACGTTTGAAAAATCCACTGGAAAACAGGACTGATTTTGACCTGACAGATTTGGTTTTCGTCAACATACGAGTCGAATTTTCTCTCTTCCGCACTGATTCTTTTGTACGACAAAGCTTGCACACCGGTATAGATAAGGTAAACGATTTTCTGCTTGAGCGAAAGATCAATATTCAACTTGCCGTCTTCGTCATAGGCTTCAGAACAGGTCGAATACGAGCTGAGTCTGCTCAATTCGGTCACAAGCTTGTTGCTCTCGTCCTCTTCGGTCTCGTCTTTGTGCGCAACCATCACGTCTGGATAGTCGGTTATGATCCCGTACTCCGGTAAATTTGCCGTTTTGCCAATTTTGACAAGATAGTCGAACTGGGCCGTAGTATTTATGGTCCACGAGTACAATTTCAAGTTCTGGATTCTCAACAAGGGAATGAACTTGGTGATGAAATCCGTGGACCACGTCAGAATATAGATGAGCGAAACACCGGTCAATCTGAATCTGAAAACGGAGTCCTTTTTAACTTCATCCAAGGCATCCAAGTAGAAGTTGTAGTTGATATAATTGATGGAATCTCTCCAGGAAATGGAGATATGGAAGATATCAAACTGCTTGTATCCGAACTTATTGAGCGCGCCAGTAAAGTGCTGTCCGAAAAAATCTTCCTGATTCAAATATTTCAAGAAACTCAAGTCCCAGATCCCAAACTGAATGCGGTGGAGCCACCATTGGATGTCGTCGTGCACAGCCAACAAGTCTTTGATTATGTACTTCAAAAGCTTGGTTGGGTTATATCTTTTGATATCCAACTGCAACTTATGCACATTACTGCCATTACTATCTACATAGTTCTTAAACCATCCTAAAACGTCGCGGAACGTCATCAATTGCGAGCCGTCTCCGATGGTTTTGAGGTGTCTCAAGACATCATGATACGAAGTTTTCAACACGTTGTAGTCAGTGGGACTACCGTCTGAATGCACAAAGATTCTCTTGGTGCTCATATCGTGCGATATTATAATCTCGTTATCGCTAGATAACCAAAGGTCTGTTTCTATCACGGTGGCCCCGGTCTCATAACACTTTTTGAAGCCTGTCAACGAGTTTTCGGTGTATTTGGATTTGAATCCACGGTGGCCTGTGATCACAGGTGATGTGTATGTGGTGAGTGACATTGCGTCTATGGTTTCAGGCAATTTTGTCCGGATAATCCATTTATATATGATTAGAGAATTTGCACGATTCTTCTGTGGGGTCAAAAAAAGATTGTATAGATATTATTTTTTAGCCCTCCATCGCTGCAGGATAAAAAACAATTAATACCAAAAACAATTAAAACTACTCCACTATAGAGGTAAACAAATGTTGAGGTAGCCCGTAAAGCTCTTGGGTCTGTAGGTGACCTTCCTCTTGCATTGAACTACACTTGTGCTGGTTTGTTTGCTCTCCGAGATACCCACGACCTCCTTGGTGATGCAATCTGCGCCAATTTGTCATTTTCAGCCTGCAGGTTTGACATCGTTTCTTTTTTTCTTGTGGTCTTTTTTTATTTACCATTTGCACTCGTGGGGGGATGCCCTGGGACCAAACGGTACCAAACGAGTGACAAACGCGGACCGTTACATATCCGGCAAAACGGAATCATTACTAGAAACAGGAGTGGAGAAGCCAACGTGGTTTGCACCACACGTGTGGCTAGCTATGCTACACAAAGGCTCTGCTACAGTGGCTTCTACTTTTAAAACCCGCACCACAACGTGGCCGGTCTAGACTAAATGAGATAATATCTATTCTAGAATGACTAAAGAGGATTTTTCGGTTGCGTCATAGTGAAAAATGACGTTCGAGCTTTTCACGTGACTACAACTTGACGCCCTTCTCCTGGTTGGCCTGATCTACCACCAACTTGATAAGCGAGTAGGCGACGGATTCCGGGAATGGTATGACGATGTTCTCAGGATTGAAGTCTTCGTCGTCCTGTTCTTCGGGATAGACGAGCTTACGCACAAAATCGATGTCGAACCACCGAGCATCGGCCAATTCTCTGTCGTGGCCCAAATTGATCTGCTCGCTAATTCCGTCGAATTTGACCTCTCCCAAACATCCGATCATCAAATTGCCGGGGAATGGCCATGGCTGAGTCAACACAATGTTGATTTGCTTGCAAACTACACCGGTTTCCTCCCAGATTTCTCTTTTGGTGGCCACCTCTACAGTTTCCGAGGGCTCCATGAACCCTGCAGTACACGCATACATGTTGGTGTGCTTGTGTCTTTCCGACAAAGACAACAACACCTTCGATCTGTCTTCGTTAGTGATGGCGGTGATGATCACAGCATCGGTACGTGGGAAAGAGACGTTGGTTACACTGGCGTTTTTGGCCGGACACCCAGCTTCGGTAGCGCTGGTGCACTCCAATTTTCCCCCCGCATTGACAGGAATCACTTTGGAGCCGCATCCTGGACAAAAGAGGTTCCGCGAAAGCCAATCTAAAAACATTTTACCTTGCGAATACAACGAGGCTTCTTTATTGGTGAAGCCCATGGTGTGTTTTCTAGAGGTGGTGAAAAACACGCCCGACGTGTCGGCGTCTCCCAACGCGTTCTTGTAGAAATCAAGTAGAGACTCTTTAAGTTCGGGCGCGTTGGTCAAATCTACGGCGTAGTACGGAATTCCCTGGTATCTTCCCTGGTAATCGAGGTACGACTCCTCGCTGCTCTCGTGGTTAGCTTTGAGACTCTTTAAATCGAGCCCCACGCTCGCATCTTTTATGCCCAAAAACAAAATTGTTGGTTTGCCATTATCTCTCAAGTGCGCATGGTGTTTTTTGTTATCGTCAATCCACACACTGAGAGCATTTTTCCAGGCGTCTAAGTTGACCAAACCGGTCTTGATGGACTCTCGCGATTCCGGCTGATTATCACCATTACTCAAAACAATCAATTTTTCCTCTAAATGCTTGTTGACTAATGGATTCGTTTGATCATAGAAGATAAACTTGGTGGATGGATGTAATACACTATCGCTGATAAAGTCGTCGTCCTCTCTCAAGAACGATACTCTATTGAGAATCTCTTTACCGTAGTATATCTCGTTCTGCTGTTCTATAATGGTGGCTTTGCTGTTATGTGACATGTTGTAGTAGTGGTGGGCTTTACTGTGATTGCTTCTAAGTGATGAATACCAGAAATTGAGCCGACTTCTCAAGTCTCTAACTATTGCTCTCTGGTACATCCGGTGATTAGTAATTTCAGCCAGATGAGAGGCGCGGAGAAGTGGAGAGAATAGCGACAAAAGAAATAGGCCGGAAATAGCGGGCAGATAAAAGACAGAGTGGGTGATTGTGAGTGTCCGGAAATGGCGGCAGATAAAGACATGGAAGAGGATGTGACTTAGTGAGTGTGAAATGCCGGGTATGGCGGGGCAAATAGTGAGAGTTCCCAGATTTGCGGGATTTGAATAGCGCCCAGCATTAGCGAGAGTGCCAGGAATAGTCGGGCGTAACCAGCGAGCGCGAATAGCGAGAAGATGTAGTGCGATGAGGTAGTGTGGTTTAGTACCTCGTAGGTGTATAGATTACTAGTGAAGAAGAAGGTGGTAGTTAGTGAAGAAGTAGGTAAAACTATGTGGTCGTCGATGCAAGAAATTGTAAAAGTTGATAGACATCTGTATATTTGTGAAATAGTTGCAAAAATCCACAAAAATTATTGTGTTCCATGTAATAGAAAACTCTCTATTATTTTATACTGCTGCCTTTTACTCTTTAAACTACTTGCCATGGATTATGCCAGTCATTAGTGAGAAAAGGTGGTCGTTGATGTAGACAGAGGATCCCCAACCATCAGAATCTTATTTCCGAAGTCCTCTCTATACCACGAGTTTGAACTATGGACGGATACTTACTTTACATGAAATACTTAGAATTACCGGTGGCTTAATTAGATGCCTTTACATAACCCAAATCAATATTGGGCCCAATTTTCGTTGAATAGCACTATTTAAAACGAGTAATAAAGAAAGTCATGTTGGATTAATTATCAAGTCTAGAAGAACTAGTGAAGAGGAAGGCGGCATTACCTGGACTAAATGTCATCAGTGACTCGAAACCGTCAAGGTCCATTATCTCTTACATGGAAATTTTCATAGAGTTACTGCCAATTGTAGCTGTCTCGAGCCTATACCTACTCCAATTCTCAGATTAAACTAGAGATCATTGACATATCATTTTGAGAATTATGATTGATCAAGTACTTATTTCTTCTTTTAGTCTTTCCTAAGCTACATACATTTTCGCTGCCACGCGAAATATCCGCAAGCTGAATCAATATACTTCTATTTGTGTCGAAGAGTTACCTCGTTCACTATTTCTACTAGTTCTGTTCTATTCCTATTATTACCTTGTCTATATACATCCCAGTCTTTCTATGTACATTAGTCTGTTTTGTTAGTAATGTTCATATTTTTCTCTTGATAGTCAGCTATCTAAGACATTTTCCTCAATGGTATTCGGAAGTCTAACGTCTGTATATCTTTTTAATCATCATCCTATCACTCAAAATACATACCTATCCCAAAGTCACGCCTCTCTTAATGGCATTGGGGAGTCCCTTGATCCACGACTTACGGGTTTTCTTGTCTACAATCACAAATACTCTTCCCGATTGTCTCATTCTTCCAGTTCTGCCAATCCGGTGCACCAAATCCACCGAACTACGGGGCAAGTCCATCAAAACCACGTTCTTGATTCCGACAAAATTGAGGCCCCTTGCCATCAAATCGGTCGTCACCAAGATCTTGATTTTGCTGTCGTTTTCGTCCTGTTCCACCAACTGTGCTGGCTTCAAAAACGGCTCGATCTTGTCGATTCTGTCCTGAGCAGAGTCTTCTCCACTCACACCCACTACATCTTCTTCTCTGTGGCCGTACTTCTTCACCAATGAGCTGACTAACGGATGTACGTCTTTCTTTTCATTGACAAAGATCAAAATACGCTTTACAAACCCGGCTTCGGTGCCGTCCTTATGGATGGCATATAAGGCTTGGGCAAGACACCGAGTCTTGGAGCCGTTATACGGAGAAGCCTCTGCATCAATAATCCTAACATGGATCTGTTTGGGGATCTTGTGCAATGAGGGCGTGGCGATGTTAATAATTGTCTGGTCGTCAGGAAACAAGGTCGAGAGCGTTTTCTTGAATTCCTTAGGTATGGTGGCCAGACACAATATTAAATCTCTACATTTGTTGACTCTCCTGATCACTTGCATGGTATCTTTGAGCCACGACTGGTCCATCAACGTGTCGGCCTCGTCAATCACCATGTACTCGGTGAAGTTAAAGAAGCGGAACGGACGGTTGAAGTTGGTCAACTTTGCAAGCCCGTTGATTTTACTAGGCGTGGTGACCAACACATCCAACCTTCCTTTAGTGTTTATGGCATTAAAGAGCTTGGTGTGGGGGTCACCTGACGTCCACTTCATCACTCGCAAGTTCAAATTGGACTTCTGGTCGTCGCGCTCCAAAAAAGCTCGGAACTTTTCGTGCACCTCCAACTTGTCTACATCATAACTTATGCGATTCGCGCGGTTTACAGTGTCATATACCTGTTCTACCAATTCGTGCGTAGGCAACAAAATCACCAGACGTATCGTAGGTATCTCTTTAGCTTTCTCATACGCCGCAGGCAGCTTCTTAAAAAGCTCAAAGTCGTCTTCCTTTAGCTTACTTAAGATCAGCGCAAGGTACGCCCAGGTCTTTCCAGACCCAGTTTCGGCCGCAATGGTAAAGACCTTAAGCTTGTTAAGCTCGTTACTTTTGATCAAATCGGCCACGATCGCGTTTCCGTCCTGTTTGGGATCTACCACATTACTGGCGCGGTGTCGTGGCTGGTTCACTTTTCTGATGGCAGCCACCTGCACTGGAGAAGGTTTGATCGCCAACTCCGTTTTGTCCTTCACATAAGTACTTTTGAGATTGTACACCGACTTGATTTCTTGGATCATGGCGGCCCGCACCGTAGGAAAGATCCGGAGCGACTCAAAGGTATCGATGCTGTCGAGGCCCACGCTAGACGTTTCGAGTGTCTTTTTGGAGGGATGGTGAAGCTGACTGAACTTTCCAAAAGAAAAGATACTGTTCTTGGGAGTTTCTTTAGTTTTGGTTTCATTGGTAGTTTTGGCACTTTTGGTACTTTTAATACTCTTAACATGGCTGCGTGCGGCAGCACGCAGCACAGTACTGGCATCACGCACCAACACCAATGTCAAGCTGTTATGCCATGTGGCAGTTCGCACCTGTGACACCACTTGTGCTATGCTCCCATATCTGAACATAGAATACGTCGAAAGAAAAATGTAACAAAAGGGTTACATCTATAGATTGTAAAGGTAGAAAAATTTTTCAAGTCTTTTTATACCAATTTTTCAACGATCGCGCACGAAAAGTGAGTGAAAGTGAAAAATTTGGATTGAAGTTTCTGAAACAAGACTAGTTGAAGGATCATGTTGAGACTCACACAGTTGGCCAGAAACGTGCCACGGGTGCCTATGGGGACCAGAGGGTTCGCCAGCACCGCAAGTCTCATGAAAAAGGCCGCTCCGGCTGGCCCCTCCAGAAAGACCAAGATCACGTTCAAGGTGCTGAGAGAACAGACCAAAGCCAAGAAACCGGGCATGACCCACTTGGAATTCAGAGATGCAGTTGGCGCATTGGGTTTCGACAAGTTGGCTGTGGATCTCAACGGCTTGAACGTGCCTAATTTGGCCCACACCGAATTGGCCTCTGCCCAGTCCAAAATCGTCAAATACTCTGCGGCCATCCAAGAAAAACTCGACAAAATCGGCTCGTTCCAAAAGCTCCAGCACCACGAGCTTTTCCAGAAACCCGTTTCGCTTGTCTCTCAAAACACCAGCCAAGTCTACAACCAAGTAATCGAAAAGTTGGACACTTCATCATCCAAAGATAACAGGTATTGTTTGGTTGGTAGCAACGGGGTGGGAAAGTCTACGGTGCTTACACAGGCAAAGGCGCTTGCCATGTCGAAATACCAGGACGACGTGATTGTTTTACATATTGACAACGGAGCCAAGCTCGTCAACGGTACCTCCGACTACATTTTCAACTCCAAACTCAAGTTATACCAGCAGCCCATGCTCACCAAAAGATGGATCTACAAAATGCGCCAGATCAACGAGGGAGTGTTCAAGAAACTCAAGTTGACGCAAGACATCTCTTTCCAGACGGGCCGTGTGGACTACAATCTCAAGAAAGGCGTCAATACCGTGGACGAGTTCTTGCTCCACAACCACGACTTCGGCAAGTTTGCACCCACGTCTGCGTTCCAGTTCTTTGTCAGAGAATTGCAGGCGCATTCTGAAAAAGTGCCTGTTCTTTTTTCGTGCGACAATGTCAATGCGCTCACCGACTTTGCCGAATCAAAGTACCGTCACCCCGACTTCACGCCTATTCACTTGACCGAGTTCGAGCTCGGCGACTTTGTGTTGAAGGTGTTGGGCGGCGACTTGAGTTTTGCCAAGGGTGCTGTGTTGGTGGCCAAAACCTGCGACGTAGGAACCCACAGATCCACTCTCAATGTAGCTTTGGGGCTCGACAGCCACGACCCTTACGCGCGCAAAAAGTTTTTGGATCTCGACGTAGCCAATAGACTCAGAGCAAACGGCCCTATCAAGCCTGTTGAGATCAAGCCATGGTCTAGGGCCGAAACAGAGCTGATGTTGAAGTTTTACCAACAAGCTGGCGTCTTATTTGTCAAGGACTACAAAACCAAAGAAGCCAACCAGACATCGCAAGAGTTGCTTGAGGAAAAGGCCCAAATCAGAGCCGGAAACGATGTCGCGCAATTCGATCCGGTGGCCCAATTTGAAAAAATCGTCAGCAACCAGTATACTATAACCGGAGGAAACCCCGCCCATATATTGAAGGCCACTGCCTTTACTTTCTAGCATGTAAATAACAAAAGAATAAAGCGACAAGTCACGACTTGTCTAGTAATTGACGTACATAGTACCTACTACTTAATCAGTCCCCATAAAGGAACACTACGTAGCTTTCAACTACCTTTACTTAGTCGATGGTGACTGTCTCTCAAAAAGCTCAACTACCTTTAATTAGTCGAAGGTGACTTTCTCTCAAAGGGCCTACAAATTGTCTTGCACTATTCTTTTTGAAATACGGCTAAAACACTTAAATTTGAAACTCTTTTTTTTTGGCTGCGAAAAATGGTGAAAGAGCAGTTATAAGACTAGCATACAGATGATGATCTTATTCTATTGACATTGTTTTACAAGTGCCTGTTATCTTAACATTCAACTCGATATATGAAAGGTACCAGAGGTACTGGGAATTCTTGGAATGGTATTTTGAGCAATTTTTTTTTTGATGTAATTTCACAAATACAATCAATAAGAGTTGCTGTAATCGAAAAGACTGATTGTAATCAAGCAGATAACGGCGTTTCATCAAGACCTGGGCAATTCATCGAAGAAATCCGGCCTGTCATGAAGAACTACGGCTCAAATGAAACACACGGCGTTTAATTACAATCAATCAGATCAACTGACAAGACTTATCGAACGCCACTTCTGACTCCACAGTCGATATGAAACCTAGCTGGACATTCCGCACTTGTTTTCCCGTGGTCGGTTTCAAAGCGAATATATCGCCGTCATTTCTTCTAGCTAATTTTTTTCAAGGAACTAGCTTAATCAACTCAACTAAAGAGTATAAAAACCAACAATATCTTAATATGTGAACTTTCATTATTATAGGCAATCGCAGCTACCACTTGCGCTAGTCACAGAGAGTTGTGAGGTACGTTAAGAGATAACCGAGTGGCTCTGTAGAGCTATGACTGAAGTGTACTATTCTGTAGAGTGCTAGGATGTTTTACAGTATGACTACTTAAGTGATTGTTTTGACAGAGTTCAGTAGAGTGAGATACTCTCATTATCTTAATCAGCCTATTAATGACTTATCTGGTAAGTAACACTAATTACTTATTGAGTAAATCAGATCTTTACGAAGACTTTTGAGATATGTCAAGATAAGTCAATTGACATATCTAGTACTGTCCTCATTTGAATAGCCTTCAGTTATATTACTTATCTAGTAATTAGAGAGTTTCTATTTGACAAATATTTACCAAATACTCTTAAGATAAGTAGGCTATTGAGGTTTAAAATTGAGAAACTTGAGACGAGTCATATAGACTTATTAAAAAAGAATTTTTCAGATAAATCAATAAACGACTTGTCAATAAAATATTGTAAGCTAAGACATCCTAGCAATTGTTTAGGCACAAGCCTTCTTTCGACAAGTCAATAAATGACTCATCTAGTAATTTCTTTCAATCAGAAACTTAAGACTGTATTATTATATTAGACATCTTGGAAAGTCAATAACTTGTCTCGTAATCAATCGTGTTTGGTAATTACTCAATTATCGAGTTTTGTTTTGTCAATATTTTTGCACCGTTATAGCATTTCAATGAATTGTTATCCACCAACAATTACATACCCATTACTTAATAGTTCAGGTTAGTTATCGTTTCTTTCGTATTCCTCAAATAATTGATTTCAAATGATTATTTAGCAATTAATGTCTCATTATTAAATAGTTCAAGTATCTACACATCACAGCCTTTGATAATTTATGAGTTGGCCAAATACTATTGGACTACCTAGTAATCTTAAATATGAGCTTTAATAACCAAATATCTGCTTTACAACTTCTTGTCAATAATTAACGAGAAGGTCCATTCAATTAATACTTTCGTATTACTTACTATTGAAACTGGATCCTTTTAACTTTATAAGCTCAGCTCAAATTCGGTTTAGCTTCAACTTTAGCACCATAGCTCATAAAATCCATTACTTGCTTTTGACAGATTTTTGAATTATCAAGATCAATCTTTATATCTTATTTCTAACAGCTGAGTTCTTACCATTAACTTTGGCTTCTGTATTTAATTGACTTATCTAGTACCTCATGTCAGTTTACCAATTAAATCAAATATGACTTATCTAGTTATTATTCAGATTGAACTTGCATCGTTTCCAACAGAATCAGATCTACTTATCAAGTTATTTGGTTACTTTCCGTGATTTATTAACTTATTTATTTTGGCTCTACTTCAATATTACTTTTTCTTGTCTTCTATTTATTGTTATCTTCTAATATACATATGCTAGGTAAATAAAGTGTCTTCTTCTCTCAAGTACTCGCCAATGTCACCTTGTCTGAAGGCGACAATAGCAGTGGGCTGCAAGCTTCTGGCTTCGTTGGTGGACTTGGCACTGACGCCGAAACCCAAGGGCGTATCACTCATGGAATACACTATCACACCCGCATGTTCTGGAATATCGTCCGACATACGTCCTACATGAGCTTTCAACACATGGTTACCGTACAAAAAGGGCATCTCACCGTTCTGCTTGATCCACACCTTGAACTTGGCGTACTGTGATAAATATGGCAACGCGGTTATATGTAATCTGAACTTGCCAGTCTTGGTGAACTTGCCGAAACAGGTGCCTACCGACATCAATTGCTGTCTTGCTACCGACGTGGCGAACCTGGCGACTTGATCCGATACATAGTAGACTCTGTCTTTCTGCAAACGGAACACATGGGGGTTGGTGGGGTTGTCGATCAAGAAAGATATGTTTCTTCCGATATAGTTGGCGAGCTTCTCAAACACCACCTTGGTTTCTTCTTCTGTCAAAGGTCTCATCTCCGTCTCGTGGTGTTATCTCTCTTCTCTTGTCACTCACTAGTGTTCTCGATGAGGTTTAAATTTTTCAGCGCCGCACGCGACCGATGAGATGAGCCAAGAGTGAAAAATCAACGAGAGTAGCAGTTAAGGATGTCGAAGGAAGCAGAAATCAAGGTTGTGGAGACTACGGAACCAAATGTGGAAGGCGCAGAAGCTTCAAGTGTGGAAGCTGGTGAAGACCTTCAAAAACCCAAGGCCCGTCCAGCAGAAAAGAGACAAGATGATACTAAGAGAACCCGCAGAGAACGCGAGCACAAGGTCATGTAGGTATGTTGCACAGTGTGCTGTAACTAGCAAAGGCTAGTAAGCCTTTGCTAGTCTAGTGCTAGGATGTTATGCTAGCCTTTGCCAGGATGTTTCCTAGTCTGGTGCTAGGATGTTATACTAGCCTTTGCTAGGTTTTTAAATTGTACTAACTAGTAGGGAATTCACACCTAGAGTAGACGAAAACGGCGTTCCGTTGCCTCGTTCCGAGAGAAAGCCCAAGAAAAAGGTGGCTGTGATGATGGGATACTGCGGAACAGGCTACAACGGTATGCAGATCCAGAACAACCCTGCTATCAAGACCATTGAAGGCGAGTTGTTCTCAGCCTTTGCCAAAGCAGGCGCCATTTCGCCCGAAAACGCCGACGACATCAAGAAAAACGGCTTCATGAGATGCGCCAGAACAGACAAAGGTGTCCATGCTGCGGGCAACGTAGTATCTTGTAAGCTTATCATTGAAGACAAAGACATTATGGACAAGATCAATGCGGAATTGCCCGAGCAGATCCGAATCTGGGGCATTCAAAGAACGTCCAAGTCGTTTGACTGTAGAAAAATGTGCTCTTCGCGTATTTACGAGTACTTGTTACCGACCTATACGTTGCTTCCGCCCAAACCCAAGACCGTGTTGGCCAATTTGATTGAGTCCAAGGACAAAGAGCACCCTGGAATCATCAGAGACGACGTAGAAGGTAAAGAGTGGTGGGCCGAGACAAAAAGACAAGTGGCTGAAAGTGAGCTTACTGCTGAGCAGATTGACACAATTGAAAGCTTATTGCAGAGCCAAGACGTAACCAACTCCAGTATCAAAACGTATGACGAAGAAGGCGAGATTACTGAGTTGGGCAAGCTTCTCAAGATATACAAGGGTATAGAGAACAAGCGTCGTCGCAGCTACAACGTATCCAAGGAAAGACTCGATTTGTTCAGAGCAGCCATGAAGCAGTACGAAGGCTCCAACAACTTCCACAACTTCACGTTGGGAAAGTCCTACAAGGATCCTTCGGCCAGAAGATACATGAAACACACCACAGTGTCGGACCCGTTCATCATCGAAGGCACAGAGTGGGTTTCCATCCATATCCACGGCCAGTCTTTCATGTTGCACCAGATCAGAAAAATGATCGCCATGGCTGTTTTGGTGATCAGAACAGGCTGTCCTATTGAGCGGATCAAGGACTGTTTCGGCCCCACCAAAATCAACGTTCCCAAGGCTCCTGCCTTGGGTTTATTGTTGGAAAACCCCGTCTACGATACCGCCAATGCGCTCTTGGAAAAGTTTGCGTACGACAAAATCGACTTCACCAAGTATTCGGCTGAAATGGATGCCTTCAAGAGAAAGTATATTTACGATAAGATCTATGCTGAAGAGGTGAAGGAGAACACTTTCTATGGGTTCTTTGGGTTTATCGATACTTTCAACAGTAGAAGCACTCCGGCCGATGCCGAGACCAACTCTGAAGCCAAGCATGTATTTGATTTCCTTGGTTCTATTTTCGATAATGGTTTAGATGAGAATGGAAAGCCAAAAGTAGAAGAAAAGGAGAATGAAGAAAAGGAGAAAAACGAATAAGTAATCATCGAAATAAATATCATTAAAATAATCATTACTGGGTTGCATGTAGAAACAAGATAGAGATCAAGTTTGTTCTTGAACTGCCACTTGCTTGTACAACTATGTTAGCTTAATATCATTAAAGATAATTAAAAAAATGGAAACATGTATCGTCTTTTAATTCTAGGTTCATCATTTCAAGACTTTATAAATGTATTTACACCAATACGAGAAAATAGATAGTCAATCTTATGTAATTGCTATATTATATCAGAGAGTTGTACTCATAATTTAGCTAAATGTATCAGAGTGTTGTAGATAATTAGAATTATCAACTCATAACTCTGCTTAATAATATTATAGTGTTGTAGACACTTATCAAGTAATTGTATAACTACAACACGCCGCATATGACCAAGAACTCAGCATTGCCAGAAATTCATGACCTTCTTTTGATAAGTGCGAGATTAAATTTTGCAGCCATCGTAACCTGCCTGCGTGCATTAGGTAGGAAGAGGAAAAAACTTCAATTCCGACTTTTTTGGAGATCGACATGTCTCCGGCCAGCTACAAGCTATATGAATTTACTAAACAGTTCCCACTGATGTTGGCAGCTCACCAAGGTCTGTAGAAGTAGTGGCTACTGGTTTGATATTGACCACAAACCCAAGAGAAAAATATTGGCTCACTTTGGTTCGCATTGTGGCCCGAGAAGAGCAAATTGTACTTGGGGTAAATGCGGCTGACTTTGAATCTTCTTGGATGCACAAAATTAGCCTAATGTAGTATGTGTCATGTATCTGTAGTACAAAAAGTGCTTGTGACAGTATTCTGTCATTTAGGCTGAAAAGTGCCCATATTATATGTGAGTCATCCTAGACATGAAATGCCACGTCATCTAGGTTAAAAAAGACGGAGTTCCGCCATGATGTAAAACCTATTAGATAAATAGTGATTCAAATCTCTCAATTAAAGCCTTGCAAATAGCCTAGCTTAACCTGACTATGAGTACGGGACCCAACATGGTTATCATGGATTATGATGACCACTCTCTGAGTCCATATATTTCAATAAATATACGTCTATCATACCCTATATCTATTAGTATCCTAGTATTTATCTGGAAAACAAACTATAAAGTTGAAGTAACCAAGAATTAGTAATTAGGTATAATGATAAATAGTTATGGCTCATAAGATGAATGGCTGCGAAAAATGCAGCGTGAGAGATGAAGCAAAAGAAAAGACAACACAGAGAAGTATTGGTCGCACATAGTGAAGGACAGCTCATCTGAAATAGGAATGCAATTCAGAGTATCCCGAAGAAACAGAGAAAAGATTTGGAATTAAATTAATTGCTAAAAAGAAGATCAGTTGCTATGGAACCTCTCCGCACTGAAAAGTATCGTTTTTGAATATTGCTCCAAGCAAGACTTGCCACTCTAGAATAAAAGCTATACTGAATAACAATGAGATAAGTCAAGAAGATAGACTACATCACGACGAGAGAAAACCAAGACAGACTACATTTATGTCTAACCATCATAACTGAATAAAAAAACGAATATGATTCGATTGTTTCAATTCCAGTGAAAAAATATTTATCTATATACTCAATAAAAGGCTAAGAACTTCCATTCCTTGCCAAATTATATCTTTACAGAATCGATAAAATAGATAAAAAAAGACGTCTTTTTAGCCAAATTGTATCTTTATTAAATCAATAAAATAGATTAAAACTTTCGTAGCCAAATTGTACAACCAAAAAATACATGAAAAGGCTGAGATTTGCTCTAGCCAAATTAAAGGACCTTTTAATCCACGTAAATGAGTAGTGTAGGATCGTGGGCAACGACGTAGTGTAGGAGCATAGGGTAAAATACCAAGTGTAAGAGCATAGGAAACGACGTAATGTTCAAGTTTGTGGTAGATTTATATTCATATATAGTTAAACACGAGAAAACCATATACTTACTATACTATACTATGATTATGCAGACAACAAGATCACCAACTAACAGAAGACTGCACACCGGTTATCTCATCTATAAGAGAGGTTTCTAAAGCCAGGCGGGGTTGCGCGATTGCTGTTGTGGAGGCACTCCCCTGGCAGCTTTGCTCTTATCCTCAAACTGACTAGAATTTCCAATATTACGGATATACTTGTTGGAGTTGGCAGGGAAGTTGACCGAGTTTATGCCTATTTCGTTTTGCTCGCCGTCTTCGGGTTTGTTCAAGTATTTCTGGTAATCATCGCCAAACAATTTACGGAAGAACTCGATCTGCGACTCTGTCAATTCAGGCTTGATTCCATCCTTGTCTGCTTGCTGGTACTGCTGCTGTATGGCTCTAGCTTTCTGTAACGCTATGAGCTGCTGTTGTTGCTGAATAGTAGGGCTCTTTGCTGCTTCTTGAAGGTCAGCCTGTGGCATTTGCTGAGTCAACTGTGGAGTTGTTTGCTGACTAGGATATGGTTGTGATGGCTGTTGTTGCTGTTGTTGCTGCTGTTGCTGCTGTTGCTGTTGCTGTTGCTGTTGTTGCTGTTGCTGAATATCGGCTGGGTTCTGCTGGTCTTCGGTTATCTTGCCCTGAGCCCTTTGCTTCTCTTGCTGGAACTTATACAAAGTCCAGTCAAAAACATAATCGTAGCGATAGTTCTCCTTCTTGAACAAATCCCTAAAGAGCTTTCTCAAGTAAGGATAGTCGGGTTTGTCGTCGAACCTCAAGGTCTTGATATAGTTCATGTACTCCAAGAATTCCGACGGTAAACCCTTGGTCAACACGTTATTGGGGGTGGTGATCTTCTTTTCCATGATTCTATCGTACTTCTGTCTCTTTGTAGCAGCCTTCAAGCCCTGCCAAGGCAAAGAGCCACGGCAAAAGTAAATCAACACGTAGCCCAAACTCTCCAAGTCGTCTCTTCTGGACTGTTCTATGCCCAAGTGGGTGTTGACCGAAGCGTATCTGGCGGTACCGGTCAAGTTCTTGTTCTCTCTATAAGGAATATGAGAATGGGTTCTTGGATCACGGTACTTCTTGGCGAGCCCGAAATCAATCACGTTGACCTGCGAGCCTCTTCTGCCAATTCCCATCAAGAAGTTGTCGGGCTTGATATCTCTGTGAAGAAAGCATCTGGCGTGGATATACTCAATCCGACAAATCAACTGGTCAGCAAGCAACAACACGGTTTTGTAGGTGAACTTGCGGTTGCAGTAGTTGAACAAGTCCTCCAACGAAGGACCCAACAAATCAATCACCATGGCGTTGTAATCGCACTCGGTACCGTACCATCTCACAAAAGGGATGCCAACGCCTCCGCTCAACGCCTTGTAAACCTTTGCTTCGTACTCCAACTGCGGATGTTTGGCCTTTGTATTCTCCAACTTGATGGCCACTTCTTCACCGGATATGATGTTTGTGCCTAGGTAGATATCGCCGAACGAGCCCGAGCCGATCTTGCGGCCGATTCTATACTTTTTTCCCACCCTTAAGTCCATTTTGGTGTGGTGCCTTTCAGTAAACGAGGGGTTGTCAAATTTACCGCCAACAAAAAAAAGGAAGATTTAATATATTGATTATTAATGATCAATAACCAATAGCCAATAACTAATAATCAATAATTAAGTAAACTGGTACTTTGACTAAACGTTGTATCTAGATAAACAACTTATCGTTTTAATGATCATTTGTCTGTTTCAACGAGAGATTTTTTATGCGTACAAACACAAAATTGCTTTTTCGCACTAAGGCAACCAACAGTGGCTTACGTTTCACACTGAATAACACTAAAATACCCTGGATAACACCGAAACGGAATAGGGAGTGTTTCAAACAGATTGAGAATTTCAAAACAGAGATTTACTATACGAACGAACGATACAGAGACTTGAGATTAAGGTCTTTTTACCGTACGCTAGGTTTGTAGGTCTGTGGTTTATAAGGCGGATGATCGGGCTCCTCATCAGTTCCCCACCAGCGCAATAGACGAATTGCGATCGTCTCCGATGTATTCTTATCCCTATAGGGACACGCGTAGAACTAGAATAGTGTATAGAGTAGTTTCTGATTATTGTATAGATATTATCCATACTTTTATCCTATTATGGACCGAAAAGACGTCTCATCTCAACATCACATTACACTCGTTTCTGCGGTGATACTGTGATACTGTGATACTGTTTTGCGTAGTCGCGGCCGCTGCCGGGCACAGGCGTTTTTAAGCGAGTCTAAGGATGTTCGCGCGACCTTTCACAACAGCTGACACGTATCTTACGATCCCACCACAATATGAGTGCTAGGTTCCGCACGCTACAATGTTACAAAAATAATCTACAACATCTACACTAATAATCTACCTCAATTCATCACTCTACTTGTATTAATCGACTTCAATAAATTCTTCACTCTACTTATATTAATCTACTCAATTGTTACTGTTTTCTACTGTGTTATGTGTTTTGTGGTAGACACGATCAGGTACGGCTAGCCACTGGTGAGGTGCCAAAAATGTTCGTGTGTTCGTGCAAAAACGGCTTTATTTTTTGGCTGCAAGGTATTACTTATTAATTATTAAATATATCACTATAAACTATTATTTGGTGGCGGCGGAGGATGGTTTCTTGAACTTGCCCAAGATTCTCTTGAAGATGTCGTTTTTCTTAGCGGCCTTTTCGATCTTTGCCGACGAGTCTTCAACGGCAGCCTTGGCGTCTTCGCCTTCTTTGGCCAAGTCGTCGGACTTGGACTTGACGGCGTCGGTGGCGTCCTGCGCGGTTTCCTCGGTCTTTTCCTCGGCACGGGCAACGGCGTCCTCGACGGTTTCCTTGGCGGAATCGATGTGTTCTTCAGCAGCGTCGGTGGCTGGCTCGGCTTCCTTCTTGACGGCAGCAATGTGTTCCTCAGCGGCATCGGAGATCTCTTTGGCCTTGGTTTCGGCAGCGTCGGTCACTTCGCCGGCCTTGGTCTCGGTGGCATCGGTGACTTCTTCAGCCTTAGCGCCAGCCTTGTCACCAGCGTCGGCAACATCGGTTTCTTCCTTAGCGTCCTTTTTGGAGGAAAAAATTCTGGAGGCTCTCTTTACTTTATCTTCAAATCCCATTTTTTACTATACTTGCAATAATTTCTAGTTGGCGTTTTAGCCGCAAATTGGCTTTATTTAAATACTTGGGGCCAAACAGAAAAAAAAATAAATAAATTGTCCTGCAAGTTACTCATGTAAATATTTTTTGGATTGTTGTTATTGTGGATTCCACACTATGACACTGCGCCTGGTGGTTTACTGGAATCGACAACAATAGATGTTTGTTTTGCCTGGATTACACGGTGATAGACTACAACACTTACATACACTAACGTACACTAACACGCGAGCTAACGATAACAGACGAGACCCGGAATGAGAACCTATGTAGTGTTATTAATAGTACCGGGTATTCCGTTTACTGAGGAGTATTCAATTGGTGGGGCAACTCAGGGTGAAGCCTAATGGGAGAAAAAATCTCGTGTATGTGGCTGATGCAAACATGACCATGTCGTTATCTCTAGTCCTTGTCTTCACTTGGCAACGATACTCCCTACCGCTTGCTTATCTTTATTATTTGTAGTCATCCCCCTCCCCCTCCGTCATAGTCGTTTGGTCACGAACCTTGTGGGTAGTAACCCAGACCCTTCAGCCGTGCATCTGGCGAGATTTTTTTACGGCAGTCTCAAAACTCACGCCAGGCCGGATCTGCGTGCCTCCCGGTATTTTATGGTCACGCGTGGCCAAACGCGCCCACACATGTAAAAATTTTATCCGTTTGGAACAAGATCAAAACAGTGTTTAAGCTTCGCTTACGCGTCATCCCAGATTGAATTCCCCCACCGGGCCTCAATGGGGCCGCCATAACCTTAAGTCCCAGGCTTTGTGGCACCACTGCCCACGTCGTTTCCAAATCGGGACATACCGGGCAAGGCTTGGTGTGGTCTCAATGGTTTATACCCGTTTAATCGGTGTGCGCTGTCGTTGGCTAAGTCAGCCGTGTATCCGTCAATGGTCTGTGCTCCTGTGCTGGCTCATGTCCGGTCGTCTAAGGCGGGCGCGCAAAAAAAAAGTAGTCAGCATTAACGAGCACGTGACCAAATGAGACCAAACGAGCGCTTAGGGTAACGTGCAAGAATCTTAGTGTTTTTTGTTTGTTTATTTTCCACGTGACGTGCTGTTTATATTCTCATATGAGTATATATAACTTAACAATCAGTATGTCCCCTACACCATCCAGCCTAGGCACGCTAAACGGTACTTCAAGCCAGATAAAACGCATAGAAACCCGAATAGAATCGCTCTCCCGATCTTTTGCCCGTTCCGACACCAAATCCAGAAGACCACTCTCGAAGTTCCAGCTCAACACCTTTGATTCCACCACAAAATCCCACGGAAACCATGGAAAATCTTTCATAAAACAACGCCATTTAAGTCAACATCTCAAGTCCAGCTCGCATGCACCCGTAAAACTGCCCACAAGGCCCAAGTTTCCCCGCTCAGCGTCGGCTTCACTGGCTTCATCCAACTCGCAATCCAATAGCACTGCAAATTCAGCCGCACCTTCGCCAGGACCCAAAAAATGGACACTTGCCGACTTTGAAATCGGCAGAATACTAGGAAAAGGCAAGCTAGGCAAGGTTTATTGTGCCAAACACATTGAATCTGGGTACATTGTAGCACTCAAAGTGATGTCGAAACAGGATCTTGTAGATTTGAAGCTAGAAAAGAATTTTCGGCGAGAAGTGGAAATCCAATCGAAACTTATCCACTCAAAGATCTCGCGGTTATACGGGTTTTTTTACGACGAAAAGAACGTGTATTTGATACTTGAGTATTCCATACATGGAGAGCTTTACCAGCATCTCAAAGTCAAGAGGCGGTTCGATAACCCCACGACGTCGTACTATATCTATCAAGTGGCACAGGCCCTTTCGTATTTGCATTCTAAAAACATCATCCACCGTGATATAAAGCCGGAAAACATTTTGCTTTCGCTAGATAATTGCATAAAATTGAGTGACTTTGGCTGGTCCGTCCAGCAGAACCACTCCAGTAAAAGACTAACCATCTGTGGCACGCTAGACTATTTGCCTCCAGAAATGATAGAGAGTAATGAACATGACTGTGGAGTCGATATCTGGTCGCTCGGAATCTTGTGTTTTGAGTTTTTGACCGGAAAACCTCCGTTTGAAGAGGTGGACAAAAACGCTACCTACAAGAGAATTGCAAAGGTGGATCTCCGGATGCCTGATTATGTAGATTCAGATGCCGCGGATCTTATTTTGCGGTTGTTACAGAAGAATCCAAAGGCGAGAATTTCTTTGAATGAGGTTTTTAACCATCCATGGATATTAAAGAATAAGCCATACTGGCCAAAATAAACTGGACAATGGAAATCACTTACATGTAACACGCCAACGGAAAGCACTAACAAGTACTCCTGTGTAAATTACCATTATCGTAGCTTCATGCAAAACGAAACGTTCTAATCCTATGAAAAACGCCACATTATAGCACATAAATCACGACCTCTCTATAGATTAGTTAGTTTTCTGGTGGAATGTCCTATAAAATTCCATGAATTTCGTTGAGCGAAGTATTCTTGGATCTTGAGAATTAGCTAGATAGAATACATTAGCTATATATATCATGTTCTCTTTTCTTTAGTATCAATTGAAGACTGTTGAAGATATATTGCTCATTTTTTGTACGTCATTTTAATTATTTTTTAAAAAAAATTTGCACCCAAATGCGACCTTCAATACTAGTCAAGACGTATTTGTAGATGATTGTCGATACTCCTCCCTAATATTTTAACCGGTTTCGTGATCCTATGCACACTACTAAGAATTATCATAAGCCATATAGAAAACACTAACCCTAGTCTCGTAATAAATTATTTTAGGAGGAGTTTGCACAAACCGGTATTCATCCTAGCATTTACAGATCATACATTTTCCTCTACTGCACAAGACTCAACGACATTTTGGCTGTCCTAGATGTTAAAGACTACTTATTCTGCCATAGCACTGTGCTGATACCACTATTATCATTCATTCTCCGATCGCCATATACTCAATCTGATTTTGGGCAGGTAGTTCATAAAACAACTTAAGGGTTGCTTCTTTGCACGATTTTGAGCATTTGCTGTAGATTAGATATACTAAAAAACTGGCCCTCGGAACATTATTTACGAACTTATCACAACAGAATTGTAGGAGATCACTAGATGTACGCGATTATTGGCGGGGTTTCTCAAGTGTCTAGTGCTTTGGGTTATTGTTTCAATTGGTCAATAAGCCAATTATCGACCCAAACCTTTGAAGATAAGTATTATAAAAATAGGAAGTCCTAGCTCCATAGATGGTAAGTAGTGGGCTGACACCTATTGAACTGAAATAAATATAGGACATCTTCAGGCAGTCTCAATGGGTTACGACCAGAGTAAAAACGGAATCAAAAGTCTATTCTTTCACCTGAATTAATTGGAAGTACCACAATAAATACGGTCGCCCAGTCTTCACTTTCTAGTACTGCTGAGAAGTAAAGTAAGTACTCAGACCCAATTGATCAACTTAGTAACAGACTAAATATTTACTTGCTGCTGTGATTACATATCAACCTAACTTGAATAGTATTGTACATTGATAGAGCAGCTTTGCTATTATATAAAGCTACTTAATTTGCTGCTGAGCTGCGCGCTTCTGTTTCAACATCATCAACTGCTGCTGCTGCTGTTGCTGGAACTTCAACACCTGTTGCTGGAACGCTTGCTGCTGCAAAGCATTGTGCTGGGCCGTCATCAAAATGGCTTTCAGCGGTGCTCTCACTTGGTACATTTCGCCAGGAATTGCGGAGAACGATTGGGTCGAAGAGTCGGCCGACTGGGCGTCCACGTTGATAAGCGCACACCGGCCCTGTAAGCCTCCTATAGACCCTGAAATAGCTTGGTTGGCCAACGTCTGTTCAGACGGATTGGTACTGGACCCGTTGGCATTATTATTGTTGTTGTTACCCGATATAATCAAGGCATTGGCATAGAACTCTCGTGTGGACAAGAACCGGTGACGACTACGGGTGGGAAGAATCACTTTTCTTTCCAACGGCATGGGATTGTTCTTGCTCAATCCTTCGAGAACCAAGTGGGTTTCTTCATCGGGATCAAGCACCTTGTTGTACCCCGCATCGTAGTTCATGCTGTCGCCGTCGCCATGGAACTCTGCGTTCTCTCGCCTCTGCGCCGCCAACGCATTGGACGCGGCGATCTTGGCCTGGTTCCGTTTCTGGTACTGCTGCAACAAGATATCGTACGGGGCGCTTCTGCCCAAAACGGCTCTTTTCGCACCCATCGAATGTGTTTTGCATGTCAACGAGCGCGCGCAGAAGCCCCCTGACGGCAACGGAACACCACACTGCTTCTCTACATCTACAGGCCCCTTGGGCTTGGCCGCGCTTTTTGGTTTGGGCACCTTCTTTTTCTTACCCGCGCTGGCACCTACACTGGACACATCCTTCTTAGAGGTGGAGCCTGAAGACGCTGCTGCTGCCGCGGCGGCAGCCGCGGCCGCGTTCGCGGCCTCTTTTTCTTTTTGGATCTGCGACTTTTTATATTTTTTCTTGGGCTTGATTGCTGAGCCATTCGCAGTGTTGGGAGTGCTGGGAACAGGTGTGGTGTTCCTGGACGAATCTACTGATGACGGCTCTACATCCAAAAGTCCGCCCCCTCTTCCCCGCTTTCTCTTTAACGCGGGGCCCTTCTCGTTATCTTCTCTTTTCTGCTTCATATCTAAACACTTGATGTAATGGCTCTGTATACTACGTTCCCCAATAGGTCTGTTGCACGAGTTGCAGATTTTGTACCCGAAATTGAACGACAAATACGACTTGTCTGGCACGGAGTCGGCGATAAGACTGGTTCTACTGGAGCTTTCGTCGTTGGGTTTGGGGATGATATCGAGCTTCTTATCCAAATAGACCCCGAGTTCTTTCCAAATCACCGGTTTCTTGGCGTCTGGGCTATCTTTAAGTGAACGTACAGCTGATAATGTAATCACTTGTTGAGACTTGGTTGCCATTCTCCAAGCTGAGTGAAGCTTCTTGCCTGAAATGAGTTGCTGAGTGTCCGGGCGGTGTGTGTTTCCCAGTACAAACGGCGCTACTTAAAGTTGAAAAGGTCTAATCGATTGATTACTGTTGTCTGATAATGATTGAAGTTGTTGATGATGGCCTTTTCGCGTGACTGAAATCACGTGATACGCGATATCTCACTATCTCAAATCCACAGTTGAAGTGTTGGAATATATTGGGCTGCCATGTTACGTCGCCAGGCTACTACTATCAAACTTACACCCGAAGACGTGTTGGAGTACGACGACTCGTTGGAGTGCCAGAACCAGTTGATTCAGTCCAGAAAAGAGGTGCTTCCCCCAGCTATCTTTCAGGAACGAGACGCTAGTGATTCGGTGCATCAATACAAGACGGAAGAGGGACCATCACGAAACGACCGTATCACCCGAACCAATTAGTGCTAGAAAAAGGGTCTCGCCAATTTTTCTAATCCGAGCGCTCAAAAAAAATAGTGCGAAAATAAAAGTACAGAAAACAACTTACAGCTTACAACTGGTACATACATAAGACTGATGATTTAAATAAATAATCAACGCAATTCTTAGAAATAGATTGAGAAGCAATCCTCAAACTATACTTCAAACTATTTCTCAAATAGTCAACAATATCAGTAGTCACTGGAGTATATGCTAATAATAAAACATCAAATCACTATAAATCTAAATAACTATTAACTATTAATCAACTACGTGAAGGGTTCTTCCCCTTGGCTTGATTTCAGGAAGCTGATACGCCAAGCCCAGCTTGGTTGTTTCTTCACTATGGGCGTTCTTGAAATGCCGAAAGTAACTCAATAACTTATTACTTTTCATGCTCCAGCATCCCACCTCAATAATCTCTTTACAGTGGGCACAGAGCATGGCATCCACAGTTCTACTCCTGTGGTCTTTCTTGCCTGTCCCGTTTCGATCTCTTTTTCTAATTTGGTACTTCCCATAGTGTAAACCTTCTGGAGTCATGAAGTTGTTGGAAAAGATGCCGTGTTCCAACGTAAGATGCGACAAGTAGCTCAGGTTTTTAAACGGCAAGAACTTGACCTCTTCGCAGTAAGGACACAACCCGCACTTGCTCTCATTGAGCTTCTCGCCATCAAGCCCAATTTCAAACCGGTAGTACTGCGGCTCATATGGAGTATCTAACGAGTAGACTGCACTGGTCTTGTAGACTATATTGGTGATTGTGCCGTGCAACTCGGAGATATCTCTGTCGTATTTGACTCTTTGGTGGACGCAGGACGAAGAAGAGATGCCTCTTTCTTGGTAAAGCATCGTCACTTTGGGTGGGACCGGCTCAAGCCCACTATTCTGGTACTGGTTGACCAAGTAGCTGCTCAATTTGGTCACGTTGTTGATGGTGCCTGTATAGCCATTGTAGTTAATGGAACAGTGTAAGCATGTTACAGTAGTGTCATCGAAATGCACCGAGAGCTGCAATGGGTTTGGACCAGAAATAGCAAATCTTTCCTTTGCAGCCTCTTTGAATTGGGTTGGCTTAAGGGGTCTCGGTGGTTGAAGAGGGTTAACATTATTTTCCTGTTTGGGTGGCAGGAGTAGAATATTGATTTCTTGGTTGACTGGTGGAAGTGGCTGCGGCGAATAAAGAGGTATCACTGAGTCGAGATCAAAATCCTCAAAGTAGCTGTCGAGCTCACTGCCTTGCCATTGGTCAGAGGGCTGGGTATCTGAAGCTATGGAGTTTGACAGCTCAAGCGTTGGAATCGGCGTAGTCAGGTTAGATAAAGTCGAGGTGGAGATGAACAAGCTGGGGTCAGCTTTGTATAATTCGGGAAACAAGGATTTGATATCGCGAGGTGGTGTAATGCCGTAGTTGGGGAGAGTATCGGTGGTGTAATTGTGGTAAAACTTGTCTACCGAATCCAGAGCAGTGGTTTCATTTTTGATAGTTTCCACTGGCGCCTCCACTGGAGGCACTTCTCTTTCCAAATGGGCCTCGAGCAGCTCGACAATATCGGAGCCAAAGTCGATGTTCAAATCCAATTCGGCCTCTGCTTCAAGTACGGTGATGATTGGCTTGGCAAAGGTTTTGGGCTGCTGCTCGGGCTGGAAGAACGACTGCGAAAACGACATGTCGGAGTCATGGCCTAGGTCCATATCGGTATACTCGGTATACTCGTTAGTCTCTTTTCCGGTAAAGTCAAGGCTGTGGGTGATTTCGTCCAAAAACAAGTCTAGCAGCGATTGGTCTGTGTGCATGTTGTGATAGATATCTAGATTCTAAATCCACAAACATTTCGTCTTTTGTAGCCATTAGTTCGGGTATGCCTTGTTGCATAAAATGGTTGGTTGCAGCATAAAATTTGCACCCAAAAGCAAAGCACAGAAATAAAACGAAGAAAACAAATAGAAATAAAAAAGAAAGAAAGAAAGATATGTAGAGAGAAACATCCCTGCAGCAGTAGGAAGTGACCATACGTACTGGCTGTACTTCTGTCTAGTTGTAGTTGTCTAGTTGTAGTTGTCTATAGCTTTCTCTCTGTACACAATTGCAGAGAAAGAGTGCGAGCCCTGCACCCATCACAAAAAGCCAACACCATTACCTCACTAATCCCCCGAGTTAGTGTGGTGTTAGTGTCCGGTTATTGGGCTTGTGGCCAATGTTCTCAGGTGGGCTAATAGTTAGTGTTTTCTCGTGGGCTAATAGTTAGTGTTTTCTCGTGGGCTTATAGTTAGTGTTTCTCGTGGGGTTTGGCTTTGCTTACATTTCTCCTGCATACTTCCCATCGCATAAAAATTATTCAGGTCAAGTAATTACTCCACAACTAACCATGGGATCCGGGATCGCCCTTCTAGTCTTGTGTAGTGTCTTGGACATTGCCTCTGGAGGAAAGATAGGGTACTACTTGCTCATAGCCGCCGGTTTCATCCATATTAAAGAAAGCGGCGACCGCAAAGTGACAGCTCAAAAGGAAACCAGAGCCAAACCAAAGAAGGAATCGCCCATCTATGCCATAGATTTCACCTCCACCACATTCACGCCCAGCTCTACGTCAGTGCCACCTAGCGCAAAGGCCAGTGTGCCGCTTAGATCCAGAGCAAAACGGTCGCCTCGGATCATCAAGGCGTCCAAGCCTCTTACCAAGCCCGAAGAGCCTACTTTGACCAAGTCATCGGTGGACTTGCTCAAGTCACAGATCTATATCTTTTACACTACACTTACAGGTAGCTCGCAGCGTGTGGCCAAGTCGTTGGAAGAAAAGCTTGGCCAGTTGGACGGACTTGAAAAGCCACCCAAGCTTCTCAGTCTTGATGATGACGTGGATGATTTGGAGGAGTATTTCTTGAAAACTCCCCAAAATGGAGATACTAAAAACATATACGTGCTTGTGTTGCCGTCTTACGAAACAGACTCGCCCATCGACTACTTTTTGGAGCATTTGGTCGAAACGTACCAGGACTTTAGAGTCGACAAGTATCCGCTTAGATCGTTACTAGGCTTTGCGGTATTGGGACTTGGAGACTCGGAATCGTGGGCCGGCGACAAGTTTTGTTACCAGGCCAAGTTGGCGGATAAGTGGATGGGCAAGCTTGGTGGCAGAAGGCTTTTTCCTATAGGAGAGGTGTGTATGAAGTACGAAGGAGAGCCCAAGGCCGAGGAATGGAACCAGTCGTTTGCGTCGTTATTGGCGGACGACGAGCCGTTCTACATTGCCGAGAGCGACGAGATTGACGACAGCGACCAGGAAACTGAAGATGCCGAAGAAAACGACGAATTGGTGGACGTGGAAGATATGGGCAGTATCATCAAAAAGACGGGAAATAACGTGCTAGAGTCGAAACAAATGGTAGCAAAGGACTCGCCTACTTTCAAGTCTCTTACCAAGCAAGGATATACCATTGTAGGATCGCACAGTGGAGTCAAGATCTGCAGATGGACCAAAAGTGCGTTGAGAGGCCGAGGCTCGTGCTACAAGTTTGCCTTTTACGGGATCAAATCGCACTTGTGTATGGAAACCACGCCGTCTTTGGCATGTTCCAACAAGTGTGTTTTCTGCTGGAGACACGGCACCAACCCTGTGGCCAAGCTGAACTGGAGATGGGAGTTGGATCCGCCCGAAAAGGTCATGGAGGGCGCCTTGCAGGGCCATTACCAGAAAATCAAGCAGATGAGAGGTGTTCCTGGGATCCAGAACGACCGGTTCCAGGAGGCGTTTCAAGTCAAGCACTGTGCGTTGTCGTTGGTGGGAGAACCCATTTTCTATCCTCACATCAATGAGTTTGTAGGCATGCTTCACCAAAAGCATATTTCGTCTTTCTTGGTGTGCAATGCGCAGCATCCTGATAACTTGGCCAAGTTAAGTAAAGTCACCCAGTTGTATGTCAGTATCGATGCACCCACCAAAAAAGACTTGAAGAAAGTCGACAGACCGTTGAATGGAGATTTCTGGGAAAGACTCCAAGCATGTTTGGATATCTTGAGAACCACCCAAAGTCACCAGCGTACTGTCTTTAGACTCACTTTAGTCAAAGGTTTCAATATGGATGACATAGAAAGCTATGCCGATATGGTTATCCAGGCGCAGCCATCCCAAATTGAAGTCAAAGGTGCCACTTTCTGCGGTTCTTCCAACGGAAACGGGAACCCGTTGACCATGCAAAACATCCCCTTCTATGAAGAGTGCAAGCAGTTTGTGATTTCTTTGACCAAAGAGTTACAATCGAGGGGCCACAGTTATGATATTGCAGCCGAACACGCCCATTCGTGTTGTATTTTGATAGCCCATACCAAGTTCAAGATCAACGACAAATGGCACACCCATATTGACTACCCCAAGTTCTTTGAATTGTTGGAAAGTGGCCAGGATTTTGTAGATTTGGACTATGTTAAAGAAACACCTGAGTGGGCCGTTTGGGGTTCTGAGCAGGGTGGGTTCAATCCAGAGGATACCAAGTTTGATAGAAAGGCTGAGAAGTTGAAG
The DNA here is from genome assembly GCA_030568675.1 of Suhomyces xylopsoci. Classification (NCBI taxonomy): domain Eukaryota; kingdom Fungi; phylum Ascomycota; class Pichiomycetes; order Serinales; family Debaryomycetaceae; genus Suhomyces; species Suhomyces xylopsoci. The sequence continues at coordinate 38,223 of JAJMGM010000011.1, forward strand.
AAGAAGTTGGAAAGAGACGAGCTTGCGCAGAGGGTGATGAAGAGTACCTAATCCCACAGGAAATCACCAACATAAATTCTCCACAGGAAATCACCATCAATTCTCCACAGAAATTACTAGCTATAACTGTATTTAAAAGTACTATCACTGATTTACTTGTAATTTTCGTTAGGCTTATCATTATTCAAAGTTTTGACTGGTAGAGTTAAGTGGAATTTAAATTTGTGAAAAGTTATTAATAGGTATCTGGTTAGATCTCTTTGGAGTAATTACTATAGAAAATATTACTGGTGTATAGAATAAATGGAATATCATATAATTAGTAGGAAAGACTAGGTGTTCTGGATGGTAGTGCTGGAGTGCTAGGATATTAATGTGCTGGATGTTATGCTAACTGGCCAATCTTCACCACCTGACTTCTGTAATGGCTCGTTAAAACATAATAATGCAAAATTATAGAGTATTGGCTTTGAATAAATGGCATAATTGATGAATTAGTATTTTTGATTTGGCTGCGAAAAATTGATGCAATTAGACTTGAGTACTACGATGTCAGGACTCGCCAACAGTAGAGTGCGGGATGTTGCAGGATGCTTATGAGTGCTGGTAGGTGTATGGCGCATATGTTGCAGAGTGCATGGCTCCTTATGAAAAGTGCTAGATGTCCCTGAGTGTCCGGTTCCTTTAGTAGAGTGCAAGCGTGCAGGATTGGAGAGGGCAAAAATGCAGATGTTGAAGTGTATTGATTTTCCTTGGTGATACTTCTTAATTTTCGGATTCCAAGTTTATATAAAGTACTATTTGTTCCATTATCTTCTCTAAATGTTAATTTTGATATCTGAAGAGTTGATAATTTTTGATTTTGGAGTGTGCGAATGAAGAGCGCCGATGATGGGTGCTGGACGTTTTAGTATGCTGCTTTTTTTTAAAGAGTGCTGGGTTGAAGGGTGCCAGGTGTTTTTTTGTAGGATGTTTCTTTAGTGCTGATGCTGGATGGTTCAATATGAGTGCTGCAGTGTTAATGAAAGAATGGCTTTTCGTTTTTAGTGTGCTGGAGGCTCAAAATGAAGGATTTATAGCCTGAATAGAATAAGAAGTGTTGATATTGTGTTTCAGATACGGTATACTGATGGTGATTTAGTCACCTTTGATGAGCTTTGTCTATTGATAAAGCAATATAAGAAATTTTTTGTGCAAAATTCAAGTTAATAGAAAAGGATGGAGTTACTATATAGTCAATATATACTTGGAATAGTCACTTTCAAATTATCAAACTAGTTGTTGTGCACTCGAAAGAAGTATTCAGTAAAATTTATTAGAATTTTCTCATTTTTTCGTTTTTTGCACCCAAAATGATGGCAGCGAAGTGCATTCAAAATCCCAGTCAATACTGACAAGTAAGTAAGGAGACTCAACATGAGTCGAGAAGCGGTTTCTGAATAAACAGTGACACGGCTTTGGTATCATCGTCAGCCCATTATTGGCAATACAGGCCTAAGCTGGGTATAGATGCACCAGTGATAAGAATCAAAGCAAGAGGCGCAACTGGGTGGAATTTGACTTATATTTCTACAGATGAACATGTTCGGACTAATATGTGTGATAAACGAAATTGGTCTATTTACTACATCACATTATTTGCTACATCACTTTCTGTGCTGGTCTATGCCTTACTCAGTGATTCTCAATTCGTCACCTGACGACTTTTTATCCAGAAAAAACACGTTTTATCGAAATCATACTGATTCCGAACTACCCTGAATAATTAGGGTGTTAGGACGATAGAATGGCAGTGATAAGCAACCTATCCAAACCTGAAGATGGAGAAGTAAAGAAAATTGCATTCATTCATCCCGATCTCGGGATAGGTGGTGCCGAACGTTTAGTGGTGGATGCGGCCGTGGGGTTACAGCAGTTGGGCAACAAGATTACCATATATACATCCCACTGCGACAGAAGCCACTGTTTTGAAGAGGTCTCCAGTGAATTGCTACATGTAAAAGTGTACGGGGACTTTTTGCCCACCACAATTCTCAAGAAATTCCATATATTATTTGCAATTTTAAGACAATTTTACCTAACATTGAGACTCATTCTCACCGGGGAAATCCAGCAGTACGACTACTTCATCATAGACCAGCTATCGTTCTGCGTTCCCCTCGTAAGTTTTTTCAGTCGCAGCGACTCGAAAATCCTTTTTTACTGCCATTTTCCCGACCAACTATTGACCATCCGTAAGGGCTGGGTCAAACAACTTTATAGATTGCCGTTTGATTTATTGGAAGAATGGAGCACGGGATTGAGTGATAGAATAGTAGTCAACTCCAACTTCACCAAGCTGATGTTCCACAAGACTTTCAAGAGATTGGGGGCTGTGGAACCTGGCGTCATATACCCATGTGTGGATACAGCCCCTGTAGAAGACGCTTCAACTGACGAAGAAGTGTCCAACTTTTTCAAGGGCAACAGATTTTTTTTGTCGATTAATCGATTTGAGCGAAAAAAGAACCTCGATTTGGCCATAAAGTCGTTCGCGAAGTTCCAGAAATCGGTGCCAGGCACCAATGCCATGAAAGTAAGGTTAGTGATAGCTGGAGGCTACGATTCTAGAGTGGCCGAAAACGTCGAGTACTTGAACGAATTGGAAAAACTCTGTACATCTCTCAAGCTTACCACATTTACGATCCGCGGGAAGCTTATAATCATGCCTCCCGCCACCGATATCTTGTTTTTGCCTTCTATCAGATCGTCTTTAAAGGTGTCGTTGATCAAAAAGAGCGAGCTTTTATTGTACACGCCCTCGTTTGAGCATTTCGGGATCGTGCCTGTAGAAAGCATGTTGTGCGAAACGCCTGTTTTGGCTGCAAATAATGGAGGTCCACTAGAGTCAATAGTAAACTACGATGGGTCAAACCTTGATGTGGCTACGGGATACACCCAAGAACCAGAGCATGAAAAATGGGCCAAGGTAATGGTAGACTACTTTAATATGGAGGACCAAGCCAAAACCAAACTCGGCCAAAATGGCCATTCTAGAGTCCTAGACATTTTTTCGAGAGAGCAAATGAGCTTACAGTTTTTCCACCATTTACAGAATATAGAGACCCAACCAGGGGAGTTTAAGTGGTGGAAGCAAGTAGTGCTAGTTATATTGGCAGTAATCATGTATAGTATTCTATTTTGATATATTTAATACATCCTTAACGGCCTTCCACAACCCAAGCAGACTATCGGGCCGTTGGTAATGGTCTGATTTCTCGTAAACACCCGAACCTCCGCTGTTCCAAAGATTTAGAAAGCCGGAGTCGCTCTTACTCTTGGCACCTAGCTTTCCGTTCCCCTTGTGTCGTATGAACCACTGCTCGATATTTACCGGATACTGAACTACGGTTCTGGCAAAGGCATTGCGTAGTTCGGTTTCGTAGATCAACTTCATCTTGTGGAGACTGGTGCTGGGAGACTGGAGATTGTACGAGCGAATGTTTGCGTTTAAAAGCTTGGTTTTCTCTCTGACATACTCGAGCTCGCTACCAGTCAAATTGGAATCCTTGTACGTGATGTCTTTGACTTCATTTTCCAATGCAATCAACGTAGCAAGCGTGGTTGCAGCATGGATCTGCTGGTGTAGTTTTGACCTATTTACAATCCAGTTGAACCACAACTTATCCAAATCGTCCCGGTACGTAGACATGGAAGATGCTATGTTCTGCTGGCTCTCGACCCACGGAGGCAACGTCTGCTGCTTGTTGAGGACCTGGTTCATGAAATAGTTCGAGTCTCGACTATTTCGCAAGTGCTGTCTGTCAAGAGGCTTGCCTCTGACATGAACCATGTTGGGGTCTTCGAACTTGCCGGTGGTTTGGTTCAACGACGCATTGATCCGGTTACTGGCAATACTGTTGACCAAATCTATGCCGGGTGAGTTTCCTACAAGCATCGCGGGGCCTAACAATCGTTCTTTGTACATTTGCCTGAACTGCTCCGACTCCGATTTCTCATCCTTGCCCAACTTGTAGTCCAAGCTTCCTCCCTTGGCATTGGTAAGACGATCTTCGAGCAGCACCGGTGGGGTGAAGATGCGATCGTGCGTAGGCATTGCTCGAGGCTTGGAGTCAAGTATCATTCTCATGTTGGCATCGTGCACCGATTCCGTTCCGGTCCAGGGCCTGGAGTTGTAGATGTCTTTGGCATGTTTGTTGCGGTCCAACACAGACTCGCTTTTGATGTATACCGAAGCTCTCACTTGCTCATCACTGGGGTTTCCCGAGTATTTGTCGTAGATGCTCTTCAAGCCCGGGTCTGAGCTGAGTGTCGATGGGGTTCCTACGGCGAAGGAAATCTTATTGTCCACAATCTGTTGGAACCTCTGTGCGATGGCCGAGTTGTCGCCACCTTGCGAATGTGCTTTCCCGTTTCCATTGCCACCTTCTGGCTGTGCATCACCACCACCAGGCTGCACTTTGCTGTGGGCTGGTTCTTTGGCTGCAAGGTTTTTTCCGGCGGCGCGCGAAAGCGCTCTGGCTTGTATGTACGCACCTTGCCGCGTCATGATCCGTTTGGTGCAGTTGATTGCCATCGCTCTATGCTCGCTGATGCTGACTATTCGCATTGCACTGGATCGCACGGCTATGCACCGACCATTCGCACGACAATATTTGTGCGACAATATTTGTACTGGTACCACACCTTCGCGTTCATCTAGAATGTTTACAACCACTGCCTTTACATATTTTCTCTGATATATGATGTGTAGATATCAATTACAACGTGAAGTTACATGTGTATTTTGTATATATGTATCTAACTATCAGAAGGACGCTCCACAACATAAGTAATCATATCAACTATGTGTCTTCTAGTAATGGAAGTAATGGAGCGGTTTCTCATTTATACCTGGGACAAGGAACAGGTACAATTAGTACCACTGTTCGTTAACAATCCGTCACTTTGAGAACTTTCTTTGATTCGCCTCAATTGTTGAGTAATGGTTGCAAATTCAGCTTTCGCAATATTTGCTGACTTTTCTGGGTAATATTTTTTAGCTTCATTTGGTTATAATGCATAGAATATCAATACACCTGATCCTAATACAATCACCATCAAAAACATCAACTTTAGCACAAACGAAAGTACATCTTCACGCTTTCCTCCTGCAGATATGATAAGTTGTTTCTCTACATCTATATCGTCCATCAACTTTATCTTGCCTTTAGGATTCTGGCCAGCGAATCCGTTAAAGTGACTGGCATAGGGGTTGGCATCTTGCTTGATGATATTAGTAAGAGTGGCAGACTCGACCGAGCTGATCGAACTGGAGTGGTCTCGGTTTAAAGGAACCGCCGAGACCTGCACTGTGGGGACTTTTGTACTGGTGGACGCCGATCTGGCTCTGGAGTTCGAGGGCTGTGACGAATGATAGGATGTGGCTCTTCTAGGCGGAGCTGGTGCCTGTGGGAATGGAGTTGAGTTGTCTTCTGGTCCTGCCATGGTACTCTAATGAACGAAAATGTGTATCAGTCTCGCATATATACTACCACATTAAAAGGGCGGTGTCCTTTTATATAGGGAGCCGATTATGGGGAGGGGCATTTACACTGCAGGCACTTTGCAGTGGCTTAATTCGGATTTGCGCACTCATTTGGACGCACGGCTAGCGAATAGTACAGAATAGTACAGCCCAAAAAATGGACCGCCTTTTTCTAAAAATAGTGAGCAGGGATGTAAATAGTGTAGGACCAACAGTCCGATGTTGCATCATTACATCATGTACCGCCATGTAACCGGCATGTAACGTCTGTAACCGCCTCTACACATAGAATTCTCGAGAATTGCGTGTGGGCGGGGGATGCGATGAAGGGGTAATTAGATCATCGACCCCCACGTTGGTCACGTGGGGGCCTATTTGGGCACTTGGACCTTAATGATCTAATACAGTGATGGTCACTCAGTGCCGTGAGCCCCAGCAAAGCGGAACTCCCCTCCTGTCCACGAGCCCGCACTCGGCGACGCACGCCGTCAGCTGAGGTACCACGTGACATGATTTGGTCACATGCTCGATCAACTCAAACTATCGCGTGGCAGGATGGACCTGCACACAGCCAGGCGTGAACACTCCAATCGTTGGACGAAGTTCAAGACGATTCCAGGAGCAAACAGCCAATACATTAAACTTATACAGCTATGTGGTTATTTGAGTGGTGTATGTATATAATACTGATCGACTCTGTTCATACTAACATCATCCAGTCCAAGATGTTTTGTCGTCCTTAGGATTGTGGAACAAGCATGCCAAATTATTGTTCCTTGGTTTAGATAACGCAGGTAAAACAACTCTCTTACATATGTTGAAGAACGATAGATTAGCCACCTTACAACCAACGTTACACCCTACATCTGAAGAATTGTCTATAGGTACTGTGAAATTCACCACTTTCGATTTGGGTGGACATCAACAAGCCCGTCGTTTGTGGAAGGATTACTTCCCAGAAGTCAACGGGATTGTGTTTTTGGTGGACTCCGCCGATCCAGAACGGTTCGCAGAGTCCAAGGCTGAATTGGAATCTTTGTTCAAGATCGAAGAATTGAGTCAGGTGCCATTTTTGATTTTGGGTAACAAAATCGATGTCCCTAGCGCCGTCGGCGAAATGGAATTGAAGTCGGCCTTGGGCTTGTACAACACCACAGGCAAGGATACCGGTAAATTGGCAGAGGGCAACAGACCCATTGAAGTGTTTATGGTCTCTGTTGTGATGAGATCTGGCTACGGAGAAGGGTTCAAGTGGTTATCCCAATACATCTAAACATACTATAAATTGAACTTAATCTGATTGATTAATCTATTTGAGTCTAATACTTCCATTTACTGCAATTCTTTTGTTACTCTGCATACTATATTAATGTACGGATGTTTATTCTAGTGTAGTGAGATTTTGCACGTGATCGCATCACTCATCGAAGTTTAGTAATTTTTTTAACCATTGCTAATCACTATCAGAGATTAACCAAGAATGAATAAAGGAGCACTTCATCCAGAGCAGAAGAAGTGGAAGGCACCCAAGGGCCCCAAGCCAGTTCAGCACAAAAACAAAAACGAAATCGGGTTAGGCAGAACTATTGCCAACCAAAGACAGAAAGAGAACCAAATCCAATACTTGCCAGATGGAGAAATCAGATTCACTACCGATAAAAAAGAAGCCGACTGGGTCAAGATGAGGTCGGTGACGCAAGAAAACTCGCTCGATGAGTTTTTGAACACAGCCCAATTGGCCGACACGGATTTCAAGGCCGAACGTCAGCAGCAAGTCAAGATCATCAAGGTCGGAAACACCTCAATTGTCAACCAGACCGGGTTGCTTTCACCACAAGAGATTAACGAGATGAAGAGAAAACACCATTTGCATGAAGACAAATTGACCATTCCAAAAAGACCCAAATGGTCGAAGTCGCAGTCGAAATTTGAAATCGAGAGGCAGGAAAATCTCGCGTTTTTGCAGTGGAGAAGAGACTTGGCTGCGTTGACGGAAGTCAACGACTTGTTGCTTACTCCGTTCGAAAGAAACTTGGAGGTCTGGAGACAATTATGGAGAGTTGTAGAGAGAAGTGACTTGGTGGTGCAAATTGTCGATGCCAGAAACCCCATCTTTTTCAGATCCGTAGATTTAGTAAAGTACGTAGAGCTGATGAGCGACCCGGAGAACAACAGGCCCAAGAAGAACTTATTGTTGGTCAACAAGGCCGATTTGTTGACCAGAACGCAAAGAATCAAGTGGGCGGAATATTTCAAGTTGAAGAACATCAAGTATGTGTTCTTTTCCGCGGCCAAGGCCAATGAAATATTGGAAAAGGAGAGAGAAGAGCTTGAAAACGCCAAGAATGACATCATAAGTGCCAATAAAACCAATGAGACTACTGAGTCAGAGGTTCTTGAAGACGAGGAAGAAACCAACGATGCCATCAGGATCTTGAGAGTTGAAGAATTGGAGCAGTTGTTCATGCAAGAAGCCCCCAAATTCGAAGCAGACCCAGACCATCCAGAGAGAAAGTTGCAAATCGGGTTGGTGGGTTACCCCAATGTGGGTAAATCTTCCACCATCAATGCATTGGTGGGCTCCAAAAAGGTGTCTGTCAGTTCAACACCCGGCAAAACTAAGCATTTCCAGACCATTCACTTGTCGCCCGATGTATTATTGTGCGATTGTCCAGGTTTGGTCTTCCCCAACTTCGCCTATACCAACGGTGAATTGGTTTGTGACGGTGTGTTGCCAATTGACCAGTTGAGAGAACACATTCCTCCTGTCTCGTTGGTGTGTCAAAGAATCCCCAAGTACTTCTTGGAGGCCGTGTACGGTATCCATATTCCCATTCAAAAGGTGGCTGACGGTGGTAACGGACTCTATCCCACCGCGCGTGAGCTCTTGAATGCTTATGCCAGAGCAAGAGGGTACATGACGCAAGGTTTCGGTTCGGCCGACGAGCCTAGAGCTTCCAGATACATCTTAAAAGACTACGTCAATGGTAAGTTGCTATTCGTGGTCCCGCCACCCAAGCATCTTGGTGGCGATGAGTGGGACTTGCCTACATTGGAAGAAGCCAGAGAGTTCAACAGAGAGATCTACGGTTTGAAGAACTTGCCTGAATCCAGACAACAGCAAATCATAGCTGCCATAACAAGCAAGAACTTATCGGTAGAAGACTTTGACTTGGCTAATGATCTTTCGAAGTTGAGTTTCTCCATGCACATAGGAGACGATGAAGAAGACAAGTCCAAGGCCGGAGGGGCCAAGACCTTGTTCTATGGTGGTAAGCAGGCTGCGTTGGAAAGTGCTGGAGACGATTTGGATCGTGAGTTCTTCAAGATGGGAGGCGTCAAAGGTAAGATGAACACTCCTTTCCATAGAAGCGATGGTGACAACCAAAAGAGTGGAGCCAAGAAGCACAACAAGAAGAACAAGAAGCAAGAGAAGAAGATTAGAGTCGTGGGTTATTAGGGTCACATATGTACTTATAGAGGTTAGTTGAATACACTGTTCACGTTCATTACTTAGTCGACTGTTAAATCACTTAGTCGACTGTTCACGTTCATTCACCTAGTCGTACGCCACATTTACACATTCGTTCGCACCATACACATATTCATTAACTCGTTCGCACCATACATATTTCTTTAATAATTCCCGTTCGCACCATACACATTTATTTGATAACTCTCGTTCGCACCCTTCGAACTGGCGCTCTCTCTTTTGCTCTTACTCGCACTAGTTCCTCCTACAAGTTCTTGTTCGTTCGCACTTCTCTCTTGATCGATTTTTGTGATTGTTGCAAGTTTAACTGCCGGTAAATAAATAGAAAATCAACAAAATTTTAAGTATATAATAATTCAAATAATAGAAGGAATAAGTGATGTGGTAAGAGCAACAGGGTGGAAGAGTGGAATAGAGTGGTGGGAGGGGCAGTTGGGTACTGTTGTGAGATCCGAGGATTGTGCACGTGTTTGGTTGAGTACCGGTCTGGGTGCAAATTGGGCACCGTCCTATACAGTGGGCCCCGCTGATGTGCTTTCCACTGTAGTGCCACTACGACTGCTGTGGCTAATAGACTTGACTGGAGTTATAGCTGTTCAATTTTAAAGAGTTTGAGTGTCAGTATCAGAGGGCCTATATCTACTGACCCAGGTGACCGGAAGTCGACAAAGCACGTGTTTGAACCGGATTACTACTTCTCAAGTACATTTTCTTCGATTCTCCAATTCTTACAATTGATGAACAGCGAAAATGACAATCTGATAGTGAGAACATTGTAGAGAATTAGCAAGAAATTTAATCTGGTGTAAATGTAAGTTTTAATTTAGTGTCGTGATTATTGCTTTTCAGTGCAGTAACTGTTTCCAGTGTAGAAATGGTCTAAGTGTTTTTCAGCGGAAAAGTAGTCTTTTTGTTTTCCAGTGTAGAGGTAGTCTTAGTTTCCAGTTAAACCAATATATTAAATACTATCTAAAATACTTAGTAGATTCTGAAAGATGGACCCATGGTAGATTTGATAACCAAGGAACCAACGTTTTGCCAGTTCTTCTTCAACAAAGAAACCAAGAAGTTGGCGGACATCATGATTTGGTTGACCAAGATGTCTTCGTCCATGTCGACGTTACCGACGGCAACAGCCAAACACAAAACCTTCTTCAATTGGAACTTGATGGTGGACTTGACGTCAGTGACCTTTCCGTACAAGTCATCGTTGAGGGAAACTGGGGTTGGGAACTTACCAGCCTTGGACAAAGTAGGACCTAACAATCTTGGGATTTGCTTGATCAAGACTTCGGAAGCAATGAAGGCGTTGTACTTCTTGGCCAACTTCTTGATCAACTTCTTGTTCTTGTTCAACTTCTTCAAGTCATCGACGGACATGGCTTCAACACCAACAGACTTGGCTCTGTCGACATCGAAAGCATCACCAAAGATACAGATGGTCATGTTTGGTCTTGGGACGTTTGGCAACTTCAAAGAACCAGAGAAACGCTTGTCTCTTTGAGGGTCGTAGTTCTTCAAACCGACTTGCAATTCGACGGTTTCCAAGAAGTTTCTCTTCTTGGTTTCGGTGGAGAATTCCAACAACTTTTGGACATTCTCACGGACGTGAGATGAGGTGATTTTAGACATCGTTAAAAGTTACGTCTCCCAAAATAAACTTGGTAAATTACTGATTCGACGAGGATGAAGTCTTTTAAACTGATGAAAGAAATTTGCTTCTCTTTTAAACGTTCGCATCGCGACAGTACAGTGAAAAATCTGAGAAAAAAAAAAACTGGTTGTGTGACAAAAAAAACCTATGCGTGCGAATCATGTGCTTCGCGCTCTACTAGGGCTCAGGCCCTAGGAGCGTCTGCTGCAAATATGCGATACACTGCAATGAAGCGGACAAGTAATATAGATGGTAAGCACTTTAATTAGGATGAAACAAATGGGGCATGTGGGGCTTACACGCTCGGTACGATGGCTATATTGCTCTGCAGCCAGAAGTGCTCGAGAGGCAGATATTGGTGTAGAACGTATCAAGATCCCTGACCTGGGCAAGCCCCAGACGCGTCAGCAGAAGATGGATAGTATCAATATGAGAATGCAATCAAAACTCTTCAAGCTAGATAACGAATTTCAAATTTTTAATAAAAGTGTGCGAAAAGTGATAGATTTGGGGTGGGTGCCCGGAAATTGGATTGCGTACTCCAAGTTCCGCATGTGTCAGATCCACGAGGTGGAGGACCACAAGTTCAATGAGAAATGCCACATCCTTGGATTTGACATACTATTTGGAGCGCCTCCGCCAGGAGTATCGACCATCCAAGGCAATATATACTCCAAGATGGCGCATACTAACATTCTCAAGCATTTCCAGGAAATCGCTCTCAGAGAACTTGACAAAGTAGTTCCGCCGCGGAGGTACCGCGACAAGAGTACCGACATAGATATAGACGAGTTGGCCAGAAACCTTGGCAACTTGTCGACTGTAGATATTCCCGAGGATATAGTTGAAAAGGGAATGGCCAAAAGAGCCCAGCTTTTAGATAGAGTAGAGTACAGGCCCGATCTCATACTTTCGGATCTAGGCAAACCGTTTATGCAACAGGATGGGTTTTTCAGTCAAACCAACTCCAGGCCCTATATGAGATTCAACAACAACTCGTCTTTGAACAGACCCACTCTTGATCCTCTCAAATCCAGTATAGATCTCGGCAATGCCTCTTTGTACCTTGGTCTAGCAGCCTTGAAGCCTTCGGGCACCATGGTGGTAAGACTCCCTAAAGTGGATGTGCAAGATCCAGAGTTGCCATTGTTCCATGAACGATTAAAGCAGGCATTTAATTCGGTGCATCTCTGGAACCCCTACGAAACCAAGCTAAACATTTCCGAGCTGTACTTTATTTGTAGAGACAAGAAGAAAGATGACGAAATAAGCACTGAAGAGATATTTGGAAACTAAGAAATACTACTTCTCATCAGTAACATTATTAGTATTCAATAGAAGTCAATCGAAATCACTAACTCTCACCACTAACATCTATCACCACGACTCTTCAGCACCATTACTCTCGCTATTTTTTTCTTCTTAATAACTATTCCATGCACTTATCTATTAGCTGTCCTAGACAGACTTCTTACTTCAATAAACGTTAACATTAATATCAGTGCGGTTGAATGGCTGCGAAAAATAGCGAAAAGGACAATATTGGTAGAATTACTGATAATAGAGAGAAAAATTGAGACATTACTCTAATTTACTGTTAACAGTTGATATCAAGTGTAAGTGATGCTACGACGTCATTAGACTCGATTCGGTATAGCTTCTAAGAACCACCCTGGTACCAGGTCGAAAGTTAAGCACATTTGCTATTTTTCAGGTCCAATCTACATCTTTTCGAATCTGACTGCGTAGGACTGCCCTAAGAAAGCCTCCGTCATATTCGCCCTTGACGGCACCTGGAATAGAGTAAACAGCTCAGTTCATCCTAGATAAATCCTCTAAGTAACTATGAATCTTTCTTGACGTCATGATCTTTGCAATTCTAATTACAAAAAGCAAGACACGAGAAAGCCGAATGAAGATTGTAAGGCACTGTTGGCTAAAAAAAAATACTACCCTGATGGAATCTCCAGCATTTTGGTAGTTCAATTATTTTTTACTGCGTTGATACACTGACATATTAAATGATTATAAAGTTGTAGACTCACCACTAGCAATAACTTCATTCGCTTTCATGAAGAAATAAAGTAAGATTCACTAACTCCTAACCTAATGAGAAACAAGAAAAGTAAAATCCACTAACCCACAAGTAAACTAGCTCAGTTACTACGAATTACTACTGATCTCTGACTAATTGATAGTGTATTTTGTAATGGGTTATTTTATAGACTCTAATCTACTTTTCATAAATCAAGAATTAGACTTTTAAACTTGGTCTTTCACGGACTGAAGCCTATGCTTCAGCTTCCACTTCTACTTCAGCTTCTTCTGGCTGTTCCTCGACGACTTCCTCTTTTGCTTCCTCTCCCTCTGTTTTACCATTCACAGCAGGCTCGCTCTTAGTTTCATCAAGATCAATAAGAGGCGCACCATTGGTGGTCAAGCCTGAAAAATCGTCAATTAATCTCTCAAGAATCTTGTCTTTGTTCTTTTCAGCCAACTTGGCTTTCCAGCCGTCAATAGCTTTGGACACTTTTTCTTCACCAAGAGAGTAGTTGACACCGAATAACGAGGCTTCTGTGTACCTTTCAGACTTGATTAACAAGTCCAAGCATTTCTCTTTGTCACCAACTATCCATAATGCTTGGAATGCTAAGTTGTACTTGCCCTTGGCTTCACACTCCTTGGCCAACTTCTCAAGTCCTTCCTTGTTATTTGACGAAGATAAGAGCAATAATAAAGACGAATAGTCATTGGCCAACCAGAAACAGTCCTGGGCCAACTTTATTTGCCATTTCGATAATGCAAGGTCTCCCAACTTCTTCCATCTGGTAGAGTTTGCCAATTGAGTGGAGGGGTTTTCTTTTTGGTTGGTGGATAATAATTCGTATGCTTGCTTCAAGTTCAGGGTCGAGAGCGATATTTGGAATTTGGAGTCAAAGTCTTGTGACAACGAGTATGATAATGATAAGTAGCCCAATTTCTCAAAGAATCTCGACAACTGGTTGGACTCGGTCTTAGAGAAACTCGACAAGATCTTGGTGTATTCTGGAGATAAGTTGTCGATGGAAATACTCGACAAGTCTGGGGTTTCTTCGCCGGTTTCTTCGTCTTTGACAGTCTCGGTAGCAAACTGTTCCAAGTCGCCTCTCATGACCAAAGTCTGTAATTCCAAGACCTCTGAGTTGACAAACCAAGAGACAACATTGAAGGACTTGTCGATCAAGTACAACTTGCCTTCTTGGGCTTTGTAGCCGATAATGTAGTATTTGTGGTCGAAATGGCCCAAATTTATCACCTCGCCTCCAACAAAGTAGTTCAATCTGTTGGTAGTGGCTGTGGTGTAGACGAAGACGTCTCCGATGAATTTACCTGACAAGATGGGTTCTGAAGTAGGCAAGGTGTACAAAACGTCGAAAGTGGACTCGGCGCCTTCTTCGGGATCCAATTCGTTGGCCGCATACGTCTCTTCAAACAACTCGTGGTTGTAGCTCAAAAAGTAGATTTCGTCGTTTTTCTTGGAGCCAATCGAGTTGTTGGTTTCGCCAACACTGGAAGAAGTGATGATCGAGACCAACTCTCCGTTATCGGACCAGACCACGTCCTGAATGTCGTCGTCCAAGTCGACTCTTCTGACCAATTTGCCATGTTCCCAGTCATAAAACGAAATACATCCTTCAGACTTGATACCCAATAAGTACCCGGTAAAGATCTTTTCTGCCTGGTAAATCAAGTCAATCGCAAGGTGTTCCTGGAAGTTTTTGAATATTTTGACCGATAACTGCGATTCTCTAATGGCATAAGTGCAGGTGTTGGAAACATCGTGGGAGTTCCACGAGAAATCAAGCGCATTGCCGTACGCCTTGGATCTCCACGCCAACGATGTGTATATGATATATTCACCGTCACCACACACGGCTGCGTAACGGCCGTTGGGAGAGTGGCTCAACGACTGCGGGAAGATCTCTATGGTGCCCAACTCTCTTTGTTGCAACGACAAAGACTCGCCGTCTTTCAAGCCTTCGGTCAAAGAAGGTTTGAGGATCGACTGGAACACCTCGGTGTTTTTGGCGTAGATAAGCTTGTTGTTGGAGTCCAACGAGAATAACGGCTCTTCGTTACCCAACTTGATGATGACAAAGCCCGAGTCGAAACCGGCCGCAATAAGGTTGGATTTCTGCAACATACCAATACACCAGGCTCTTTCAAGACTATAGTTGATACTCTTTTCCAACTTGAAGGTGTTGGAGTTCCAGAATCTAATGGTGCCGTCTTCGGAACCAGACACAATCAATGGCAAGTCCGGGTGGAAAATAGCAAAAGACACGTTGGAAAGATGGCCCTCCAAAGTGGCCACGCACGATTTGGTCTGGTAGTCCCAGATCTTGATAGTCTTATCGTCAGAAGTTGTGATCAAGTAAGGCTTGTCGGCCTGAGGATAGTAGTCGACGTAATTGACCCCCTTTGCTTCGTGGGCTACCAAGGTGAAGTTGGGCTGGGACGAGCCCAAAGACCAGATCTTGACGGTGCGGTCCAAACAGGCCGAGGCAAAGGTGTTTGGGTCCTTGGGGTTGAAGTTGACACTCATGACGTAGTGCTGGTGGCCCTCAAACACCTGTTCCAACTTCCAGTTGTTGTCCCAGTTCCACAACTTGATGGTCAAGTCGTCTGAGGACGTCAACACGTAAGGCTTGGAAGGATGCACCGCAATGGCTCGGATATAGTCGGGGTGTGCTTCGAACTGGGTGATTTTTTCACCCGTGTTGTAGTTGTAGACTCTGATCTGGAAGTCGTCGGAACCAACCACAATCCAATTCTTGCGGGCAATGAACTTACCGGTACGAACAGGCATGTCTGTGACCTGAATGGACTTGACGAGCGAGTTGGTGGCATACGACCAGATCTCGATCTTACCATTGTACAAGGTGGTCAAAATCCATGGTTCGCTGGGGTGGAAATCGATTCCCTTGACACGATCGGATCGCGTGGAAAACTGCTTGACCACGTCCAATTTCATACTAATGTCTGTTCAGCTAATATTCAGCTAATAGCTAGTTAATTGTAGTAGGATGGTGAGGTGTTAACTGTGATTGTTGATGAAAAAGTGTTGGACGGTGCACGACCGAGCACAGCGAGCACCCACCGCGGAGCGTGGGTGCGAATATAAGGAGAACTATTTATTACTGTGATATTATCTACTACTATAGATGTCAGTGTTGATATCTAGTACTGCGTATACCAGATGTGCTGCCTCTAATATATGTCATAATCTGGCATATGAAAATACTCCCTCCTTCTATCAATTGCTATTCTAAGGCATGTTTCACGGATATGTATCTTATCTAGCTCCGCGAGGACGCTCCCAGCGCGCGTAGAGAATCGAACTAAAGTTACTCGAGGACGCTCGTGGTCAAGGACCATTATATACTATAACTTTTTATATTACTTCTCTTCAACTAGGTCATTTCTAGTTAACTTGAAGTATCATCCTTTCTCAAGAGGCTCATGAATGTCTAGGTAGTTATTTTTTCTATATCTGTTATCGATCACTACTCTCCAGTATTCTTTGAAATACCTTCTTCTCTCCCAATCTTTCTTCATGATCCAGTTTACTGAAAACCTAAAGCTGTCGCGAGATTCGCGGTGCGTAGCGGAGGAACACCACGCTAAATCTAGCGCGAAGACTAGATATTAGAGTGCTGGATGTTAGAAAATAGGGTGTCGAGTGCTAAATGTTAGAGTGCTAGGTCTTTCTGAAGAGTGCTAGAATTACTGGCTGTTGTGAGTGCTCGCTGATGTGAATGCTCTGGCTTTTCCTTCCATCTGGGCTTTTGTGAACTTTTCCCTTTGAGTGCTAATTTTTTGCACCCACTATTCGCGGGCTGTGGGTATCGGGACTTATATATCTAAGGTTGTTTGTATGGATGTTCATATAGATGCCCGTTGCCACGTTCTATTAATCTAATATGTTTTTGCAATACCTTCGTCTTCTCGTGCTTTTATAAAACCTCAGTCATGCTGCAAATTAGAGCAAAGAGACCCGCTGTACGAATTGTCTCACTAATACTAGAGGTCTCGCGGTGGAGTGGTTCCATAGTCTATAAGACTTAAATATCACATATGGTCTACAATAGAGGTATGGATATTCACACGGATGTTTAAACATTACATATGTATTGATACTTTCTCTACACCTTCCTGTTCTTCTCGTGAGTATTTTTCGCAAATCTTGCTGCAAATCGAATCGGACACTCGCGGTGTGACAATTTTCTCTATCTAAGTACACCATAATATGGAGTAGAGAATATATCTCTACGTCTTTTATCTATTGTCATATGTATGTTATCTATAATACTTCTAGTACACCTTCGCAACGCCCTCCTTCTCCTCTCTCAAGTGCTTCTCCAACGCGTCCAAGTCATGGATATGTTCCATCCACTTGGTGGAAAACGCCTGGTCCGAGAACTTTTCGCGCGCCAACTGCGACCCGTTAGAGCGCATAGTAGCGAGCACGTCGTCGGAAACCAACTCGGGATTAGTGACAAAAAGCTTGGTGAGAAGAGATTGTAGCGTTGGAAACGTTTTGTGATCAAACACCAACTCATCGCTGTTTTCAGTGTGAGACGTGTAGTCCGGATCAGATTCGCTTTTGAAGAAGAAACCAGTGTCGTTGTACCACGCAGGATACTCCTTGCTCTGATCATACTTGGTTACAATATCTAAATAGGGACCGGCCGATGCGTGGCATATTGGGATGGCGCGCCCCAAATATTCCACTACGCCGATGCCAAAGTGTTCGTTCCACATGGCATTGAGCCCGTACTTGGCCCTCTCTAACCACCCTACAACCTCGTCATACGAACAGTCCACCACAAGCTCGACATAATCTTCTAAACCAAAAGTCTTTATCTGCTGTTTTACATTTTGAAGAGTATGTGTATCGTCACTAGTGCGACACGAGCCCAAAAAGACCAACGTAGGAATATTAGAAAGATCTTTCTTGTGTTTGTTCAAAAAGAGAGCATACTCTTCCAAGATAAGCAGGTGCCTTTTTTCGGGCCTGAACTGCGCGATATACAACATCTTGTTCTCTTTTACCAGTTCTGGCGGACTCAACTTGAAATTTTCGGTGCCACAAGGAGGATAGAGGATTTCCATCTTGGAGTGCCTGTTGAGCACAAAAATGCTCTGGAGATGATTGAATGTCCACGAACCATTGGCAAGAACTACATGCACCAAAGAGCCTAAATACGTGTAGAAGTAGTATAAAGCCGACCAATACAAAAACTTGACCCCTTCTTTAATATCGCCCACCCCTCTGATATTCACCAAACTGACAAATCTACTGAACTTTAGTTTGTTGAACATATCGGACTGAATAATAGGATAATGGATATATGCCATAATTGGCGCGCCTAAAATAAGGTGCACGGGCAAATACGAGCCGGGTAAGCCTATAGTATCGATCCATACATCCGGAGACAACTCGTACATGGCCTCCAAGGCCAACAAGAACAGGCCAAAGAGCTGGCCTGCCAAGGTGAAATGTCTCCAGTACGCGCCGTCAATCAACCTACCAAACCTTCTCAAGTATATAAATACAATTCTACTTTCATCAAGCCCCCCTATCTGGAACTTTTCCAGAGCCTTGTGCAAGATCTGCTGCGGCTCCGCGTCGTTGATCGTGTAGATTACAACCACATTTTTGTCTGCTGCCAATAATGTGGACTTTACAGCTTGCCACAATACACGCTCGCCGCCCCCGCCGTTATTTGCGTACGGGTGGAAAAAACCGTAGAGCACCCTGCGATTGGGGTCGTCCACTCCGCGCCGGCGCATTTCCGTCATGAACTCTTCATTGCGATCTTCGGGGCACACTTTTAGCTTATTATTAACGTAATTCGTATAAAATGACGGCTTGTTACTTGCTAACACAAGCCTTCTTCTAAAACTGGACCTCTTGGTGCCAACATGGAGATATATAGGCGTAGGATACTCCACCACCTTGCGGATCTTGTCCTGCCACTTCTCGGGGGGAACGAGGAAGTGGTGGGGCAACACTTTGGAGAAGCCCTGGTACACAAAGTACACCCCAAACGCAACAATCAACAAAAGAATCATCGATAACCTCCTCCAAACCCTCTCACAAGTGATTTTTCTTATCACGGACAACCCTAGATACCGGTCACGTGGCCCGCAGCCTGCCGCCTGCTGGCCGAAGCCCCTGCCAGGCTCTTTCCCAATTGGGTTAAATTAGCTAACGCGTACGAAGTCTTCTCAACTAAACCACTGTTGCTAAGCTCCTACATTCCTAGACATTCTTGCTATTAGATTTCTATTTGAAACAAGCAACTACCAAAAACTTACCACCAAAAACTCACCACTACTTCTTATCACCACTTTTACCAAACCACCCCTTTCTTTATATCTTCTATCACTGAATAATTCTTTTCAGTGGAAGACCCATAAAACACACCACCAATCTCCACATTTTAAACCACACGTTTCATTACTTCCATATCACAAATTATATTAATATGAATAGAGATAGCACTACAGTACATGCTCCCGAAGATACGTTCAACGTGACGGCCTCCGGAGCACCCGTCAAGCTTAAGACGCCTTTGAAGAAAGAGGAGTTGGAGAAAATCGCCAAACAGCTCAAAAAGAAGTTATCCAAAGCATCTATTACCGCCAAACAGTCGTTTTCGCCCGGAAAAATCGTCACAAATGCCCAGACTTTACCCAAGTCGAGTCCTCTCAAGAGCTACGTTGTGAAGAAACCGTTGGGCTCTTCGCCGCTAGGAGCAGGTTTGTTGCTGTCTTCTCCTAATAACATGTACTCGCCAAACGGCAAGTCGCCTACGCACATCCGTACGCCTGCTGCCATCTACTTATCGTCGTCGCCGTTGAAGAATATCGCGGCTGATGATAACGAAGAGGCCATGGAGTCGCCTACGAAAAGAAGAAAATCGTCACCTCTTAAAGACGGAAAACAGCCGCAGATGATCCTTGAAGAGATCGCTAAGCCCGCCACCCCTTCGTTGAAACCATCGTTGGAATTGACGGCTTCAAGAAGCGAAAAGAACCATGAAAAGAAACACGAAAAAAACGAACAGACCACGCCCACGTTGCAAAAAAGAGAGATCAGCACCCCGAACGTGTTGCTTAAAACACCCGTGCAATCCAGAGCAACTCCGGCTCAAGGTGGTGCTTATAACGACGAAGAAGGCGCCGATTTGCTCATGTACTTGGCCACATCTCCATCTCCTGCAAAACCGTTCTTTTCCAATACTCCTCGCGCCACAAACATCCTTCATCCCACCAACGCGTCGTCCTCCAACTCCCTCACCATATCTCACAAACCTTCTTCTTCCACGTCCTCTGCATCGTTCATCGCTCCTCCTCCCGTAACCCCCAAAAGACACGTTACGAATTCCACCAGAACGCCCCAGAACAAACTCACGCCGTCAATGAACTTGTTCAACAACCTCATCAACGGCAACTCCGGCTTGCCTTCGTCTGGCCTCACCCTCACCCCCACCGGCTTCAATATGAACGACTATATCAACTTCTTCACGCCATCTCCGGGCGGGGCCAATATCCACAATTCGCTCAACAAAAACTTGTTGAAAACGCCCGACTTCAATAATATGATCAATGGTGGCACTTCGAACCCTGAAGGCTCTGCCAATGGGTTGTTGGCCAAGAAGGTCGACGGCAAGGTTCTTAACTTCAATAAGGTGCTATTTGGCAATGGTGGCTCAGATACCCCAAAGTAATCTCCCCCTTATGGTTTCATATAGTTGGTTTGTGGTTCAATGGGTCTGGTTCCTTTTGAATGGTACTTCACTTCTTCTTTATTTCTTGTATTATACGTCGTTAATTAATGTAACCAATAAATCAATTTCATAAACATTTTTATAAATTATCAAAACAGAAGTAGTAGTGAGATGTACTATCTGTAATCTTTGATGTACCATTTGATAATAATAATTTAGCCAGATTGTCCACAATTAATGATTATCTATTTATGTTCTATCTATTCTATCGATTGCTTGTTCTTGTATTTCTTATGATTAGCTTATATAAGACTCCAGTTCCTGAAATTTCTTTGAAATTCTATACATTGTTATTGTGAAGAAAATGAACAATCAATATAGATCAATGGACTATTCATACGCCATCTTTTTAGTTTGGACTGAATGAGCCAATAGCACCAGCTCAGAACTTCCAGCACCATACAATGGTGCTGAGTCATATCTAACCAGTAAAACATCCACTGGTATGTTCAGTCTTCCTTCTGGAACTAAAATACATTTATGATTATTAGCATTTTCCAACTTCCAATTTCTTGAATTTCTTCAGCATATCTGTATAAACTATTAAGGTTCAAATATTTTGGTTGGAGCCAATTCATGCTCACAAAGATTTATTCTTTTCATTACTAGAATTCTTGAGATATTATTTGGCTGCGAAATCAGTCTGTGCAAGTTTTCACCAGACTAGTATGAAAATGCGGGTTGGTTTTCTAGCTTGACCCAAATATCGTGTTCGAGAGTAAGTTACAATCATAAGTTATCCATATAAGATGGTCTTTGAATGAATCTCTCTGCATTTATATTTTCTACAGTCACTTCAAAATAATACTTTTATTAAAATTATGCAAAAAACTTAAAAATTCATGAAATACGATAAAACTTTTACCAAGGCAATACAAGCTATCCTTCAATATAAAGTACCCAAAGTAAAGTACCTTCCTCTTTTTCATTCTGGATTGCTGCAAAACTCAACTCTCAACGTTCACAAATGCGAAAGGTGCAGCCGAGAATCTGGAAAAGGGAATGCTACTCTCTGAATTTGCATTCCTTTGGTGGACAGGCTCTTCTCTTCTACTGTATACTGCTGTAATTCCACTGTTTTAGTTACTTTTAACCCTAGTGTCGGTGAATGGAGTTGTGGTGTATTCTATTTCGAGCTATGGGTGCAAATGTCTACCTAACCTGTAAAATTTAACATGCAACTCCTGAGTACAAATTTTTTTGCCGTAGCAAGAGGATACTTACAAACTCCAAGATGACGGTAGCTGAAAAGACACAAGAGGCTGAGATTGAGATTGGCAAGTTGAATATAGAGCAACCGGCCGAAGTGAGCGGTGCCCCCAAAGTAGAAAACACTAAAGGTGATGATGATGTAGAAGATGAAGACGGTGACAAGACTGAGGACGGTGACAAGACCAAAAAGAAGAAAAAGAAGAGCAAGAAGAAGAAGAAGATCACCAGTATAGACTCACTGTATCCCGACGGAATATTTCCAGAAGGGGAATGGCAAGATTATCCGCTCGATATCAATAGCCACAGAACCACTTCCGAAGAGTTGAGATACTTGGACCGTCAGCAGAACAACAGGTGGGAAGAGTTCCGTAAAGGTGCCGAGATCCATCGCCGTGCCCGTCGCAAGGCCCAGTCTTCCATCAGACCAGGCATGCAAATGACGGAGATCGCCAATATTATTGAGGATTCCGTCCGGTCGTACGCCGCAGCAGACCATACACTCAAGGCCGGAATTGGATTTCCGACCGGGTTGTCGCTCAACCATGTTGCAGCACACTACACTCCTAACACAGGCGACAAGTTGACGTTGAAAAAGGACGATATCATGAAGGTGGATATCGGAGTGCATGTCAACGGTAAGATCTGTGACTCGGCATTCACCATGACCTTCAACGAAACCGGCAAATACGACACCATCATGGAAGCCGTGCGCGAAGCCACATACACCGGAATTCGCGAGGCGGGCATTGATGTGAGATTGAACGATATCGGAGCGGCTGTGCAGGAAGTGATGGAGTCGTACGAGATGGAGGAGAACGGAAAAATCTACCCCATCAAGTGTATCAAGAACTTGAACGGCCACAACATCGGCGACTTCATCATCCACTCAGGCAAGTCGGTGCCTATCATTGCCAACGGAGACATGACCAAAATGGAAGAAGGCGAGACCTTTGCCATTGAGACTTTCGGCTCCACCGGGAATGGCTACGTCATTCCCGAAGGAGAATGTTCGCACTACGCCGTCAACCAGAACATCGACGATATCAAGGTTCCTACCGAAAGGGCCCAGCAGTTGCTCTACAACATCCAGAGCAATTTCGGTACCTTGCCATGGTGTCGACGCTACTTGGAGCGTACCGGTGAAGACAAGTACTTGTTGGCGTTGAACCAGTTGGTCAGAGCCGGAATTGTGGAGGATTATCCCCCAATTGCCGACATCAAGGGAAGTTACACCGCGCAATTCGAACACACCATCTTGCTTCATCCACATAGGAAGGAAGTTGTCACCAAGGGTGACGACTACTAGATAAAAGAGTAAATATTAAATGAATAAAACGAAAATTTGCAGCCGCAGAATGCAGCAGAAAACAGAATAAAAGCAGCAAAATAATGCGGCAGGTGAGAAGTATTTGGCACGTGACGTCTCACGCGCCGCTATGTGATAGACTGCCCAATCTACCCCTCCGCCCAGATTACGGTCACGGCACATGACAGTAGATGTGGGGATCTGTTGTCATAGCCCCTCTTACCGTAGAACCGCGTTTCCTCCGTATGCACCATACGGGTTTCACCATGTGATCGGTGGCTAGATGTTTATTTCTGCATCCCCCTCTACTGGAATAATCATCTGGCTAACGGATTATTCATCTGAAAAATCAGCAGTACCCCATAAGCCATTATCCATTGATCCAGTTCTACAACATCTATAATATGCATCAATATAAACCCCACTAATCCAAACACTACGAATGTAAACACTACTTTATTAAACACAGTAAACTCTATTCTCTATTTACCTCCACTTCTCATCACTCTCGCTACACTCGCTACGCTAAGCAATCCGGCTACCTCCTCCGGTTATACCGCTCCTGCACACAGACACCCTCCCCCTCCCAGTTAGGAAAAAAATTTTGCTGGACAAATATTTATATCACACTGTTCCTGGCGAGTCGAGGCAACATTGAATTTGATAGTGATATATTTCCTCTGCACTAAATTACACAAGGTCACCATTGATTTGTAATAGTAATCGAATAAATACATCCGTACAATCATTCTTGACCACCCAATTCGATTGATTGACCAATATTACCCCATATTTATCTTTGCCACATCACCATTGAATTGATTTCATTACATATAATCAATTAATTTTATCAAGCTAATATCAATATCAACTAGCAATCATGGAAGTTTCTCCTAGTTTATTAGAGTTCAGAGGTATGTAAGAGTTTGAGAAGCACAAAAAGAAGGAGAAGAAAGAAGCACAAGAAAGAAGGGGAAGAATCAGGGATAATAAGGAGATCTAAGTTGGTAGATTAGTGTTTGATTTTCATTGGACTGTAATAATGATAGAGCTTCGCTCTATCAGAACCAATGTTGGTTATTTCCATTATAATTGGTGTTATTCCCACTAAGTGCTTCTATTCTTACATTCTCATTATTTTGTTAGTGTTCTCCACTTTTCATTATGATGTTAGTGTTTGTTCGTGTGCCCGTGTTTGTCGTGCGTTACTAACCTTTAGGAACCTTTACCAAGCAATCCACTGAATACTTGAAGTTAACCAACACAGCCAAGTCACCTCTTGCTTTCAAAGTCAAGACCACGGCCCCCAAACTCTACTGTGTCAGACCCAACGCCAGCGTCGTCCAACCAGGCGAATCCATTGATATCTCCATCATCTTGCAAGGATTCTCCCAACCATTACCAAGCGACTACAAATGTAAAGACAAGTTCTTGTTGGTGTCGTTGCCATGTCCTGAACTCACGGACGCCTCCAAGGTCGGGGACATTTGGAGCGAGTTGGAAGCCAAGTACAAATCGCAGGTTGTTTCCAAGAAATTGAGAGTCTCCTACGTTATCACCGACTCTGACGAAGATACCACCAACGGCGCTGCGGACGTGTCACACAACGGCAACGGATACCACGACGGCGATGTTTCGCACATCAACCAAACAGTGATAAACGAAGCCTCTACTGCCCAAGCCACCCCCGTCAAGTCCAACGGTGCTCCGTACGGCGCTGCCGGTGCTGCCAGCGGCGCAGCTGTGGCCTCGTCCGGTCTCTCCAGAAACGACCCCGTGGCCGCCGCCAGATCCCCACAAACCCCCGCCGTGCCCCGTGCTTCTCCTCCATCTCCTCCAGTCGCCCCAGCCCCTCCAGTTCCTCAACAACACGCTGAAAAACACGAAGAAAAGCCCGCTCCCGTGCAATCGCAGCCTGCTGCGCTCGACCAAGCCAACGGCATTTCGCCACAATTGGCTGCCATCTTGGTTATTATTGCTTTCCTTCTTGGATGGTTGGTATTTTAGTAAAGTACAACCAAACTTACCAAAGACTGTACCATTAGATACCTTTTCTAGTCCTTGTCTCTTTCTATAGGCTTTATTCTAAGATGTAACTGAAACCCAACAGTAAAAACCCACTTACAGTACAAGTAAACACTGACACTTATAGTACAAGTAACACTGACACTTATAGTACAAGTGAACACCGACAAGTCGACAAGTAGACACTGACACTTAAACTTTAAGTAAACACTGATACTTACAGTACAAGTTACACTGACACTTATAGTGAATTGAGTAGACTTGAACGTTCAAGAGTATGTCTACTAGTGCTCTATTGTGTCAGTGTTTACTGTCTACTTATCACTGTCTACTTATCACTGTCTTCTTGTTTACTTGTCAGTGTCTATTTTCTACTCTTCATTGTCTATAGTCTACTTGTCAGTGCCTGCTACTTGTCAGTGTTTATTTATCTCTTGTCAGTCACTATGTATTTACCTTATCGTTTTTATCTATTTTCTCCTGCATGTATTTTCATGTATTTTATGATTTTTATGAAATTCTATTTACTGAAGAGCAATTGATAGAGCATAAATAATGGGCACGGCTACTATCAAATCGGGGTCGATCAACTTGCTCAACACCATTGTGGGCGCAGGCATCCTTGCCATGCCATACGGAATGAAAAGTAACGGGTTGCTTTTCGGGTGTTTCTTGGTGTTGTGGTCCGCGTGTGCGTCCTCGTTCGGCTTGTACTTACAGAACAAAGTGGCCAAGTATACCCAGCAGCTGGGCGCCATTTCTTACTTCAGCTTGGCCCAAATCACATACCCGCACTTGTCGATCGTTTTCGACTCGGCTATCTCCATCAAGTGCTTTGGTGTCGGCGTAAGTTACTTGGTGGTCATTGGAGACTTGATGCCCAAAATCATGGAAAGCTTGCATGTGGGTGCGGACTCCATCCTTTTGCAGCGTAATTTGTGGATCACTATCTTTATGGTCACCATGGTGGTTCCATTATCGTACCTCAAGAAACTAGACTCACTCAAGTACACTTCGATCGTGGCCTTGTTCTCCGTTGCGTACTTGATGTGTTTGGTTATAGAACACTATTTCGCCAACGATATCGATGTGCCTGAAAAAACTATCGACTGGATCGGCCCTATCTCGTGGAAACTGACCTTGAGCTCTTTTCCCATCTTTGTCTTTTCGTATACTTGCCATCAAAACATGTTTGCTATCATCAACGAGTTGAAGTCGCTGGAAACCGACGGCTCGCAAACAAGACAGTCCAATATCATTATCAGAAACGCTATTAGCGTGGCTGCTGGCTCGTACTTGATAGTAGGAATCATCGGATACTTGAGTTACGGTAACTCTGTCAACGGTAACATCATCACCATGTACCCTCGAGACTCTATTCTGTCGCTTATTGGTCGTCTTTGTATTGTGATAATGGTCAGCTTATCGTTTCCCTTACAATGCCATCCGTGCCGAGGATCCATTAACCATGTTTACCACTTTTTGACCGTAGGAGTGGTGTCTTCGAAACCAAGATCGTCCCACCAACAAAACGGCTACACCTCTTTGCTGTCCGATATCGAGTCTCTTAACTCGGTTACAAGTGAGTCGATCCAGGACGAGTCTTTTGTTTCCACCACTCCTATGGAAGGTGCCCAAGATACAGATGGCCACTCGCCTATCATCGTGCCTTTGTCCAGCAGAAGATTCTATATCATCACCACTTCTATAGTCACTTTATCTTACTTGGTGGCCATTACTGTTACTTCTTTGGAACACGTTTTGGCATTTGTTGGTTCCACCGGCTCCACATCCATTTCGTTTATTCTTCCTGGATTATTTGGTTATTTGTTAATTAAACCACTCAATGGTGCTACTGAGCTCAATAGATTGGAGCTTGCTTGCAAGTACGGTGGGTTGGCGTTGGCTATTTGGGGAGTGGTTGTTATGATTGTATGTTTAAGTGCAACTATCTTTTTAGGTGCAACCCATTAGGCCCACTATCAAACACTATCATAAAGCTCACTATTAAACACTAGCATATAGAGTCACTAATATTTATTAAGTCACTTAAATACACTAGAAAATACAAAGCCACTAATATACACTGATAAATACTATCCATAAAGCCACTTACACTTTATGATTTGGTTTCAGATCATGATGTTTAAACTTCATGATTTGGTTTCTTTTACACCTGTGATAATATTAGCTACACAACGCCTTGTTGTAAGCAAACCTATCACATGTTGCTGAACTTGCAGGTGCCATATCTACTCCCACTCCAATGACTCCTTCCCACGTACCTCCGTGAGTCATTCTAATGCACCACCCTCCGCACAATCCGTTATGCTTAGTTAGCCAGTTTGATAATGCCGTAGTTATGGTTTCATATTGAGCAGTAGTGTCACAGTTGTTCCCATTAATTTTATTATTCTGCACTGTTATAGTTATCACATGTCCCCCTCCTAAATTCTTCCTAAGATTCTGTTCACTAACACACAGAGCCCCAGCTCTCTTAATAAAGTTTGCCGCTTGATTGGCCATCCACAGTATAGCACCTGAAATCAGCGTCCATACATTTGAAACCACTTGCCCCCCAGAGACACATACATCTCTCCTCTTGGATATTATTTCTAACGATACGCTGTCTAGTGTGTCAACAGTATAATTCATGCCATTACTTGAATTGGTCAACACTTCTACCATACTCCCTTCGTCATAGGCGATCCCATAATCTGCCGGGTCGTCACTGTATATCACCTCTTCGCCTGAACAGTTATAAACCAACATCTTCATGCTAACGTCACCATATAATGGCACACAATCTTCAAAGCCTTTATGTTCCGACAAGGAGTGTTCAACATATTCTGATTCATTCATAATACTACAATATGCCGTAGCAATTGCGAATGTTAGTTTTGCAATACTATTAAATCTCATTTTAATTCTGATATGATCTGTGTTTGAAAACTGACACAGTCATTGTAATCCACTTTGCTGCCAGAAACCTTTCTGGTGACGGATACTAAAGTTACTTGCGGGATAAAACTAGGAGAGTGAATTGTGCGACTATTTATACACGCCAGGGGCTTTTGTCATTTCGTAGCGAGGCTGAATCGGGTCTCAAGCAATCCTAGTACCGAGGTACACCTTACACATACACTCATATAAGTCACGAATACCCCCAAATAAATCACTAAAATACTAGAGTTACTTGCGGGATTAAACTAAAAGAGAGTGTGCGACCATATACATACACTCGAGGGTGGCTACAGCAGGAGTTTTTCATTGGATAGTCTTATCAACGAGGCAAATTTGGGGCGGTATTATGCAACCTTGCTTAGAGAGGCTACATTAGGTGATCGTAGAGTAGGGTAAAATTTGGGGTTATGGACTTGCGCTATTTCTTAGCGAGGCATATTCTGTGGGGCTTATGCAGTCGTGGTACCAGGGGTACAAACCACAATGAAAAATATCGAGCAAATTGTAGGTGTCACACACTTGAAATGATATATTTAGAAGCCTCGTGCTTATTTGAAAAAGAGATCGCCCGGAAAAATTAAGGATGTTCCATCGGTAGCCGACCTTTTCGGTCGCGAGTTGAGCCGATCTTAGGGGTTCATTACATTATTTGGCAAAATGGGGTCAAATGCATTCCCAATGCTCTGGTTTCTTTCGTAAGGTTAATAGATAGTATACTTATACCTCCCTCCATTCCTATACGAGGAAACGCAGCCAATGGGTTCTATTAGGCCTAACCAATCTGGCTAAGAGAAATTACAAGCGCGCAGCCAAAGCCGGAAAAGCATTTACCAAGTTTAACGAACTTGGACATGTGCACGAGACGAACGCGAGAAGCTAACAGCAAGGTCCTGCTGCACGTTTCGAGTAATGGAAACCATTCATTTCAAATTTAGATAAAGGTGAGATCCTCCATTTACATCTTCTATCATCGAAGAAATGACCATGTAGACGGTGTTTAGAGAGGTTGGTGGCTTGTTAAATATTTCGGAGATATGGATGCGACAACAGTATAAGACAAGAATGAAGTGGTAAACAATTTTTTAAAAAACAGCATAGTGAGTGGTATCATTTAACACTTGGGTATCCTGCACGCTTTGACATCTTGCTCTCTTGAACATTCTGCACTCATCTGGAAAGAGCCTGGTAAGTCACTAATATACACTAAGTCACTAAAGTAGACTATTAATTTACACTATATATTTAATGTATGAAATATCATACAATGTCACCTTATTTGTCAGACTATGGAACCTCTTTTAATTCTTCTTTTATCAATTCACAGGAATCTTAAGAACTTGTATCATCAAAATTATGTGTATTATCTTGACTGTCCACTCCGTTTTGTTCGATACCTTTAATGACTTTTGTCTATTATACACTATTATACACTTCATACATCATATACCTTATACTATTGTTACTTGATCCACCAACTTGACAAACAATAAGTCTTTTTTTATATGTTCCTTTATCAGACTCTTTTCAATCTGCTTTTCGTTTCTTAATAATTTTCCTTCAACTAATATTTTATTGGCATAGTCTTCAATGTTTTCAACTGGAAGGCTGAAGTTTAATGCCACCTTGTAGTTGTGCTCAAAATTAAAGTACCTGATACTAAACTCAATAGAATCATTGGTTTTACCTTCACTAATCGGATACTTCAAGGACATCAAATGTATATCCCTGTCCAAGTTCTTGAACTGCTTCCAAACCGATTTGAACCTTTTAAATCCTTCAATAGTACCAGACTTGCTAATTATTTTAATGACATTGGGCCCAAACCTTTCAAGTAACCAGGAGTTAAAAAAATTAGTTTGACTTTGTACCAAATTCACCTCCGTTTGCAATTTGTTCTCAAGGTCTATTCTTACATCTACGACTTCATCATATATAAACCTTAAGCCCGATTCGCTACTTTTGAACTTAAGGTTTCCAAGGGTTTCCAAAATCTTGAATTTGAGGTTCAACACCTTGATTTCTTCAAGTTCGTACCTCCTGGTATTGTTTAAAGTGGCTTCCAACTCAGAGATCTCGCTCATTAACCCAGACTTGATTTCTTGGTTTTTCTCTAAAGAATCGTCAAGTTCTGCCAATTCACTTTGCTTTATCTTAAGTCGCTCTTTATAGCCTACCATCTCTCTGGTAACTCCCTGAAGCTCATTCTTCATGGTCTCTAGTCTTCCTGAATCCACACCACTCAATTGTTCCTTAAACCTTAGAAGATTTCTAAGCTTCACCTTCAAGTTCTGGAACGTTTGTGTGGCCACATTGAGGATCTTATCAAGTTGGTCTATCTCATAAACAAAACTGTCTCTGTCCTCAACTAAGCTTTGGTGCTTGATATCTAGTTCTTGTATCAAGTTGCTGACTAGTTGGGTTCTCCAATCGTACCATGTGATTTTCGATTGGTGTCTTGTATAATCTTTAATAAGTTGTAACTTAACATTCAAGCTTAGTCTTTCCTGATAATCGGAAGAGTAATATTCCTTAAATAATGCCGGGTTGTTGGATTCGATGGTTTCGTTGTACTCTGCAAATACCTTCTTTCCTTCTTGAATATTTTTGTTTAACTCTTCACAACTGAATTGATATAATGATAGCAATTCTAGCTTCGGGTACGCCTTTATATAGTCTTTCAACCCGAAATTCTCTTCATCTAAGCTTCCATTGGTCAAGCTCAATCTTTTGGTGAGATAGATATCAATATCCAAGTCATCATAGAACTTGACTCCAATATCGTTCATAAACTCATTCAATTTCACCGGAATATAATCGTCATCTTCATCCTCTGCATTATCACTGACATCTTTAGACTCATCCGCATTCACCAACGGAACGAGTGTAGTTGTGACAACTTCTTCTCTAGATATATCTGCAACCAGTTCTGGCAGAGGAGACTTCCGTACTAGCACCTGGTCTTCTTGAGTAAGCTGCATCGGCTGTGAACCAAATTCTTCATTTTTTTCCACCAAAGCTTTTGTATTGTTTTCTGTTTCTTCCACCACCTTTTCTAGCACTCTTACGGGTATTTTGTTGGGTGCTGGTAGCACGACAGAAGATACTTGAGTAAGATCCATAGTCTGTTCTTCTTCTGGCTTTTCCACCGTTTGATTTTCTTCTGGCTTTTCCATAGTTTGTTTTTCTTCTGGCTTTTCTGCTTGCTTCACCGACGCTATAGTCTGAGTAAGGTCCATTGATTGTTCTTCTTCTACCACTGGCTTCCTTACAGATGTTGTCTGGGTTAAGTCCATTGTTTGTTCCTCATAGTTCCCCTTTAAAGGTGACTTTATTTTGTTATTAATTTGGGTAAGATCCATCGTCTGTTCTTCATTTTGTTCATCAAGATCATTAAGTTCATCATTAACTTGGACATTACTCTGATTTGGAGACTTGTTGATGGACAACAGTTGCAATTTGTCATTGATATCGGAATTTGACCTATCAGTATCAGCATTTTCATCAGGTTTTGTGATTTCGGAGATACTTTCTTCTTGCACAACCTTGGTTTTTGTGATTGACCAGATTTTGGTTATATCCATACTAACTTCATCCAATTGTTCAAGATTGGTGAAATTGTTTTTATCATTAAGATCAGTTTCCTTTTCCACATTTTCACTGTTTTTAGCATTATTCTCGTTTTCAATATTTTGTTCAATCTCATTATTTTCAATACTTCCAATATCAGCTTCTCCAGGGTATTTGATCGCTTTTGCATCTTCCTCATTCAAACTAGGTATTTTTGCTTCATTCAAACTGGGTATATTTTGGATGTTTTGTACCTTTTGAGTTCCAGTCAACTCCATGTCAACCTCGTCATCATCTTCGTCAGAAGAACTTAGCTGTTCCACTACACTAGATATTTCAGTGCCTTGTTCGGTATTCACTCTTGGGACTGTTGGGATCTGTCCCGTCAACTCCATAGTTTGCTCTTCATTGTCTTCATTCTCATCAGAATGATTTTCAAGGACACTTTCAATAACATTAGATTTGATACCACTTTCTTTCTCTTCACCGTGATCATTATATTTGAACTGCTTTTCGCCCTCTTGTCCTCTTTCTTCGTTATCTTCATTTTCCTCTTCATTTTCCTCTTTGTTTTCTTTATTCTCTCCATTGAGAGTATTCAATTCCTCAACTATAAGATTGGTCTGGATCTCGATCTTGCTGAAACTATCATCATCAGAACTATCGCTCAACATTTCAAGTCCACCGTCGTCAATTTCCTCATTTGTTTCAGTTTCTCCTGATACGTAGGACTCTCCTGGTACGTTTCCAATGGTCCGTCTTCTTTTCGAATCATTGTCAAACGGAAGGAAATCGAACTTGTGGAGCGTCACTTCGGGTGCAAACGAGACCCGCCGCTTGTTGCTGGGAATGGGAACGGTGTTATCTTTTAATATGCTTTTGGAGGGATTCCTGCTCTTCTCTGTGTTGCCAGGCATCGGATCCTCATTCTCTTTATCAACCGTCATGCCCTATTGCTTGTTTACTGATCTATAGGCTTGATACGCGTTGTATTTACATAAACAAACATCGCGACGGGATGCGTCATGTGACAAATACGTACGAGAGAAGAACACCGCACTTATACTGTATGTCTATATATACATATATATAGTTGATTGTACTGATAAGTAAGATGACCACAAGTCTAATGGTGATACTCTAAAACGGTAATTAAATAGCTTCTAATGAAGTGTATATAGTACTATACTAGATGAATGTTACACTGTCTCTCTATATACCAGTGTGATTGAGTTTCTCACAATTTTACGGCCAACTGTAGTGATACTATAATTAGGTAGATAATCAGATCATAGGAAGTAATACTGCCTTGGTTGGCCCTCCCTGTTTAGTTGCTACAATTGGGTGCAAATGGGCCGTTGGTTGAATTGTTCACGTGATCCGACGAGATCCGGTTTTTAAACAACTTCCACCTAACATAAGTAGCTCAATCAAGCACTGTTCAGGACCAAAAGTGCAACGTGAGTTTTTGCAGCCTATTATTTTACTACCCAAAATATTTTCAGCAAAAAGAAGGTTGACAGAGTAGACTTTTCTGAGGGCTATAACTACTGACCCAGGTGACCGGAAGTCCTAAATTCACGTGCAAAGACCGATATACATCTACTAGAGAGGAACTCCCAGAGGAGACGTACAGTTCTTATTGATTGTTTAAGATATGAAGATCACGGTTCGGGGAGTCCAAGGGCTCAGGGTGTTGCAATTTAAGTGAAGTTTAGGATGTTTTGATTAGTTCTGGGTGTAGCTACTTAATTCTTGTGAGCTTTGGCTGCGAAAAATCTGAAAAGTAGACTATCATATTTCATACTGCCCATTAATTTATAGTTTGTAATTCTATTTGTTAGCTAGCTGCTCAATATAAATGTCTCTAGAGCTTTGTATTTGATCATTTGGGCAGAAAGGTTCCGGATCTTTTCTGGGGAGAATAATCCTAGGAATTTTACAGATCATCTTTACAGTCGGAAGACCAATCCAAACCTTGACCTCAATATCAATTACACCAAGTAGCACTGCCAAGTCCTCAAATCATCAGATATAAAAACCCAAGCGCCTGAGCCCATCACAGAACATTTTAGAGTAGACCTCTTGATATTATTGTCCCGTAAAACCATAAACACCAAAGAAACTCTTCAGTCGAGATGAAAGATGGCCACTACATATTTAGGTAGTTTTTAGTACATTCAATGGTTTCTTTAAAATCTTTATTTTGGAGGATTTATGTAAGTAGCTCTATACTGGCACGCTCTTCTCGATTATCAAGAAACGTTTCGTCTGGGATATCAAAGTCCTCGATAACAGATTCAAAAGACTCATTTATAAGGTTGGAAAGAATAAACCTGTCGACAAACCCGCTCATGATATGCGAGTGCTTATGGCTACTATTCAATATTATAAGGTAATTTAGATGGAGCTTTTCAAAAGTCTCAAGCGTTAGAACAATAGGATTCAAGTCGTTGCATACTATCAACTGAGTTTCGGGTTCGAGCTCCACTTGAAGCATCGAGCCAAACTTTTGCTCATAATGTAATTGGATAGAGAGAATGGGAGGAGTCAAGTTGGCCACCTGGAAGCTTATGATAGAGTTGGAATGCTGGTAATTGGCAGACAACTTTTCTTGCAAGTGCTGTTTGTTGATGTAGCCGAGAGATATGGGGTTGGAGTAGCTGACAATGAACGGGTATCCTTCATGGTTATCGTCACTTATGTAACCAAGAAGAGACTCAAGAGTGTATGGGGTATCCGGAACAAGACAAAGGCACTTGACTTTGGCTAGTGGGACCATGACCAGGCGGATGTTTGAGTCAGGAAGTTTATATTTTACAGAGGAAGTGAGACCGGTGAAGTCCACCAAGCCATCACCTTTGCCCTCATTAAGAGCATTGGAGGTATTGGACTTGTTGAAGGAGGCTTTCATCCATGAATCATAGATGTTTTTGGTGCAGAGCCAGTCGTTGACAAACTTCAGCGTCACCACAGCCAACATTATAGGTAAGACGTAGGTGATTGCGCCCGTCAATTCAAAGAGAATTACCACTACAGACATGGTGAGTTTGGTGACTCCAGCCATATATGCACCCGCACCAATAACAGCGTACGAAGAAGGCGAGACGATGCACGATTTTTCGGTACAAGTGGCCAAAAAGTCCCAGTTCAAGAACTTCTGGATTGTCTGAGCAATGATGCCGATAAGTCTTCCAGAAGTAGCACCAAGCACCAATGAAGGCATGAGGATTCCACCAGGTAGTTCTACTCCAAAAGTGTATGCTGATAAGAAGAAACCCTGGACGATAATAAAGAGAAGTTTGAGCGAAGTAATGCCGTTGGAGGTCAGGCACATGAAATTGGCGGAGTTTGTATCTGGAGAGTTATCGAGAGGACATTCAGTGAAGAGGATTTTGAGGTATGCGTTGAGCGAAAGCTTGGAGATTTCAATGGGAAAGCTCAAGAGCGTGGTGACCACCACTACGCAGCCTAGTTCCAAGTAGGTGCCGTAATGTCTGGGTACTTTTAGGGTGTTACAGAGAGCGGTTTGGATCTTGTTGCGGAGAGCCATTTGGGAGAATTTCATGTTGAACTGAGTGAACAAATGGCCGTAAATCCCCCCCAATATTCCAAGGATCAAGAATGGAAATGTTTCCACAAAGAGCCAGCTGAAGTTGCCAAAATTGACCTGGAACAAGTCCTTTTCAGCAAAGTTTTCTCCGTCTGTAAATGCCTTAAATCCTGTGACCACCACCACAGCGACCGTGGCCGATATAAACGAGTTCCACATGATTTTGGTGGGCATAAAGAAACTAGGCATGCTCTCGAGCACAAAGAGAACTCCGCCTATGGGAGCATTGAAAGCCACCGAGATCCCCGTGGCCGTGGCCGCGCTCACTAATTCTCTTCGCACGGCCTCGTTATCAAAGTGTTTGCCTATGAATAACGAGTAGACTATGTTCAAAATACAGCAAGATACATGGACTAGCGGCCCTTCTTTACCTAGCCATAACCCAGAACTGACCACCAAAATCAACCCCACGATCTTATAGACTAGAGTTCTGATACCCAAATAGTCTGATATTTTGTAGTTAAGACCCG
The DNA here is from genome assembly GCA_030568675.1 of Suhomyces xylopsoci. Classification (NCBI taxonomy): domain Eukaryota; kingdom Fungi; phylum Ascomycota; class Pichiomycetes; order Serinales; family Debaryomycetaceae; genus Suhomyces; species Suhomyces xylopsoci. Next base: position 73,893 of record JAJMGM010000011.1, read on the forward strand.
AGATAATAAGTTTGATTTCGGGAATCCCCGACTGTTTGATCAACGGCACTTTTTCAAGCGTAATGTACGACACAATTAGCACCCACGCCAACGCCAAAATAAGGTATATGGGCAAGTTCAAAAAGATATTGGAGACGGTGCCCGAGGAATTGAGCAAGATCTCCGACCAGTCTTGCCAGTCTTCGACCGGACAGCTCAGGTATGGGTCGAGAAGCGACCACTTGTCGAGCTTACTGCGACACAAGCCTTTCTTAAAGTCACTGAGCCATACTGATGTGAGGTCTATGAATATGGTGACGTAGCCTAGACATATCGACAGAGCAATAATGGTGAGCCATTTGCGGGTCTGGAACATCTTGGAGCTGGGCATGTTGAATGACTCGCGGCACCAATCAATATACGTATTGTCTTCATAAGGCTGGACCGGCTGGACCAACGTTTGCGGGGGATTGGACGAGTGGTAGCGGACCGTCAGGTCCTCTATGGAGTAGGTCAGTCCCTCACTAGAAAGAAAAGGCATCAAATATATATAAGTACTCTATAATACACTTATACTATAGTATATAGTATAGTCTTCTATATAGTGATTATAGTGTACAATCGTGATGTTTTGTGCAGGATCGATACTATTTGATTTTTCAGTGATGTTCATCACAAACCACCTATAGTCTACACCATGTCTTTCAACGTGACGTCCAGCGCCACCACGGGCCAAGAGTTGCTCAATGACATCACCATCAACAATCCGCCCGAGGATACGGTCACCGACATGTCGTTTTCGCCGCAGCAAGACTTGCTAGCCGTGGCCTCCTGGGACAAAAAAGTTCGCATCTACGAGATCGACTCGTCCACCGGAAGCAACCAAGGACGAGCACTTTTTGAGCACGACGGCCCGGTTTTCAGTTCTCGCTGGACCAGTGACGGCACCAAAGTGGTTAGTGGCGGTGCCGACAAACAAGTCAAGCTTTTTGACTTGCAATCGCAACAAGCACAGCAGATCGGTGCCCACGACGACGCCGTCAAGGCGGTGCGGTTCGTCGAGTGCGGGCCCACAAACACCCCGGCGGTGGTCTCGGGCTCGTGGGACAAGACCCTCAAGTACTGGGACATGAGGTCGCCCCAGCCCATCACCACCATTTCGCTTCCCGAACGGGTCTACTGTATGGACTCCAGCCAGAAACTACTTGTGGTGGGGTGTGCCGAGCGGAACGTGGTGATTATCAACTTGAACAGCCCCGAAGCCATTTTCAGAACCCTCACCTCGCCCCTCAAGTACCAGACCCGCTCCGTCGCATGCTACCCGCAAGGAAACGGCTATGCCATTGGCTCGATCGAGGGCAGATGTGCCATTCAGTATATTGACGATGCCGAGCAAAGCAAGTTGGGCTTTTCGTTCAAGTGCCACCGGAAATCCGTGGCTTCCACCACCAGAAGTGCTTCTACCGAGTCGCACGCGTACCCCGTCAACTCCATAGCATTCCATCCCATCTACGGCACTTTTAGTACTGCTGGTTCCGATGGCACCTTCTGTTTCTGGGACAAAGACGCCAAGCAGAGATTGAAGTCGTTCCCGGCTTTGAACCACACGGTTTCGGCCACTACTTTCAATACATCTGGCTCGATATTTGCGTATGCTTTGGGGTACGATTGGTCCCAGGGGTACATGGGGAACAGGCCTGATTATCCTAATCAGATCAAGTTACATGCTACGAAGGATGAGGAGATAAAGCAGAAGAAGAAGACAACTAGATAAGCAAAACGAATAAAACATCCGCCAGGATGTTTTGTGAGTTTTTGAGGCGGATGTTTTGTGAGGATATGTCAAACCTTGGTAGGTATTTTGGCGGTGTGAAGTGCGGAAACACCGAAAATTAATCACAATCAGAAGAAAAGAAGAAAAGAAGAAAAGAAGACAACCAGATAAACTGATACATACCTCACGGTATATTAGGTTGATTTCAGGTTTCTGTATTGGTCTGTAGACCTTGTATATTATCCTGAATATAGATGTTATTCAATATATGTATTCATAGTGTATCGTACTTGTATCATAGTTATATCTTTTTCTATTCGAAGTTCTTTCTGATTTCCCACGTGTATTTCCGCCGCACCTCGAGACTTATCCCCAGTTGCGCGACTTTTAGCGAGCCGGAATTTTTCACTAGCAGCTCACCATCATGACCGGTGGGTACCCCAAGAGAGAGGTATGCAGCGAGCCGTTTAGCTACCAGATCGACGTGGTGGAAAAGACGTTGATCGAGGTCCAGCACCAGCCCCCCAGTTTATATGTGAACAGCCGCAGAAAGAAACCAGGCATCCCCACTAAGCCGTATCAAGCATACCACCCCAAAAATTTCCCCCAGCCCCAGTACCAGCCCCAGTACGAGCCTACAGACCACACGAGCTCTGTATTGGCTCCTCCCCAGGACTTTGGCATGCCCGCACCGCAGCCCGTCATGTCCAACCACGCCAACAACAGCTCGTCCACCACCGTCAACAGCAACACCAGCAACGACGGTACAACCTTCACCACTAATACCGGCAACAACAGTACCAGCGTCACCCCCGGAACCACGACCCCCGCCAAGCTCGGGCTCTTTGACCCTTTCACGCCCTTCGAGTCGTCCTACCATCCCGGCTCGTTACAGTCCTCGCCAGGCCAGCTCTTCAGTCCCATGGGCGATTCCAAATTATATGGCGAGCTGTCCTCCATCTGGGGCCCCTCGACCACAAACACCAGAATCACCGATGCTGTGTGGGGATAGGGACTTTTGTTCGCACAAGGTCGCACGTCGCTATGTGTTGGTAACACAAGGTGCCGCACAAAGTGACCGCATAGAGTGCTAGGAGTCGCACACATTACGGATTGGAGGGTTTCGCGTATTCTTATTGGTTTCAGTTCATTGGTTAGCGTTAGAAGAGTTTAGAGTTTTAGATTGTAAGGCAGAGTAAAATATATTAGAGTATAAGAGAGTAGAGTAGTGGCTATGGAAGTGCTATTAATAAGACTATAGACAGTGGTCTTTAGTCTGAAAGTCTGGTCTAGTCTTCCTAGTCTGGTCTAGTCTGATCTGGTCTAGTCTGATTTGGTCTAGTCTAATCTGGTCTAGTCTGATTTGGTCTAGTCTTCCTAGTCTAGTCTATATTTGACTTTGCAGCCAATTGTGCGCTCGCTCCCATTGGCCAGATTTTCGAGACCCTCATCCACAAAAACCGCTTGTGTCTCAGATCTAATAACGGAATACTGGGTAGAAATAGACTACCATACACGAACATAACAGCCTCGTAATTCTTAACATCTATAAATATCTATAAATATCTATAGATAATGACAGAAAATGCCGCTCCTCATATATAATTATGATAACAGCTAGTAATTAATATTTTTCAGAATCTGTCAAAAAACTCCAAAATATGAGCCCCAGGCATTCTTAAACTCTACAGCTCAATAATTACAATACACTACATACGTCTATCTTACCTTGTTCACCATGCCATCTACACAAACACCTCAAAACATCGGAGCACTCACCTAGTGGGCAAGTTAAGAAGAGAGGGTCCAGAATATTTTCAGAGACTCGATTAGAAAAGTACTACATGTATTCTACCAGCTGCTACAAACGTGACGTTTGTAGCTAACGACCTGTTCGTAGCACGTTTCACTTGTTTGTAGCACGTTCAAGTTCTGTTTGTACTCTTTGTACTCTTTGTAGCACGTTGGCGATGATGTTATATGGCGCGACAGCTGTACCTTAATTCGATGCGAGCCCTGAAGCTGTACCCTCTAAATATTAATTGCCTAATAAATAGAACCGGCAATCGTAATTACAAAGCCCTTGACACAATTCAAGACGTACTGGTCAACAGCCAATGCCACAATTTCTCCCCTCCTCATAGATACTAGGTAAACCAATGATAGCCCCGCACGACCCTTCGTCCGTTCGGCTGCCAGGGTCAACAATAGGCCACAAAAGGTGTTTATCAGTGGTCGTGCGCGCCGGCAAACCGGTCTTTGACCGGCCAGGCAAGACAAAGAACACGGAGTGAGCTGTGACAAGCACATATCAATGGACTAATCCCAACTCATTTCTACGCATTTATACAACCTCTACACGTATCCCTTTTCCGTAATCTTTCCTTCTCCGTTTTTCCATAGCTAGGGTGTTTGTCTATTCGCTCGCTTTATTTTTTTTTTCCTTCTTTTGTCTCCTCAGTCTACCATCGGTGCCGCCCTTGCACCAACGAACAGCCATTAGTAATGAGAGTGGTTCACCAGGAAGTGGAGATTGTGTGAACAACCAGATTGGTGACAATCCAGTGTGCCAACCTTTACACACCAGTGCTGGAATGTTTTTCTTGCTACTCTAAGTAATTCTCTATTTTTACGGTTATACTGGCAAATCTTAATTACCTTTTGAACTCCTACGCTCTACTTGACACCACAACCAACCTAAAACACTCACGTCTTATCATAACATAAACCTACATAAACCCATAAACCCACAAACCTACAGTAGCCTACAATAGACACCAGCCATGCCCCTCCCTTCTAATAAGCAAGCGCCCTATACACATATCCTTTTTTGTCCCCTCTCTCTCCCTAATCTCTCACTGTTCCGTTTCTCTATCTTTTCGCTCTCCTTATCCCCTTCCCCCTCAAAACAACAAAAGTTACTGAAAGTTAGCGACCGAAAAAAGTTTGGCCAAAGTCAAAAATTGTGAATTTTTATACCCACGGTAAATAACCCAGCTTTCAAGGACGAAATCAATCCAGAGGCTGTAGTATTGTGGACCACAACATGAGCCATCATAGTACGCCCCAATTGTACAACAAAAGAACTCCTGGGTCAATGAATGACGGTGCAAACAACATAGGCATGGGCAAGCCGCCGGGGGTGAATGGGACCAACCTCCCGCAACAACAACAGCAACAACAACAACAACAGCAGCAGCAGCAGCACTCGCGTCCGGTCATGGACTCGTCACGGTGCATATCCGACACACAGGCGGCCAACGCCAAACAGCTTCTCAACGCCTATATCTACGACTTTTTGATCAAAAGCAGGCTACCTCAAACGGCCAAGATCTTTGTCAATGAAGCGGAAATCCCGTCCACGCCGTCGTCCAAGTCGCACCAGAACTCCAGCAAAAACTCTCCCCAAATCAACTCATCCACCAACAACAACAGCTCGTCCAACTCCCCGCAGACCCCCAGCCAGATATACAAGGAAAACAACATACCCTTGTGCAATGTGGCCATGGACGCTCCGCAGGGCTTCTTGTTCGAGTGGTGGCAGGTGTTCTGGGACGTTTTTCAGGCGAAAAGCGGCGCCAGCAGCAAAATGCCCAACTCCAACAACCCCAACATGGCCCTCCAGTATTACCAGCTCCAGCTCTTGAAACAAAGGCAGCAGCAGGAAATGCAAGGGTTGAATGTGCAGAACGCGGGGATGCTGCTCGGCGCGGCTGCCAATGGCGGCCACACCATCAACAACGGCGCTGGCGGCCAGTTCCAATCGCAGCAAACACCCCATCCTCAACTCATGCAACCGCCTCCTTATGTTCTCCAGCAACAACTCCAACAACAACAACAACAACAACAACAACAACAACAACATCCTAATCAGCCCGGCCAACAACAACCTGGCCAGCCTCAGCCGCAAGTCATTCCAGGCGGCCAAGGACAACAGAACCAGCAGATTCCCAACCAAGGCAATATCCATATGCCACCTGGACAGGCGATGGACTCGCAGCAGCAGCAACGTCTTATGATGCAAATGATGATGAAGCAGCAACAGCAGCAGCAGCAACAGCAGCAAATACCCATAAGTGGCAACCCGTTGGAGCCGCAGCAGCAACAGCAGATGCTTAATAACATGGGCCCCAACAACGCCATGAACCTCCAGCAGCAGCTTTTCCTTTCGCAGCAGCACCAGCAGCACCAGCAGTCGCAGAACCGGATCCAGCAGCACGCGCAGACCCAGATGAACAACTTGCGGCAGCAGGCCGCCGTGGCTGCGCAACAACAGCAGGCTCAAGTCCAGTCACAGCAGCAAACGCAGGGTTCGAACCACCATTCTCCTGCCAACGGTCAAAGACTCAGTCAGATGACTCCTCAAGCACAGAATGCGCCGAACCCCATGAACGGCTTGCAGCAGTTCCCGCAGCAGCAGCAGCAGCAGCAGCAGCAGCTCATGAACGGGCCCAACTCGCAAGCACCCACTCCGTTCCCCCACGGCCAGCCTTCACAAGCGCATCTCATGAGAATGAACAGCGTCAGTGGCAAGCTGGGAGCGTCCAACCTCGGTAGTCCTGTGATGGTCAACAACAACACCCCCAATAACAATAACGGCATGAAGAACGTGCCCAATGGCAATAGAAACATGAATGCTCTTCAGGATTACCAGATGCAGTTGATGTTGTTGGAGAAGCAGAACAAAAAGAGGCTTGATATCGCCAGGAACAACGGGGGAGATATGGCCGGAATGCCGCCGCCAAACCAAAACCAACCCCAGGGGCAACAAAATCAAGCACAACAATCATTAAACCAGAACCCACAGTCACAGCCTGTGGGAGTTGGCTCTGTTTCTGTTAATTCTGGGCAAAAAGAATCGCCAGCCACGGCTACATCGTCGCCAGTCATAAACAACAAGCCATCGCCTTCAGGCTCCGGGGCCAAGAAAAAGAAAGATCCACCAGGGAAAAGAGGCAGAAAACCAAGCACGTCGGGTGCTGTCAACTCCACGCCCGGCAACAACACTGCCGCCAACACCCCCAGCCTCCTCAAAAAGGAGTACAACGCGCCGCTTACGCCGGCGTCGGAGTCGCAAAACGACCTCAAGCGCAAGAGAAAGAGCAACGCCGGGCCCGACTCGCCCAAGAAACAAAACACCGCCAAACCGGCCGTGCCCAAGAAGGACAAGCCAGTCAAGGAAGAAACGGCCAAAGCCGCCGACGACAAGAAAGAAGAAACCTCCATGCCTCCCCCTCCGGTGTCCAACTTCCAGGACCCCATGGCTGCTCCAGAGCAGATTTTCCTGGTGGATATGCTAGGAAGCACCGCGGGCGACACCCACAACTTCTTTGGCACCGCGACGCAGCCTTCGCACGGTGCTCTCGACGACATCGACTTTGAGTTCAACCAGTTTTTGGACGGAAGCGGCGACAGCGCGTTGCACGATGGAATCGGCGGGTTCAACTGGGGGAACGTGGATGCCATCGAAAATGGCGATTGACCAAAGAAAAAGGCCATCTACTGTATTATTATCATTGTATACATTCACAAGTATATGTACTTGTAATCACAAGTCTAGTTTATTTCTTATCTGTCTTTAACTATCTTTATACATTTATAAATCTTGAGAAGCTAGCTCTTTTTCATTATCTGAATTATCTTTATCTTTATAATCTTTAAGAAGCTGAGCTCTTTTCTTTATATCTAAATATTTATAAATTCTAGCTGAGCTTTTTTCTTCTTTAATATCTAATATTTATAGGTTTTTAAAAAGCTGAGCTCTTCCTTTCTTTGATATTTTGTATTTATAAATTCTAGCTGAGCTTTTTCTTTGTCTGTTTATGTTTATTTATAAATTCTTAAGAAGCTCAGCTCTTTTCTTCTTGCGCTCGTCTTCCACATAGCCGTCAAACCAGAATGGCGAGTACCATACTCCACCCAACACCGCCACGAGGATAAACACTAGTAAACCACTACTCAATGGGGTAGAGGGATAAGTGTTCCAGCAAAGTTCGTGAACAATCCATACAATCGACAGCACCACTAAACCCCAGTTGGTCAAGTAGAGCAATGCTGGCAATTGCCAACAGTACCATGAAAGAAACTGGTAGTGCAATGACCTGGCAAAGAGCACGCCAATAACATTGCAAGTAGCCAATATAGCAAACACTAGTCTGGGGCCCTTTTCGGAATTGACAATCAAGTTGGTACTGGAAATGGTCTTCTTGAACAGGAACGCCTCGATAATAAGCACCGGAAGCGACTTGCCCACAACCCGAGGGTCCAAGTACCGTGTCAATATGTATGCCGTCAACACAAACATGTGTCCTGCCAACAAGACGGTGGCAAACTCTCTGCTTAAAAAGAAGTCTTCACTGACAAATCTCCAGTTGACGGTCCATTTGTACAAAAACTGTCTGCTGAAATCAAAAGCCTGGCCAAGATAGTTCCATCTGATGAGACTGGCTTCGGGCCCGTCAAACAACGGCAACAAAAACTTCCACCCCATCAACACCTGGACCACCGGAATCGTCACCAATACCACCACGTACTTGAGCAAGTGTTCGCCTGTCAAAAAATAGGTGACAATCAAGAATCCGGGCATGTACAAAACAGCGTTCATCTTAATGGAGATGGCCACACTGTACAAATCGGCTGCCACAACCGTCAACAAGAAACTGACTAGTTCACTGGTGGAGTACCAGTACGCAGACTGCTGCAACAAAACAAACACGCCCACCATACTGATGGTGGTGAAACAATCGTTGAATAGTCTCAATACGTATATCGACACCAATCTCTTGCTGGCCAACAAAAACATCATCGGCCACGGCTGGAGCCCGGTAATAGACGTATACGAAACGACAGCCAACATGTTGGTGAAGGTCAAAAGGTATCCAAATAACGACTGGGCCAAGTTGATGTTGGTGCCGCCGTCGGTGATTGCGCTGATAAACTGGTAGATCTGGATGTACCCTGCTGGGTACACGCAGGGGCCGGTGTCACCGGTGATGAGGGTATAGTCAAGCTCGCCGGAATTGACCACGTCGATTTGCTGCATGTAGGTGCGGAAGTCGATTTCGGTGTAGCTGACCAAACCAATGACCACTTTGACCAAAATAGCAGTGAAACTGACCACCAACGGCCCCACGATCCTGTTACAGAATGGGTCGTACAACACGGCAAAGACCCCGTTCTTGATGTCGCCTAGAACATTTTGGAGTGTGAATGGAGGGAGTTGAGGAGGATCAGCAGGTTCTGAGGTAATTGGCGTTTCTGTCGTGCCAACCTCTGTGGTTTTTCTGAGACGAAGCTCCTGATCAGTAGTCATAAGAGATATATTTCAATTATAGACGCCAAAATATTCGCGCGAAATATCAAAAATATAGATCAGAAAAAATATCAAAAAAAAAAAAAAGAGATCAAAATAAATAGATATCAAGATTACCAATTGACGATGAACAGCAGAGACAGAGAATAAAAGTTTTATGGAATATAATAGATGCATAATATTATGATACATAATACAATATTATGCATATTATCAGTATTACGTATAATTGATATATTCATGCATCCTATATCTTACTACACACTTGACTACATATCTCTAGGTTTTACAACCATTGACCATCAACAGATAGTGTATTCCTTAATTTCTTCTAGAAAGTGTCCACCAGAGGATTAATAGGTTTTCTTTTTTTTATATAATGGACGAGCGCGACGACTTCTTTTTAAATATCCTCTGCACGTCTCTCTTTCTCCGCTTGCACTCGCGCGAAAACTCACCTCTCACCTTCCAGAACCACTTCTCGTATGGCGTCTCGTCATCCTCGTTGCCAGCCAACTCTGCTTCGCCCGGGAGCTTGACGTCGCCCATCACGCCGATCTTGTTCAAATGCGTTTGGGTCTGGAGGAAAGGCGAGTCCGAGTGGGTCCAGAAAAGACCATACTTGTTGGACTGCTCACGAAGTGAGTCCTCGAGGTGTTTCTGCTTGATCTGCCTCAAGAGCTCTTGCTGCTGCTCAGCATCGACTTGGGCATCGTTGTCCACGTCATCGTCGTCTTCAGAAAGGGCCAACTTGAACGACGATTCAGCCTTTTCTTCTGGGTTGAACAACGATCTTAACGTTTCGGTGTTAGAGGCTGGTGCGCCAAACGTAGGCATGAACTCGTCATCAGAATCATCTTCACTCTTTGCTTGTGGTTCTTCTTGTGGTTCTTCTTGTGGTTCTTCTTGTGGCTCTTCTTGTGGCTCTATGGTTGGCTTTAAGGTCTCCATGTCTAGTTCATTACCCGAGTCATCTTCATCATAGTACACCTCTTGCTGGGGCTGGAAATCTTCTCTATGCTTGTCGAGAATCTTCTCAACACTTGTAACGTCCATGACTTTTGTCTCATCCTCACTTTCCAACCCTCCTTCCACCTCGTAGTCGTACCTCACGGCCTTTCTTCTACCGTACTTGTCTACTATAATATCTTCCTTGTCAATACCATTGTCTTCAAGCTCCACCGGCTTGTCGAAATCATGGTGGTCCAAGATCGACGCCAAAATCGACTTGTTCTTCAACTCTTCCTGCGCAAAATCAATATCCTCGTTAGTCTGGCCTTCAGAACCAACATCGCGCCCGTAGCTTTGGGCTCCTACTTGGTCTATCCCGCATTTCACAGACCCAGGTCCGCCTATTATAGGATCGCTAATCCTCACACTTCTCCTGACATTTCGTTCGATAATATGGTCATCTCCACTCTTCCACGCTCCATCGGCGTACCTCCACGTCAACTCCAGAACGTTTTTATTTTCCATGCCCCAAAGCTTGGTTTTGTAGCACTTAAAAGTCTTCAACTCTCCATTTATAAGCACTCGTAACGTCTGCTGCTTTATGGCTTGTGCCAGTCTTGGTGTCTTTCTGAGCCTTCCTTTAATAATTTCTCCTCCTCCTGATGTCTTGGAATATGCCTGGAGATGCGGCTGCGGGCGCGCTTGGATCGAAGTTCCGTACGACTTGGTTCCGATCAACGACCTCAGTGGCGGCTTGTTCTTGGTATTGCCCAGCATGTCTTGGAACATATGGCTCGATTTCATGTATCCGTCGGTCCCAGGAAGTTGTTTGGGTGCAATTATGGTTCCGGTGACCGAGTTGACATGGTTGGTGGTGGTGGCTTCTCTGATCCGGGCATCGCGCGCTCTGGTGACTTGCTCCTGCTTGGCCCTGCGAAGACGACGGGTATCGGGCCGTTCTGCGTCCTTTTTCCATGCTTCTTGGAACCCTGGCTTGGCAAGTCCTATACTGAGCTTCAAGCCCATAAACAATATTCCGTTTAGGGCACTCTTTAACTTTTCAAACCCCCCCTCTTCCAACTTGATGCTAACAAATGCGTAGAAATGATCTTGGAGCGGCTTACTGTGGAGCTCCAATTCTTGGGTGATGGTCCCGAATTTGCTCAACCGTGTGGCCAACGCCTGCTGGCTCTCGGCCAACTTGGGCGATATGTTCCCTATATGAATCCGAACATCTGTCATACTGGTTCAACCTTATATGTTCAGTCTGGATAACTCGATGAGATGGATAGCGATGAGTTTTTCAGGACCAGTCACGTGACAAGAACGTAATAAGAAGTTATATCTACCAAATAGAGTGTTAGTGTAGGGGTCATGAGCGAGCAGGTACGGGATACTTGGAAAAGAGCGTTTGGGTCGTTTCAACGTATTGAGCTTGGGCAGAATGTTGTAAGTGGTCCTCAATCGAGATCTGAAAGTACGGGTGTAGACCTCTCCCAAGACATTCCGCTACTCCAGCAGGTGATAGATTCGCATGAAAAGAAAGAACAACTCGAACACGAGCTCAAGAACTTGGTGATGAAGTACTACTGGAACGGGTTCTACAACGGATACGAGTCTACTAATTAGTATAAATATTGTCACGAATACATACGGGTAGTTTATGGAGTGGCAGCCCACAAGTCTCTTAAGCCCAAAATGGAGGTGATGGTACCGGCCAAACCCACGTCACCTTCGGTGAAGTGCAATATATCCAAGGAGTTCAAGGCAATGAAGGCGTCCAAGGCGTCCCAGACCAACTTTCTCTTGGCCTTATAGATCTTCTTGTCGACAGAGTCCTGCTGTTCGCCCTTGAACTCGTGCTCGGACTTGTATTGGTTCAAGGTGTGGATGGTGCGCAACGAGTTGATGAGGCCCGCAACCAATCCCAAGAGCCAGAAACGCGAGGCCCATGTGGAGATGGTGGGGAACCGTTTTTTGTCGACAATTCCCATCATCTTGAACCAGGTGATCGAGTCCAACGACAAGTAGCCGGCGTAACCCAAGTTTCTGACCACGGTGGTGGATCTCAAAACAGGGTCCAAGAACTTGTTGTCGAAAGTCTGGGCAGCAGTCTGCAAATGGTTCAAGGGTTTCAAGAATCTCATACCTTTTCTGATAAAAGTGACATGAGCCTTCAAGTCCTTGAACAACCCAACCAATTCGGCTGGGTACCCTTTACGAGAAAGGTAGTAGCTTAAGAAACGAGACAAGTACGAGACCAATCTGAAACATTTCTCTCTCTTGGGGGTGCTGTCCAAGAAGGTGATTAGCTTGGTCAATGTAGGATGGTAAATAACAGCGTCTGCAACCATTGTAGTATTAGTTGTGTATAGTTGTAGTTGTAATAGAAGCAATTGATATAAAAACCGGTTTTTATCGGTGTGCAGGGACTTTCCCCAGATCAGGTGCGGTTGACCGAGGATACTCGGTCGGTCGGCAGCGCGGGGTTCACATGAGTATCAGCGAATCACGATCTACACAGGAAATCCACAGGAAATCTACACAGGAAATCACTACCTACAGAGAACACAGGATATCACCAACTATGACTACTACACTATTTCACCAACATTACGTTGAATACTGACTCGACTTGCTTCTCCAATCTTCACTAGATTCTGCATCTCTCACTACACTATCTCACTACAGTATCTCTCACTACAGTACTACAGTATCTCTCACTGTCTATAATCTATTATATCACTACCGCGTACTATATCTACTATATTTTCTATAGTTATCTATTATTTACAACTTATATAATTACCTCTTATCTATTAATCTCCACTATATACACGCATTTATTTGGGGTTATTAAGGGTTTTTTCTGTTACTTCTTTAGGGCCTCACTTTTTCTCACTCTTTTCGTCCTCGGCGAAAAGCTTTGCGATATTTTCTTCTCTTGCAGCCATCTTGGCCCGCTGGGTCTCCTTGTACTTATTAAACGTTTGGTTGATTTTCATTTTTTCTTCAATGGTAATCACCTTGCCCTTGTAGATATCCATGCCGCTCTTCAAGAGGTCCGCGTACTTTTGGCGGTACACCTCCTTTTCGTCCATCTTCATCTCGTTCCACTGCGCCAGCACCTTTTTTGTTCCTTGGCCCTGCGGAAGGTGCGAAAATTGCGGGTACGTCACCGAGTAGTAGTAGTTCCACGCATGGGTGAAGTTGACGGTGCCTTTGACCACGGTCTTGTTGCCCTCGACCTTCTTTTCCAAAAACGGTCTCTTGTTGTGTACGCTGTTGCGGTTGCCCTCGACGTCGTATATATCGTACTTGAGCTGGGATCGGTAGAGCGCGTCGTCTTTGACCTGCGCCAATTCCTTCGCACTGGGCTTGACGGTCTTGGGGATTTCGCTGAGGTTGACACCGCGCGACCACTCGCAGATCAATTTTTGCAATTCGGTCTGCGACGGAGATGAGCCACTAATGAGCCCGTCGATCTGCTCTTTTGTCCACCGGAACGAGTAGCATTTCTTGGGGATCGCGGCCCAGCCGTACTCGGTGTGTATAGTGGTAAATGTAGAAGGATCTCTTTCGATATTGGCCGTGGTGGGGATCTCTTCAGGCTCAAGGTAACTGACCTTAACACTACCCTTGGACTTGGAGCCTTTCGCACCACTAGCACCAGCACTGCTCGCGGTACTGGACCGGTTTTTGGCCCCTTTTGTCCTATACAATCGTCTAGCCAAAGAAAACACCGCCCTATTCATCAAGAACTCACCCATCTTCTTGATTTGATCTTGATCTGATCTTCATGATCTGATCGTCCCGTTCCATCCGCTGCGGGTTGCGCCGTGGTAAAAAATCCTTGCGGCCGCATGCAGGACAGATACTGGAAGATACAATTTAAGGGGATTGGACTGAATCGTATATACACTGTAACAACGAGGTGGAGGTAAATGATGTCTGGTATTCCCAACAGTCCATTATTTCCTGCCCTGCAGCTCACGTTGTCGGTGCCGGGCCCCAGCCAAAACCCAGTGGACGACGTGGAGACCTACGTTCCTGTTCTTCCCGATAAGCCCTTGACCCAAACGTCTTCGATCCAGGTGTACATCATCCCCGCTGAAAAAACGCTTTTTGTCCAGGGTTTCAATGCCCAGGAGTATGCAGAACGGCCGCCTACCTTGCTTAGAGGCTCGCTCTACATCCGAGTCCTCAAACCGTCCAAGATAAAGTCCATCAGTCTTAGCTTCAAGGGTCAGCAGCGCACCGAGTGGCCAGAGGGAATCCCTCCAAAGAGAAATGTCACCACCGAAATAAACGATATAGTCAACCATACGTGGCCTTTTTACCAGATGGGCTCCAATCTGGTCAACAACGGCGCCGATGCGTTCAGAGACCTTCCCCACGAAGAAATGAGCTCGTTGAGTCTAGCCGATACGGTGTCTCGCTCTTCATCTCCCGCGGTGGACACCACCGGAAACTTTTTTACGCGCAACTTGTCGCCCAGTTTCGTGAGGAGAGGCGCTTCTCCCGCCATGGGCGACTCCTCGTCCATCTTCAACGACTTGACCACTACTCTTAGCGGTGGAACAAACACGGCTGCTTCTACGGAAACTGATAGCAAAACAGGCCACTTTTCGCCCGGAGACTACATCTACAACTTCGAGCATCCTCTTCCTGCTTCCACGCCCGAAACGTGCCTGGTGACTTTCGGCTCGGTGGAGTACCACTTTGAGGCCAGCATAGTGAGATCAGGCACGTTCAAATCCAATTTAAATGCTCGTCTTCCCATCGAAATCGTTCGAACTCCCTCGGAGTCGAATCTCGAAGAAAACGAGCCCATTGTCATCACCAGAGACTGGGAAGACCAGCTCCGGTACGATATCGTCATCGGGGGAAAGTCCATTGTTCTCGACTCGTATCTTCCCTTGGCGTTCCGGTTCGTCCCATTATGGGGGAAAGTAGCATTGCATAGAATCCGAGTGTACTTGACGGAAAACTTGGAGTACTACTGCCTCAACAAAAAGGTCCATCGCATGGAACCCACCAAGAAATACTTGTTGCTCGAGCACAAGGCCAAAAAGGGCCAGTCTTTGTTGTCTAGTGGAGACTCCAGCGATATAGACGACGATGTGTTGCCTCGAGAACTCGAGTTCCAGCTCTTTGTGCCAAAAACTCTCGACGGAAGGTTCGAGCACCAGATCCATCCAGATACCTCGCTTGAAAACATCCTTGCCCACCACTGGGTGAAAATCTGTCTCCGGATCTCCAAAAAAGACCCCGAAAACCCTGAAAAACGTAAGCATTACGAGATCCTGATCGACTCGCCCATCCATGTATTATCGCCTTTGGCTGCCCACGGAAACACTTTGTTGCCTGCCTATGATAACGGCTCGCAGCCTCCAAACTTGCCCACCTACTCGTCCACACCGCCGATTTCTCCCGGAGTTATGCCTGTAAATGGCTCTGGAAACACCTTGGATGCAATGGTCGAATCCAACCATTTCTTCCACCTTAATTCCAATACCAATAACGACGATCCCATTGAAAGAGACGGCGATATGCACTTGGAAGCCAATTTATATAAACCGGACGAGAACAAGTCGGGTCTCCTCAACTCTCCCCAAGCACATCCTCATCCTGGCACCTTCCAGAGCCCTCTCAACTCTCCAGTACAAAGACCTATCCATCTTATCAGAAACCCGTCCGTCAACCCACCACCGTTTGTTCCAGGCTTGGATCCTTCCACTGCTCTCAGCATCGCTCCTCCTCCAGCATACGAAGAAGAAGAACAACCTAGAGGCTTGTCTTTGTCGCCATTGAGAATTGACATGCCTGGTGAGAATACCACCCCTATCAATAATGTAAATGTAATTCCTCCTACACCTGTCCACGAGACTCCTATTAAAGATATGCTTAGTTTGCAGCTTCGAAACGGGTCGAGAGAGAGAAGATTATCTCATGAATCTAGAGAGAGACCTAACGAGAGAAGATTGTCTCATGAATCTAGAGAGAAGCCTAAAGAAAGAAGATTATCCCATGATTCTAGAGAGAAGCCTAAAAAAAGTCTTGAGGAAGTATTGGAAAATAACAATTCCGGTCAATTGAAACCCAATAATGTCAGTGAAGAGGATATTACCGACATTCCGGGCTCGCCTATCCACCCACCACAACAAATAGGTACTCACGCTGCACTTTCTCGCCACTCTTCCACCTCTTCATTCAATTCGTCCAACTCTGATTTACCGGTAGATCAGACCATCCCGCTCCTCAACCTTTCCAGCGCTTCCATAGTCTCTCCAGAAAACAGCGAAGATATCACCTACAGAAACGGCTCGGTCAACTCGTTGCTTTACGACTTCAGTGCTAGAAATCATGCTAGTCATGTATATCTTCCCACAAACCGCCTAGATATGGTGGACGGAGGAGATCTTACCGAAGGCGTGTTTGCCATAAAAGGAAGCTTGCTGGGCCTCCGCAACCCCAGAATTAAAAACCACTATCAAGACGCCCCAAAATTCAAAAATAATTACCAGGAAGATTTGGGTCCAAAAAACGACGAGCCCGAGGATAAAAAAGAAAGACAGCCTAGTTTTGGGGTGGTGAAACACCCCAAAGAAGCAGAGCTCTCGGACCGCAGCAGCTCTTCAAACGAAAGCGAATTCACTATCAATGAAGAAACGGCCGAGTCCACTCATGGCAAGCCCACTGAGTCGCCTATAACTCCCCATGATATTGACCCAGAGTACCAAAAATACGCCTACGTAATAGAATAAATCACAACTTTACAATAATCACTATGTATCTTTCTCTCTAGAATGCATGTACAATAAACACTACGTACCTTTCTCTTTAGAATACAATTGTGTGGTAGAATAGAAAATAAGACTTATGACAACGGACTTACCGTAAAGATTAGAACAATTATATCTCAAGTGGTTACCTCATGTCGTTTCCAGCGATAATTATTATTTTAGGCTTTTCTGAATAAAATTACGGCTACCTACAAGAAATGAACTGAATATTTTTGCTCACTTTATTTGAGACAGAATACAATGAAGTGCATCGTTCTTTTAAATTACTTGAAATACTTCGTAAAAAAACTGTATATTTTTATCTCAATTTTATAGCAACTCTTGATCATCTATGGCTTACATTGGTATGTATCAACAAACTCGCTTCGCTCGTTAGTTGATCTCCTTTTATAGCAATCTGATTACTTTTGCGTTCAACAGCTGAACATCTAACTATAGAATAAACACGTATCTGAGTACGATATCAAATCGCACTCTTGATCTATGGCTCATATTCGTACGTATCAACAAACTCGCTTCGCTCGTTAGTTGATCGTTTATTGATTACTCTTCTCAACGAGCTGGCCATCTACATCCTGCTCAAGCTCGCCCAACCACTCGTACAAAACCCCCAAATCCTTATTGGCAAGATCTTCTCTCTCACATGCAAGATCGTACCAATGCTTACTGGCTTCACCCAAAAACAAGAACCGCTTGTTAAACTTAGCACTCTGGGTGGCCAATACCAAATCCTTTCTGGTCAATTTGGTGATGAACCCTCCGTTGAAATCGTACTCTGCAGGCAAGTTGTTCTCCGCAGGGTATGCACCTTTGACGGGACAGTTGTCTACAGAGGCCCAGGACTTTCCGGTGGAAACCGAAACCAACTTGGCATAGTTGACCAAGTTCAAACCAAACGACTTGGCCAACTGGAACGAGTCGGCCACCGCCAAGTTGGTCACGGCTAACAAGTAGTTGTTGGACAATTTCGCAGCCAAACCTGCACCGTGGTTGGCGCCGCACGGGAAAATATTTGTTCCCATTTTGGTCAATAATTGCGTCAACGCAGGCGAGATGTCTTGGTGCGTGGGGCGTGATAACATAAACGAAAGCGTCCCTTTGCGAGCACCAGCCACGCCTCCCGAAACAGGAGTGTCGATAAAATCAAACGAGGGGATTTGTTGCTTGACCCACTTGTTGATTTCGATCGAGGTGGGGATATCAATGGTGGAGGAGTCAAGGAACACCGTTTGGTTGCTTGAGAGATCGGTCTGTTTGTAGTTCTCAACCAATTCCTCCACCACCGCCTTCACATGGCGGCCCTCTGGAACCATGGTGATAATAAAATCCAATGGCGCATCCACATCTGTCACAAACGACAGGATCGACGGTAACGGTCTCAATTGCGGGGTGTTTTCTGGGGCAGCGGCCGTCACGTGGGACACAAACTCTTTTGTGTGGGCAGGCAACGTATCGTGCACATAGAGGGTATCGTTTGGTTCCAACTTGTTGTAGATGTGTCTGGCCATGTGTTGGCCCATTTGGCCTAGGCCGATGAACCCGTAGTTGACCAAAGCCGGTGTTGCGGACGAAAAGTGTCTAGTGCAAGTTCTTAACATTTTGAAGCTACTCTACAAAATACAATTGGAATGAAGCCCATTTATATAACCATTTAAACAAATGCAATTTCTATTTATTTGCGTCCCCTCCCTCGAGCACCCAGAACAGTATCCATGGATAACTGACGAAACTGCCCGGATCCCTGCCGGCCCCGCAGATCCTGGAGATGGCGGCCGCTTAGCGCGCACGCGCGTACAGAAGCGGTAGCCTTAGCGCGATCATGTGAAGAACTTGGTTACTGCCAATCATTAAAAATAGTACTTTCTATATCCAAATATTTCATATATTATAGGTGAAAGTATTAGCATAACACTAGCTCATCAGTCAGTAGATAGGGGGATATTTTTTCTCTATCACTGGCCAATTGGCATCATTACGTGCTTATCTGATGTCAGTACTGCACGCAGCCACCACGATTGGCGAGGGGCGGCAAATATCGAAAAAGTGCCGATGGCCTATATATTATGGTAAAAATCTGTAGAATCAAGTAATGTAAGAAACTCAACATGACCAATCCACAGGATACAGCGGTGTCGTCGCAGACCCCCCACAAAACCACCTACAATCTCCCCAAACCACAGACCGCATACTATCCCCACCCAGGCTCGGTGTTGTATGCCGACCGCCAGCTCTACAGCGCCATTGCCAATGCTCCGAAATCGTTGGTGGAGTCTCACCGGTGTGCCCCAAGATCAGCCATTGCAGTCAAGGTCCCTGCAGGCTCCGTTGTTCGGATCACCACCCCCGAAGGGCCTCAGGTGTGCGACCTCAATATCTGGAATATGCACAACCCCCGCGAACGGTTTTGGGCCGCGCGCACCAGGCAGTTGCACTCCGCGCATGTTTCCACCTACGATCGGTTGTGGTCCAACTTGCCCTATTTGAGACCGTTGGTGACCATCACCGGCGACTCGCTTGGCGGAAGACACGACGAGTGGGGCGGCCGCGTCCACGATACCTTGGGCACCCGGTGTGATCCGTATGTAGACAAGTTGATCAGTGGCCAGGACAACGACTTCCACTGCCACTCCAATCTTACGCGGGCCATTTTGCCGCATGGCTTGACGGAGTTTGACGTCCATGATGTGCTCAATGTGTTCCAGGTCACCGGGTTGACCGAGCACGACCAGTATTTTATGGAGGCGTGCCCCGCAACCAAAGACGACTACTTTGAGATGTTCGCCGAGCAGGACTTGCTTGTGGCCATCAGTGCGTGTCCCGGAGGAGACTTGTCGCAATGGGGCTGGGGCGAGGACAAGGAGGATTTGGATTCGCTGAAGATGGTGGATTGTTGTAGACCTTTGGGATTGGATGTTTATAGATTGGACGATAAGCTGGTGTTGGAGAACTGGAAGGTCCCTGAGGTTGCCAACTATAAAGGAAACCACGGACTTAAGCAACCCACATTTGAGTAATGGCTGCAAAAAGAAAAGAAAATAATGAATGCACCTTTAAACTATAAATTGCAATATACTTACAATATACTTTACATAATCTCTATAGTCTCTATATGAAATATATGTTATTCTCTTTTATTCTATGGTCCTTTTTCTATATGGTTCCGTCGATGGACTGGCCGACCCAGTCGCTGATCATATCGTGCGTAATAAAGCCGGCCACATTGCTGCCAGTATACTCCAACTTGTTGCGGCCAATGTGTTCACGCAAAAACTCGAAACTGTCGCTAATTTTTTCTTCTGACACCATGTGTGGGCCCTCGCCGAATTGGAGTTCGAATCCCTCGAGCACCGCGCCCTTGCCCACATTGAAGGTGACGGAAAAGTTGAGTTTTTCGTTGGTGAGCGTATGGCTAAATTTGTGCGTCGACCCATACCGCCACTTCCACTGACTGAGCTCCTTGGACGTGTCGATGATTTCTTGGGGCAATGTAGTACTGTCGTCAATGGTGACTACGCGTGCCGTTCTTTGTCCTTGGCCCATAAAGTCCGACAACCCAAACAATTCGTTGTTATCATACTCTCCTTCTCCATCTTCACCACTTTTCTCTTCTTCTTCTACTCCATACTCTTTTTCAAACTCGCGCGAAACTACCTCTATAAACTTTTCGGCCGGAAGCTCCAAGTTGGCTACCTTGGACTTTACCGAGTCAATTGATGCACTCGAAATAACCTTTCCTAACTTGGTTTCGTCTCTTGAGAGTAACTGGCCCAACACATCGAGTCGCAGGTCAAGAAGCATGGTGCCGTGGTGGTACGACCGGCCCTTGGAAAGCTTGTATGCCGACCCACTGATTTTGTAGTTTATGCCGTCGCGCTGTTTTTCGGTGGTGATATCGCCTCTACTGTTAACCTCTAGCCTATACTTGGCACTGCTGCACCCATTCACGGCCTTTTTGATCAATTCGGCAAACTTGAACCGATCAAAATTGCCTTTAGTGGTCATGAAAGAGAAGTTCACATTGCCGTGATCGTGCACCACCGTGCCTCCCCCCGATTTTCGACGCACTAGCGGGATCTGGAGCGAATTGAGCACTGGCAAATTGACCTCTTTCCATGGATTTTGATTTTTTCCAATCACCACGCACGCAGAATTGGTGTAGAACATTAGCCGGTTGTAGTTGGTGTGTTTGTCCGACAATGGCATTTTGTTATATACATAGTCTTCGATAGCAAGGTTAAGGAACGGGTCAGTAAGCTTAGATATCACCACCATCGGCTGTTCCATTGTAGCCCATTCCTTCAATCCGCCAACCGCACCCAACCTCTCACTCTCGTTAACCTCTCGACTCTCTTGGGTACCCTGAGATTTGACCTTTTCTACTAGTTCTGGCGATTCTTTATACTGCTGAAAGTCGCTGAGACCAAAGTCGTCAAGGTCTGCTGGCGTCAAGTCGTCTTGGAACGGAAGATTACCCATCCTTCGTACTCCAACTGTGCTCCATAGAGTGCTCGCATTGCCCCGAGAGCCACCACTACCCAAAATGCTTGCATTTTGGGCTAAAAGACTAAGGCACCGTATACTACTAGAAGTACAAGCACGACCACCTACCTTTAACCCCAACATCCTCAGTATATTTAGCTTCCGGTATTTGTAGCTTCGGATATTTTTCAGATCTTTATCTAATCTTTATTCGTTTGAAATTTGTGCGATGAGAATCATCATCATGAACAGAGACTACATCGTTGAAAAACACCTTCTATCCCGGTCTTTTGACTCGGTTGAGAAGATAGAGGCCCTCTTGGATGAGCGGTACAACATAAGCGGTGGCCAGAAGCCATACATCATGTTTCTGGGCAAGCCTGAGACGACCTCCAAGAAGGTGTCTTTGGCGAGCAACAGGGGAGACAGAAACACCATTACGAAAGCAAGAAAGGCAAATACTAGAATAGACTTGAAGAAGTACATTAAACAGACTATGAACAACCAAAAGAAACTCGCCAAGAAAGTCCAGGCTCACACAAGAACCAATAACCCGAAGCCATTCCCCATCAAGAAGATGTTGGCCCACTACAAAATACCCGAGTTTGAAGACTTTGTGCTGCTTAATTCGATGTGGCAGAAATACATACAAGAGCTTTTGTTCCCCAACAACACCATTCCCAGTTTGAGCGTAATATTGCCGCGTTTGTCCAGTGCCGACTTCAACGGCTGCTTGGTGACGGTGCTCCAGCTGAAAAACACCAACTTGGTGGGGATGAGAGGGATTATTGCGGCCGATATGCAGCACCTGTTTGTGGTGTGTGTGCCGCGAGAAGGCGACTCTAAAGAGTGGAAAGAAACCGAGTGCAAATTCAGTCCTCTGGAAACGGTGGGAGGGTTCCGAATCGTGGCCAAAAAGGGCTCGTTGTTTGGATTTGACGTTGTAGTTCCTTCTAAGGACGGAGAAGACGAGTGTATTGGATTTACCGTCATCGGATCACGTTTTGCATTCAGATCTTCAGACAGATCCGGCAAGAAGTTCAAGAACCATAATGTAGATGATATTATATAATACCAATTCACGACATTTTTATGTAGTGAGACTAAGTTATAAGACTACTTTTTATCTTGCTCAATTGTAGGACCAATAGTTCGTGCTTTTTATCGAGTTTCTGGAGAAGAGCCTCGATTTCGTGGACCATTTTGGATTTTTCACTATCTGAGAACGACGAGGCACGTAAAAGGTCGGAAATTTCACGTACCAACTCAGCTGGCTTGACTCCTTTTATGTCGCCCTTCAGATCTTTAGTAGTCTCTGCAATTCCTACTATGCTGGCATTGTCAGGTTCCTTCACGTCTTGCACGACCGAAGCAAAGTCTCCGCCAAATCGACTCGTACTTTCATCGTTTAAAAAACTGGACAAATCTTCAAGCACACTCTCGATGTGGTCCTGCAGCTCCTCTTTCTCGTGGTATATTCCGAATCCCGAGCCATTGCCAGTTTTTGCCGGAGGCTTGGGTCGTGAGAGCTTGCCCAAAGTCTGGCCCAATTTGATGAGCTCATAGTAGTTATCGTATATAATGGACTTTTTGGCCAGATCGTTGGAATTGAACGTATTGGTGATGGAGTTTCTGACCTTAAGGATCTCCTCAATGGTGCTTGTTCTGATGAACTGTTCGAGCTGTTTCGGGTCGTTCAAAGAAGGTAAGTCCACTTTTTCACCAACATTTCCACCTTCAGTTGCATGAGAACTGCTTCCCTCTTTTGTCAATTCCTTTATTTCCTCCTCTTCTCTCTGGATATTATAAAACTCTTGAAGAGCCTTTCTTCGTGCCAGCACTTTGCGGTTCCCACCGACCAGCGGACTGGCCGAAACCTGCGGAGAAAACGAACCTGTCAACGCAGGAGATGCTGGCCGCGAGCTGGTGCTAGGTGTATTTCGTTTATATGATAGTATAGGTGTGTCTGGCATCCTTATCTTTACTCTACACTACAAGAATTCACTATTCTATTACTGTTATTTTTCGTGAGTATTTACATTTTTTGATTATCTTTTTTTTCTATTTTCAATCGTTGATCCACGATTCCAAGTAGACTTGGTCAGACTCCGCCACCTCTTCAGGAAGCACAGAGAAATGGTCAAAGATGGAATAGGGCTGGTTCTTGAGACTGTGCTGCAACGATTCCGGTATAAGTTTTTGGTTTGCCTCGTCCTCGTACGCCCTGCCGTAGCCCGTTTCCAACACACTCTGCCATGTAGCCTTGTAGGTATCGTGAGTGTGGTTCAACAACTCTAGTTTGTCGTCAAATATCAAGACTTCGCAAAGCGAGCGGATGTCGCTGATGGCCAACTCGATGTTTGTGATTTTGTTGGACGTGATAAAGTCCATGATCGAGTCCAAATTCACAAAGCCCGTGTGGTTGGCTGGGTAGACGGCCTGGAGGATATTGGCGTTGGCCGAGGGCGGTTGAAACGCGGTGGGAAACGTCTTGGAAGCTGCAAACCGCCAGATCACCGTGAGCAACGAGTCGATAAACTCGGTGTCCAACTCACTATCGGTGAACCACGGCCCTCCAGTGACTTCTATGGACGGCTGGAGATGGTACAACATATAGATCTTACGCGTGGGATGTTTCACCGACTTGATGCTCTTGATGTAGCTCTGGTTTTCCAAGGCCTTCAAGCATCTCACCACCACATGCTGGTGCAAGTTTGTCTTTGCCTTGATGGTTTTTGTCCAGATCCCTTCTCTGCCCGATGCCTCGATGTACGAGTAGATCATGGCCTCGTCGTCGGACATCTGGGTGATTTTGTTGGCTTCGGCCATCGACACCGCCTGGAACTTGAGCTCATCGCCCTGTTTGACCAATTTGATCAACTTTTTGTTGACCAACTCCTGGGCCACCTTGACCAAGTCTGCGGTCTTGACTATATTGGCTGCTTGTTGGAGCTCGGCCTGGCTGAACACCGTGGATGCGGGCGATTCCGTCATCACGGTATAAAGCTTCCTAGCTAGGTCTGACAATTCACTCATACCTCTCTATTCGCTCACTAAACAAAAGATCTACCACCGCTTTTCTCTATTCTATAGTCCTCTATTCTAGCTCTGCTCATAATTTTTTTCGCGATAATCATCTCACGATAATCTTCAGTGAGGGTTTCGTTTTCTACTAGGGGGACGATGGATGAGGAGATATTTGATCTAGAAAGGCCCCAAGTCAAGGTCACTGGGTTCAAGAAAAAGCAGGTTAAGGGCAAGAAATCAGCTCGCCCCAAGCTCTCTTTTGATATTGCTTCAGATGAGCCCGCGCAAGAGCCCCAGCAGGAGCTCGTGCTAGAACTCGACGAGGATCCAGAATTCAACCCTGTTATAGAGAATATCGACCAGGTACAGTCACTAGACACTTTCAAGATACCACAACTACGTAATGATGCAAAGGTGGATGTGGAGCATAAGAAGTATGTGCCCATAGGCTCCAATAGCGAGCCCGAAGTGAAGGTGTCGCGCCGCGAACTCCAGCACGAGTATGAGGACGGATACAATTACGACGACGGGGCTAACGAGAGAAAAAAAGAGGTGGAGGAAGACGATGGCGATCTTGATCTTGGCACTGAAGATTACCTTGCGCAGGGACCCGCTGAACTAGACTTTGCAGCATCTACAAAGGCTCAGAACATCAACCAAGATGTATATGATTTAGAACTAGACAGTGATTACTCGCACCAGTCTGATGACGGCGCGGCCAGCGCCGCTCGCTATGTCGCGGTGCAGCCGATTCCCGCGCTCAGCGAGCAAATTTCGCTGCTCAGACTGCTCGTCCAAGAGTTGACCATTGAGAAGGAAGACTACGAGCAGCAATATAAGGAGTACAGCGAGCAGCTTGAACAGGTTCAGAAGCACAAAAGTCTGTTACTAGCCGGAATACAATAAAAATAGATAACTAGATTGAGCACGATTTATGGGGCTCAAGTGGTTTATTTACTGTGCTGAAAAGTACTCTTGACGAGTACTTTTGAGTACTTTTGAGTACTCCATTGATTTCTCACCGCGCTTAATTTTCCATTACTCGATTGGTCCTGACTCATACCAAATTTTTCACTACTTAAACTCCACCCCGTCCAGATGTTCAGCTCAGTAACCACTATGAACTCCAAAAGATTCTTATCCAGTACCATTTCCAAAGCACAGCCGCGCCATTTGGTCAATACCCTTCAGCTTTCCAACGACGAGTTCTCCTCGTTGGTAAAGAAGGCTGGACACTTCAAAAAAGTGGTCAAATCAGGCGAGCCTTCAGTGGAAAACCACAACAAGCTCTTGGGAAAGTTGGTCACCCTCTTGTTTTCCAAAAGATCTACCCGTACCCGAATCAGTACCGAGGGAGCAGCTGCTTTCTTTGGAGCACAGCCCATGTTTTTGGGCAAAGACGACATCCAATTGGGGGTAAATGAGTCTGTTTTGGACACCACCAGGGTGCTTAGCTCGATGAGCTCGTGTATATTTGCTAGAGTAGGAAAACACCAGGAAATACTCGACTTGTGCAAGGACTCCAGTGTGCCCATCATAAACTCGTTATGTGACAGATTCCATCCTTTACAAGCCATTGCTGATGTTCTTACAATCAAAGAAAGCTTCAAAGACCACGAGGGCCCTCTTAAGTTGTGCTGGATCGGCGATTCCAACAACGTGATAAACGACTTGGCTATCGCCAGTTTGCGGTCGGGCATTTCTGTGTCGATCGCGATTCCTGCAGGAATCGAGCTTGATCACGAGGTCAAGCAAAAAGCGGAGGAACTTGCCAAGCAGCAAAACCTCACCATTGAAGTACACAACAAACCCGAAGATGCCTTGAAGAACGCCAATATCATTGTCACCGATACCTGGATATCGATGGGCCAAGAAGCCGAAAAGGCCCACAAACTCAAACAGTTTGCCGGGTACCAAATCACAAATGAGTTGATCGCTGCAGGCGGTGCGGCTTCCAATTGGAAGTTCATGCACTGTCTTCCAAGACACCCTGAAGAAGTCGATGATGAGGTTTTCTACAGCGACCGCTCGTTGGTTTTTGAAGAGGCTGAGAACAGACTCTATGCTGCCATGGCCGTCATCGACGGTTTTGTTATCAACAAGGGTGACTTGCTTAAGTAACGGATATAAAAAATGTAAAATACAAAATACTATTATGTTAGACAAAAATATATACAGACTTGTAGATACGGATAATACGATTATCCGGTTAGTTTTTCATCAAGTATTTACTTTACGGATTTACAATTTGGTTGTAATTATTTTGTAATTATTTTTTAAGTAGAAGTGGGAATTTCCAATTTGATCAGTCTTTCACGTGCTCGTAACCCTGGTGAATCACAAGCAAATTATGCTCATCTCAGCATCGGTTGAAGAACTCATATTAATAGGCAGGCATTCCCCAGTGGTTTTGCTTCTCACATAGCACCACTTGTGAGTCACAATGAAGAAAGAGAAACAAACACCCAACACACGTCCCCAGGCTTCGGATTCGGGCCTGGCGGAGGAGCCCATGGACGGCCACGACAGCGACCATGAAATGGGCGAAGAGGGCGAGGAGCCGTATGCAGGACGCCAAATACTGAGAGCTGAAAGGCTTCGCCAGATGAGAGAGGCCCAGAAGTTGTTACGAGAGCAAAGAAAGAACAAGGTCAAGACCCTAGAGGAGGAAAAGGCCCGGCTTCGGCAGGAGCTCCGCAGCTTAGCCACCCTAGCCGATCTCAATTGCGCATACATCGACAGGCTCCAGATCTATCCCCAGACAATATTTTTCCCTGCGCAGTTTGTGGAAAATCCCCAGATCGAGGTGTATGCCAAATTCAACATCATGTCGTTGTTTGGCCAGGTGCCTCCGGACCTTCTCCACAAGTTGTACTTGAGCCCCACCAACAATGTCATATACTTGACATACTTCAAGGTGCTCAAGTACATCAAACAATGCCACACGCTAGGAGACGCCGGCGAATCCAGGCTCGCCTACACCATCTTTAGGCACGCGCCCAATCAGGGCACCAAAATGGACTTCACCGAGCACCTTGAAATTTTTCTGCGCTCCACGCGAATTATCCCCATGTGGCTCAACAACCAGGGCAAATTGCCTGCTGGATTCATGCCTGTCCTTGGGGTGGTGGAGTTCTTGTTGAAGTATGCCGATATTCTCTACATCAATATGGAAGTCCTCTCGTCGTTTATGGCCATCATGTCCTTTGCCACTTACTGGGGACCTGCCATATGCGTGAGCGACCTATCTAAATGCATCACCGTAGCCTCCGATCCCACCTTTGACCAAAGTTCCGTAGCAGGAGTTTTGGAGAAACAGGTGGATCTGTTTGTGGCTGCCTGCCAAAAAGCCTTTCTCTCATAAGAAAACCAAAAAACACAATGCATTCAAACACAATACATTCAAACACATTACATACACTAATAGTCTTTAAGCAATATATAACCCGGTGTTTAGTAAAATAGCATGAATAGTGTGTCTCATACTCTCTCAATCTCTCACTCTCCAGTTTTGTCTTTTTCGTTCGCAGCCATTTTATCGCGATGGGTGAAAAAATTAACTACGAACCATCGATGACTACCGGCCCATTGAATGGTACCTTAAATGGTATCTCGTCGGTCAACGAGGACCAGATCTGCTCGCTAAACCACTACGGACCTGTAACAGCATTGAAAATCCACAAAAACTACATCTTGGCTGGTTACGGGTGCATCTTCAAAGTTTTTCAGTTCGATCAAGCCACCAGCAGTACTGAGCTTATCTACTCAAAGCAAATTTTCAAGAGAAACAAGATACATCATGTCAGTGTAAGTAGGTCCGGAGACCAAGTGGGTGTCAGCGGAGGCCGTTCATTTGCAGTTTTTGACTTTTCCAGTGTATTCCGTGCAGACTTCTGTCCGGTTGAAAAGGCTATTAACGAATGGATAGTGTGCTGTGAGTTCAAAGATGAAAAAACCTTATTGATATTGAACTCTCACAATACAGTCTACACTGTAGACATAGCTAACACGCCTAAGCTTAATTTAGCTCAAAAAGTGCACTGTAATGAAAAGTCCATTTTGTATAGTGGATCGATAAGAATCATCGATGATGCCAAAGACCAACCGAAAGTGCTTGTTGCTGCTGGAACCGTGATGAACGGAGTCATTATATGGGACTACAACAACCGTGAGATTGTGCACAACTTGACGGACCACGAAGGATCGATTTTTGGAGTCCAGATCGATGAGCTGGCCAAGCACATCATATCGTGTTCGGACGATAGATCGGTCAAATTGTACGACTATGAGACCGGAAAGTTGCTTGCCAATGGCTGGGGACACGGCTCGAGAATCTGGAACCTCTGTTTCTTTCACAACACTGGCGATGGGCCCAAAATAATGAGTACTGGTGAAGACTGTACTGTGCGATTATGGAAGTATGAGCCAGGAAACCCATTGTTGGTGCAGCAAGAGCTTTTGGAAAATGCTCATCTTGGTAAACACGTCTGGTCTGGCGCAATAGACGATAAGTATTTGAGGTTATTTGTCAGTGGAGGTGCTGATGGGAAAATCCGTCTTCACGATCTTATCAATAGACAAGATAAGCAGGTGAAGCAGTTTTCGTTGGAAGTAATATCTGAAAGTGGTATTGTGTTTGGCAAGAAGGAAATTATCAAGCAATACTTTGAATTGGCTCTGATAAACACATTAGTGATGATGACTTCATTAGGTAAATTGATATTATTTGACCAAAAAGAAGAGACTTTCAGGGAAATCCCCTTGGATTCTAAGGAAAAGGCCAAGTTTGTCGATTTTGGGGTCATGAGAGGTTTTGCCAACATCAACCACGTCCTTATAGCTTCTCGCAGTGGAGACATTCTCAAGCTCCAGTTCACCAGTAGCTCTGCAGAACCAACCAAATCGTGGATAACTGAAACCAATTTGGTTGGAAACAAAGTAACCAACATGTTAGTCGACTCAGATCCCGAAAACAACCTCTATTTTTCGCTTACTGACAGCCCCAACCCAAAAGTCCCATTTGTTCTTCGCAAGTACAAGATGGTTGGTGAAGACCTAGAATTGGTGGAAACTCACAGACTAGAACAGCCTCAGCAGACCAGTTTCACCACCACAGACATGAAAATCGACTTTGTCAACAACTGGCTCATTTTGGGCTCGAGGTACGTCTCGATAGCAGTATACAATATGGCCAGTTTGACCAACGGAGAGGTGACTTCGATGGACGCTATCTTCAAGAAATTGTCGCAAGGAGATACCATTACGTCTATATCTATAATACGCAGTGTTCAAAGTATGGTTAGCTTGTTGCTTACTGTCAGAGATGGGGTTTATTTGTACGTGAACATTGGCAATACTGGTGAATTTGAAATCAGTATTGTCCACGAAAACAAGTTGTCTCGTGGGTTTATTGAAGGTGGTTTTGTTCACAATAACGAGTTGATATTGTACGGATTCAAGTCATCTTACTTCTACGTTTGGAACGAATCCAGGCAAATAGAAATCGCCAACGAATTGTGCGGAGGGGCTCACAGACAATGGGAGTTGTTCAGATCCGCCGCAGGCTTTAAGTTCGTCTACATCAACAAGTCGAGCTTGCATGTCAAGAACTTTGATAACAGGTTTGGTGATTACGGAGTTATCAATCCAGGCACCCACGGAAGAGAAATCAGAGACGTGGCTATTTCTTCTTTTGTCCGTGCTGACAACTCCACCCTTATCATGACTGCATCCGAGGACACCACCGTCCGGCTAGGCAAGCTTGATTTGAAGAGTGGCCAGATCTCCAGCTACTGGAGCCTCAACCACCATGTTTCGGGACTCCAGAGAGTAAAATTCATCGACGAGCAATACGCTGGAAGCTCTGCTGCCAACGAGGAGTTTATCATTTGGAAAATACTGGAACTAGAGAATACGCCTGTTATTATTGAATATGCCAGACTCAAGCCTGGAAACTCCAATCCCGACTTGCGTATCATGGACTTTGATTCTTTCACGTATAAGAATGGGTATATTATTTCCACGGTATATTCCGACTCTTCCATCAAGGTATGGTACTTTGATACAGAAGCCAAAACATTCAGTCCACTTATCAGCGATCACTACACAACATGCTGTATTTTGAGTGTGGAGTTCCTATTTTTGAGCGGCCGTACGCTTCTTCAAATCGGTGCTACTGACGGTCACTTGAGTATATGGGATATCACAGATGAACTAGAAAACGAAGGTGATCTAGGAAATATGATAATCAAACAACAGTTGCATCAAAACGGGATCAAGGCTACTCTTGCTCTCAAATTCAATGACTCGTACAAGATAATTACTGGTGGTGATGACAATGCCTTGATTAGTTCCAACTTAAGCTATAAAAACGGTCTTTTGGTGTTGGAAACCACCAGTTTTATTGAAAAGGCTGCTTCTGCTACAATCACCTCCATCTCTAAGGGTATGGGCAACACCATCTGGGTCACCTCTGTTGACCAAATTGTAAGATTATGGGATACTTCAGACAATGAGTTGGTCTGTAAATCTGCATCGTACACCACTATAGCCGATACTGGGTGCAGTGATTCGGTCGACGATATCGTCTTGATAGGAGGAGCGGGACTAAGCTCATGGAAACAAATAGACTCAAAATAATAACTGAGACATAGAACTTCATACAATAATAGTCTAATGTAGTATTAATTGAATATTGCTACCAAAATCACCCACCATGAGGTAACCTCTATATAATTTCTACCCAATTATTTGAATAGGTATATGTATAGTGCTCAATTAACTCTCTTTAGGAATAATTCACCCAATCACTGTCTAATATCTATTTATCTCTACTCTACTAGGAGTTCTCATTTTTTTCACTACTAGTATGTATTAATTATTATGCTTTCCATCTAGGAGGAGAACCATAAAATACTATCATTGATTTTAATGTCTACTTATATCTATTCTCTATAGAAATGGATATTAATATGAGTATACCCATTACTAGTGAGTATTAGCATAAATACCCACAGAACAGAGAGTCCGATTACACTCTCTGAGTAAATTTAATTATTTTCAAATACATTACCTTTCACTCAGGGATGGTATCATTATAACATTATCTGGTAGATTAATTTAAACCTAGAACATCTCTGATTATCACTGAATATATCACACTCTACTCTTTTGATTGTATCATCATATACTCACTTCTCGTACCTTTTATTTGACTTTACCATCATTTACTTTGATTGATATAAACTTGTTTTTTTATTACTTAATATGTATTATTCAATATGGTTCTATACTATTTACTGTCAGTTATAACTTCAACAATCTCAAGTTGAAAACAGTGCTTTCAATAACTTGCTCTTCATCAATGATGACGTTGTCGGTAGAATCCGAAAACTCCTTCAATGGGGTCTTGGAGGCCTTGAGTATAATATCCTTGTTATCCTCAAGAACACTAGCAAAGTTTATGGTGTCCTTTTGCAACTTGTACTCAACAGCCACATCGTCGGTGGTGTTCAAACCGGCCTTCTTACGAAGTCTCTGGATACGGTTGATCAATTCTCTGGCCAAACCCTCGTTCTTGTACTCGTCGTACAAGTTGACGTCCAAAATAATCAAGACGTCTTGCTGGGCTCTGGCTTCGTGGCCATGGGCGATTTCGTCGGCTGGCAAACCACGCTGGACTTGCAAGTCTTCGGTGACCAAGTCGATGCCGTCCACGGTGATTTTACCAGATTCAGCAAAAGCCTGGACTTCTTCGGAAGTGACCTTTGGCAAAGCGGCCTTGACCTTCTTGGCGTCGCCCTTCAACTTCTTACCCAAAACTGGCCAGTCTGCAACCACAGTATACTCAACACCATACTTCTTTTCGTCGGAAGTAATGACGATGTTTCTGACGTTCAATTCGTCGGCAATGTAGCTCTTCAACGACTCGACGTCCTTCAAGTATTGTGGGTCCGAGTGCAAAATGACCAATTCCTTCAAGGGAGTTTTCAAGGAAATGGTTTTCTTTTCTCTGATGTTTCTACCCAAATCAATCACCTTTTGCATTCTGGAAACAGCCACCTCGATCTCAGAGTCAAACAACTCTTCTCTGACACTTGGGTACGACAAGAAGTGGACGGATCTGGTATCTTTGATAGCAGGGTTGACGCAGAATTGGTCCAATACTTCGTCTCCAAAGTAGCCCTTGATCTTTTGGTAGATACTGTCGGCCAAGAAAGGAGTGAAAGGAGCCATGGCTCTCGACAAAGTCAAAAGAGCTTCAACCAAGGTGTTGAGACCCTTCTTGGTGTCGACAACATCGTCACCGGCGTAACCCTTGATACGACGACGGTTGAAACGAATGTACCAGTTGGTCAAGTCGTCGATGAACGAAAGCAATCTTGGCACCACGGTGTACAACCTGTAGCCCTTCATTTCTTCGTGGATAAACTTGATCAAAGACTGGATGGAAGCCAACAACCACCTGTCCATGACGTTGTCAGAACGCAAGGATGGGTCGTACTGGAACTGTTGTGCGTTGGATTTCTTGTAGATATCCGCGGCATCTTTAAAGAACTTGAACGAGTTGTACCATGGCAACAACACGCTCGAAACCACGTCCTTGACCCCTTCTTCCTTGAACTTCAACGTCTCGGCCCTCAACACAGGTGAGTTGATCAAGTACAATCTCAAGGCATCGGCACCGTACTCCTTCAACACAATGCCTGGATCAGGATAGTTCTTCAACCGCTTGGACATTTTTTTACCATCCGCAGCCAACACAATACCACTGACAATGACGTTTTGATATGGTGCAGTCTTGAACAAGTGGGTACCCAACACAGTCAAGGTGTAGAACCAGCCTCTGGTCTGGTCCAAACCTTCGGAAATGAAGTTAGCAGGGAACGATTTTTCAAAGGTCTCCTTGTTTTCAAAAGGATAGTGCTTGGAAGCAAAAGGCATGGACCCGGACTCGAACCAGCAGTCAAACACCTCTTCGATTCTCTTCAACTGGCCCTTGCCCTGCTGCGAAGGAATGGTGACGGAATCGATGCTTTCACGGTGGATATCGGTGATGTCGTCGCGGCCAGACAACTTCTTCAACTCGTCGATGGAGCCCACACAGACCACCTCTTCGAAATCGTCCGACACCCAGAGCGGAATAGGCGTACCCCAGTATCTGTTTCTGGAGATGTTCCAGTCTCTGGCGTTGCTGATCCAGTTGGAGAACCTCTTGTCCTTGATGTTGGAAGGAACCCAGTTGGTTCTGTCGACATTTTCCATCATTTCGGGAACAATATCAGTGATACGCACGAACCACGCTGGGATGGTTCTGTACATCAAAGGCGTGTCGGATCTCCAGCAGAAGGGGTACGAGTGCTTGGCCTGCGAGTTGACCAAGATTCTGCCTTTTTCAGTGAGTTTCTTGATGATCACCTTGTCGGCGTCCTTGAAGTACAACCCGGCAAATTCGCCCACATTGGCGGTCATTTTACCGGTGTCGTCCAC
The DNA here is from genome assembly GCA_030568675.1 of Suhomyces xylopsoci. Taxonomy (NCBI): domain Eukaryota; kingdom Fungi; phylum Ascomycota; class Pichiomycetes; order Serinales; family Debaryomycetaceae; genus Suhomyces; species Suhomyces xylopsoci. The sequence goes on from JAJMGM010000011.1 coordinate 107,710, forward strand.
CACAGAAGGTGGCTGTCTGTACTCGTTAATGATCCCGTTGGCCGTGGCGGCGTTGAAATCCTCCTCACCATAAGAAGGCGCCTGGTGAACCACTCCGGTACCAGAGTCGGCAGTCACGTAGTCGGCAAGAATGACCTTGAAAGCGTGCTGTTTGAAATCGTCGTAAAAGTACTCGAATAATGGCACGTACTTGAGCCCGGCCAAGTCCTTACCCTGGATCTTCTCCACCACCTTGTACTTGGCCGCAGCCGGTTTTTTGTACAAAGTCTTGAGCAAGCCTTCCAACAAAATGTAGTTCATCTGCTTTTCTTCGTCGTAGATCTTGACGTACTCAAAGTTGGGGTTCACTGCCAACGCAATGTTGGCTGGAAGCGTCCAGGGAGTGGTGGTCCAGGCCACCAAAGCGGTCTTTTCGTCGTCAACCAATGGGAACGAGATGGTCACCGCTGGGTCATTGACTTCCTTATAGTTCTGTTGGGCTTCAAAGTTCGATAATGGCGTCGTGCAAGCAGTGGAGTACGGCATCACTCTAAGGCCTCGGTACACACACTTCTTGTTGAACAACTCCTTGAATCCCCACCACACACTCTCCATATACTCGGGGTACAACGTCTTGTAGTCGTTGTCCATATCGATCCAACGACCCAATCTCTTGATGGTGGCACGCCAGTCTTCGGCGTATCTCATCACAATGGCACGACACTCGTCATTGTACTTGTCAATTCCCATGGCGTAGACGTCCTCCTTGGAGGTGATGCCCAACTTTTTGTCGATCTCGTGTTCGACGGGCAACCCATGGGTGTCCCAGCCAAATCTTCTTTCTACGTGGTGGCCGTTCATCGACGCATAACGTGGAATGATATCCTTGATGGTAGACGCCAAAATGTGTCCGTAATGAGGAGTACCGGTAGCAAAAGGTGGGCCATCGAAGAACGAGAATGGCGGCAAGTCTTTGGTCAATTCCAAGGTTCTTTGGAACGCGTCGAGCTCGTCCCACGTTCCAATGATGTTTTCTTCTTCTCTAGGGAAGCTATAAGGCTGGTTACCTTCACTCATGCCGAAAAGTAGTTGTTAATCAAGAGTGTTAGTCAGATGGTTAAATTCTGTGACTAATGAAAAATTTAAAAATTGTCCTTGGACACCGCTTACGTAACTCTTGCGTAATCAAACGAAGCACCCTATAGAAGAGTATGGGTGATGAGTGTAAGAAGTGGGTTTTCGCTGCTGTTGCTACGATGTATGGATAGACGGTGGAGGACCAATGAAACGGTGGCGGTGGCGATTTCGGGCGGCGCAGACTCAATGTGTTTGGCCTATTTGTTGGCCCAGTATAGAAATGAGCATCGGACAGATGTGAGTATAGTGGGAATTACCATAAACCACCAGTATCGGGCCGGTTCAGGGGTCGAGGCGCGAGATGTGGGCCGTACGGTGCTGCTGTGGGGCATAAAGCATCAAATAGTGCCGCTAAAGTACAATGTCGATGTGCATTCCATCACCAACTTCGAAGAGGTTGCACGGACCAAACGGTACCAGGAAATGCAGAAAGTATGTGAAGAAAACGATATTCTGTGTCTTTATGTAGGGCACAATATGGACGACCAGTTGGAAACGTACTTGCAGCGACTTCGGCGCAATTCGTCGCTCTTTGGGCTCGTGGGGCTCAAGCCTGTTTCGCGATTGCCTGTGCAAATACGAGAACCTGACGAAAAGGTTGTCAATGTTTACCGTCCACTACTAGAGTATTCTAAGGAGGAGATCGTGAGAACTTGTAGAGAAAACGGGGTTGTGTGGCATGAAGATACCACCAATTCTGATATACACCTTACCGAGCGTAACCGGCTACGATACCTATTGAACGAGGTGATTCCGAAAAAGGAACTCTACAGAAGTATTTCCAAGCAGGAATTGGCACTGACATGCACGGAGATTACCCTGGTGGTGAAAAATATCCGACAAAAAGCTCAATTGCTACAGTTGGAAGCAGACTTTTCGGTGGACCTGAAAAATGGCTCCATCACATTAAAGCTTCCCTCTAAGTTTCTACAAGGAGAGCACCAGCTAGTACTAAGCCAGTTTCTCTACCGTATTCTCTACTCTGTATCGTCTGTCAAACACTACCACTGGTCTTATGCCAAGGTAGAAAGACGGCTTATCCCTAAAATAGCAGAGATAGTGGCCCATCCACGCTCGTCGCTGAAACTCACCTATCTCAATCTTTTTTTCACAGTCGCAGCCAAAGAAAATATAGTGCGTCTCACTATAGAGAGACAGCCTCTTCTACGGTACCAGGAAAAAGAACTACAATTGGACTTGGTTCTTGGTCTGAGATGGTCTGACTGGGTCTTGTTTGACAACCGGTTCTGGATAAGAGCTAAACATACAAAAGATATACCCATATCTATAGTGCCGTATAACCATCTGGTCCATCGCGCGTACAAGATACATGGGGAACCCCCAATATTTGGCCCAAACTTGAACACTGTCCCAGTTGTGGTAAGTGGCGACCACATTCTCGCCCTTCCCCTGTACAATCTCCACTTTGACCCCAGCCTCTCCTCGCAATGCCGTCTTAAACTGAACCTAACTGAACTCTCAAACTGACGTTATAGATAATTTTATATACAGGAAACTTTTTCTAATCATCGAAAAGTACCGTAAGCTTGTGGCAAGCAAAACAACACAGCCAATCATCCAAAGAACACAAGGCTGGTAGAAATGCCCTCGACATTGCATTTCGACGGCGCCGCGCTCGATACGCCCAAGTACGGCTCGCTGCTTCTTACGCCCAAAATGTACAAGACTTCCAAGGGGTCCAAAGTCAACCTTCTGAGCCAGCCATTGAAGATAGGGTACCAAAGAGTGAATATAGACGTGAACTTAATGGATAACAAGATCGAAGGGATCACCGAACTTACGGTTTTGCCCACTTCTTCACTACTCAAGACCGTCAAGCTCGACTGTCGGAGCATGTCCATCAAAGATATCTACATCAACAACTCCCGAATTACCAACTATATCTACAACGATATGTTGTACATCAACGATGACAAGTTTCTTGGGCCCAAAACATCCATAAATCCCCATGCATTCAGTCTTTTTGACCTTTACTCCGAAGACTTCGATATCCACCAGCACCACTTGATAAGGCAAAAGCTCAACTATATATTCGGAGAAGCCAATTATGATCCCAGAGAACTGCTAGAGTTCCACAATGGCAATACGGAAGAGCTCACCATCATTTTGCCCGACAATCTAAAGCTAGAATTGACCGACTACTCGACGCCTGGAAGTGTCCATGGCACAGGAACCCCGCTACACAGCAAGTCCAAGAGCACCAATAGCGACACTTACACGCCTATTCACATAAAGATCGAGTACGAAGCCTGGAACTGCAAAAACGGCGTCAATTTCATCACTCCCCATGACCAGGACAAAAAGTACTGGCACGCTTATACAACCAACTCGGTACTAAATGTGTCGACTTCTTCGTGGGTGCCGTGCATAGACAATCTTTGGGATCGGTGTACGTGGTCGGTGGAGGTGAATATTCCCAGAACAATCAAAGACATAGGCAATCCCCGTATTATCGGGTCTAAAGAAGCCCGGCAGAAAAAATCAAAATCACAGCGAAAAACCCGGTCCCAGACTTATAATGATGAGAATGACGATGACGATGAAGATGACGATGACGAGGACTCAGAAAACTACGATTTGATTGTGTGTTCGGGAGATTTCAACAATGTAAAGGAGACGCCTCACCCTATAGATTTGTCGAAAAAGGTGGTTTCGTGGTCGATCTTCAACCCTGTGTGTGCCCATCATGTTGGCTGGGCCCTCGGGTGTTTTGAAAGCTTGACTTTGACTAGCTCTAATGATAATGAAGCTGACGAGCCTGAGGTGAATTCAGATATAGAAGAAAGCATAAAAGAGCCTGGATATGAGGATATTGAAAAGGATTCGACAAAGTCGCCTGTCACCATCTACTGCTTTCCAGACCAACTAGAATTGGCCAGAAATACGTGTATTTTTGCCAATAATGCCGTGGATTTCTTCTCCAAAGAGTTTGGCTCGTATCCGTTCAGTTCGTATGCTATTGTGTTTGTTAGCAATAATTCTTCTGATTGTAATAGCTTTGCAGGATTGTCAGTGGTGAATGATACTTTATTGTATCCCGCAGATATAATAGAGCCGATGTTTAGCTCTACCGAAGCGTTGCTTGAGTCCATGGCCAGCCAGTGGTCGGGTATAAATATTGTTCCTCAGACATTTAGTGATATCTGGTGTACCGTCGGTATTGCTAGGTTTATGAGCTTTCAGTATATTAAAAGGTTAATGGGAACTAATGAGTACAGGGCCAAAATCAAGAAAACTATCGATCAGATCGTGGAGGAAGATATAGGCAAAAAACCGCTCGCACTCCAATACTTTCGGTTCCCAATCTCAGAACAAGACTTGTCTTTTATTAAGCTAAAGTCGCCTATAGTATTGTTTATTCTCGATCGCAGAATGACCAAAACCGACAAATCTTTTGGGTTATCGAGAGTATTGCCAAAGTTGTTCTTACAAGCCATGTCGGGAGATTTGCAAAACAGCACTCTTTCTACTTCTCATTTCCAGTATGTTTGTGAAAAGGTAAATAGGAACAAGCTCGAAAACTTTTTTAAACAGTGGATTTATGGCTCGGGAGTGCCGATATTCAACATCGTCCAGAAGTTCAATAAGAAAAGAGGAGTGATTGAGATGATTATCAGACAAACACAGCAGCAAGAGACCAAAAAGCAGCGTCCTCAACCAAAAAACTTCATTGATGACTCGATAGCGTACCTTGAAGACGAGCCTTCTTTTGCAGTTCAGCCTGTATTTTTGGGTCCTATGACGATAAGAGTGCATGAGGCTGATGGTACGCCGTATGAGCATATTGTAGATTTGAAAGAAGGCCAAACCAAGCTAGATATCCAGTATAACTCCAAGTTCAAAAGACTTAAAAAGGTCAAAGAGGAAATGGGTGAAGTTGTTAATACGTTTAGTAAGTTAGGAGAAGTTCTTACCAGCGAAGAAGACGTGGAAGAATGGGGTCTTGCTGAGTGGGTAAGACACGAAGAAGACATTTTGAATGAACCGTTTGAATGGATCAGAGTGGATGTGGATTTCGAGTGGATTGCTAAGATTAATGTCAAACAAGCAGATTACATGTACGGAGCCCAGTTGCAATACGACCGAGACGTGGAAGCACAGTACGAAGCCGTCAAGTACTTTGGCGAAATAGAAAAGCCCGCAAATGTCCATTGCACAGCACTAATTAGAACTGTGCTCGATAGCAAGTACTATTACGGCGTCCGTATTGCTGCAGCCAAGGCACTTGCCAATTTCTCCAAAGCTTCCAACAATTTCGTCGGGGTAGGGTACCTTATCAAAGCGTACAAGCAGATGTTTTGTTTTGCAGGAAGTTCTATTCCTCTTAGTAATGATTTCAACAACTTTGGCGATTACTTTCTCCAGAAGGAAATTCCCATGATCTTGTGCCAGGTCAGAAACGAACAAGGCGAAGTGCTGAGTGCTATTAAGAACTTGATATTGAATCTTATCAAATTCAATGAAAACTCAAACAATTCGTTCCAGGATTGTTACTATATTTCGTACTTACTAGAAGCATTAACTACCTCGGTGATTAACTCTAATGATGGGTTAAGCTCTGCCGATAATACTGGTATAAAAGATAAAACGCAAGAAGAAAAAGAGTTTTTGGGCAGTGTTATTGATGAGCTCAATAGACTACAGAAGCTCGATGAATGGGTGCCTTCGTATCATAGTACTATTACCAGAACTTGTATCAAACAGAAAATCAGACTAGCTACTCATGGACTATTGCAGATCACCTTTGAAGACTTGCTTTATTTGACTATGGACAAGTACCTGTACGATACGCGAGTCGAAGCTTTTAGAGGATTATTTGTATTGGGAGGCCTCAAAAATGCCGCTATTCTTGAGTACTTCCTCAAAACGTGTCTTTTGGAAACATCTGTTCCTTACTTTAGAACCAAACTAATCGCCAGTTTGATTGACTCGGTGTGTGTGGCTGCAATTGAAGGAACACCTTCTACGTTAGACGACCCAGAGTTCAAAACAATGGAGAAGTTATCCGATTCTAGTGCTAAAATAGGCAATAGTAACTCCACCAATATGGTTATTATAGAGGATGGGTCCAATAGTGAGATGGACACCAAGAGAGACGTGTTTGCTCGAGCCACTTTAAACGGTGCTATTGAGCTTTTGAGAAGAGACTATGCCATTGGAAAGGGACTCCAAAACATCCTCTGGCAATTAATCCATACTTCTCAGCTTAGTATAGTTGAAAGAAGAGACGTGTTTAGTGTTTGTCAAGTACTTTATAAAGAGATCGATAGGTTTCAGGTCAGAGTTTCTATTCCAAGTTTACCAGTCAATGAATTGAAGAAGAAGTTTGTGGCCAAGAACTTGGGCGATGGCAAGGTTGTTTTCAAGAGAGAAGGAAGGTTTAAGATCCAATTATCGAACAGGAAAGTAGCCCATCCTGCGACTTCAAGTAAGAGAGTAGTAGAGAAACCTAAGGTTGAGCCGGTGGCATCAACTTCAGCTGCACAGCCAGAAAAATTAAAGATCAGTCTTGGTTCAAAACAGCAAAAGGTAAAAACTTCAAGCAAAAGAACCAAAACAGAGCTTGAACCACCTACTCCTGGACCTGCTATACCTAAATTGGTGACCTTTGATGAGAACAATAAGGGAAAAGTCACCTTTAAATTTACAAGGCACAAATTGGCAGAGCTTAGTGAGATTCCAGAAACACAACCAGAAACACTGTCAATTCAACCTGCTACTCAACTGGCTACTCAACTGACTACTCAACTGACTACTCAACTGGCTCATACCGGTCTGAATGTGACCTTTAAGTTTACAGGATCCAACATCGAAAAAGTAAAGAAAATACTTTCCAAGGAATCAAATGGTAATAAAGAATCAACTAATACTAATGTTTCAGATGCATCGAATGTGAGATATGTCAAGATTAACACCAAGAAAAAGACCGTTTCACTTTCAGCAACTCCATTCGCTGAAAAGCCTGTGAAGGTCGAGCCTGAAGACAAAATAGAAGCTAATGTTGGAGAAAGTTCTATTAAAGAAAGCCCTTCTAAGAATGGCAAAGTAACAAAACCAAAAGCCAAGAATATCAAGGGCCCTAAATCGGCCCACAAGTCAAACTCATCGTCACCCACCAAAGACTCAAGTTCGGAAAATAGAAGCAAAAGCCCAAATCCCGAAACGTTGCCCAAACAACTATTCAAGATCAAAAGTCCTCTGGCCGAACCAGAAATCAAGGCTGAAAAATCACAGACCCCGTTCTCCAAATCAGGCAGTCCGTTTTCTGCGTCGCCTTCTACAAGTGTCAAGAAGAAGAAAACGAAAATCTACATTCATTCGGGCGACAGTAGAGGCCTGACATCCTCAGAGGACGATGCGAAAAGCAAGAATAATGCTGAGACTGGCCAAAATGACGAACCGAAAAAAGAGCTGGGTCTCAAACTCAAACTCAACCTCAACCCTAAATGACTGTAATGATATATCATAGAACCTATGAGTGTATAACTAATAAATAACAAACAAACAAAGTAGAATTTTAAAACCAATCACAGATCATGAACAATATAATGTATTCAATAATGTTTGTTAGTACTTAACATTACTTCTATATGGCTTTACCATCTTTATAGCTGGCACAGATAATTGGGTCTGGAACCGACTAAAAAATATAGTTTACAATGCATTTTTATAAGATGCTTTTTGATTTTTTTATCGATGTGAACCAATAACTGAGCTTTTTTCTTTCGTTAAGAACTATTACTTACGACTTAGTATTTATATAAATATAATTTTATAAAGATAAATATAAGAACTGAACTTTTGGCTTACCCAAACCTCTCGTATTAGACACACCCCTCGGAGGGTACAGTCTTTAAGATCCTTATGGTGTCATGTATAGTAACGGCTATAATCTATGTATTTATAGGTTTTTATCATTTATAGGCTTTATCTTAATCTTGTCACGTGCGATAGTTGCGGTATCAGGACACAAGAACCACAAGATACTAAGATAGACAGATACACTTCATAGGTTAGCAATAGAGCAGTTATTAGTCAATCACGTTGGCCGGGTACATGTCTGCCCAATTAATATGTCGTTCAACAATCCATTAACTTTCGGTCTTTCCAAGTCCACCCCCACCACCTCTACCACCAACACCACCACCACCTCTGCGCCGGCATCGTCCTCAAATACCCGTTCAGAAACCTCGAACCCCGGATCTGCGGACTCCGCCTTGTCAAGATCGCCATTTACCCAAAATATCCTAGCCAAAACCACCAGCACCGTCGACACTTCGCCTCGGTTTGATACCGGAAACAGCGGAATTGCTCCCACCATAGTGACAATAGGATACGATTCGACCGATAGGCACAATTCACAACACAGTAGCAACAAAGCGGATCTTATAGATTTATTTGAAAAGTTCGATGTCAACCGAGAAGAGCCGGAAGAAAAGAGTCATGAGAACCATGAGAACCATGAGAACCATGAGAACCATGAGAACCATGAGGATAGCAGTGTAGAAGAAGAAAAGCATGAAACCCAGTCTCAGATAGAAGAGAATGATAATAGTAGAGATATGGTCGAAAAGTTTCCCAATGTTCATTCCATTCCAAGGAAAGAACAAAAAGACCAAGAAGAAGACAAAAAGACAGATCAACAGGATGTAGACACGCAAGACAGTGAAGGCTCAAGTGATAAAGATGATAAAGTTGTTAAAGTTGTTAAAGATGATAAAGATGTTAAAGATGTTAAAGCTGTTAAAAATGCTAAAGATGCAAAAGATGGTAATGATTTGGGTCGTTCCATAGCAATACCCGAAATGAAACCAGCAGATTCTGGAGTGTTATCCAATGGCTCGTCGTATACTGGAAAGACCTATAACGAGAAGGAGGACAAAAAGGACTTGTCGGATATAACGGGAGGAGCCAGCTACGAGACATCCAACATAGAGGAGTATAATATAGCGCAACCAGAAGAAACACAATCAGAGCAAATAGCCGAAAGGGCTCATGAGAAACCGGCAGAATCGGTCAATGTGAAGTCCACGGCAAAGGTCGATGCTAATCAGCAGTATCAGCAATCTCACAAACCGTTTGACTTTCAGATCTTTCTTAGTCAATTAAAGAAAAAGAGTGCAGATCCCATAGTACGGTACATTCGCTCGTTTCTAGTGTCGTTTTCAAGACAGGGCCATACGTTTAGTTTTGAGCAGCGGATCAAAATCATCCGGGAATTCAAGAGTTTTATGGCAGAAAAGTTCTCGATGTACGAGCCTTTTTCGTCAATGGACGAAATCGATCTTGAAAACTCAAGGGAAGGCTTGGAAAAGCTTATCATGAACAGAGTATATGAACACTGTTTTCCGCCCGAACTCCAGAAACAACTGGCTTACCAGATTCCAGAGCCGTTCATAGCAGACTTGGAAAACGACGAAAAGTTTTCGCTCCAATTGGAAAAGTTCTCGTGGGTTAATGGGTCCCATTTGGATATTGACCTAGATACGTTGTCTAAGCTGAGAAAAGAAGATTTGAACTTTATTGAGCTTTCGGTGGTGGAGTTGTCAAAAATTAACAACTACAGAGCACCACGAGACAAAATCATCTGTATTCTCAATGCCTGCAAATTGATATTTGGCTTTTTAAAGGTTGCTAACCAAGAAACAAACGCAGACTCGTTTGTACCGTTGCTTATACTAATTTTGATCAAAGCAAAGACAGAACACTTGATAAGCAATCTACATTATATTGAAAACTTTAGGGGCGAAGAATGGTTGTTGCATGGCGAAACCAGCTACTACCTCTCTACATTACAGGGTGCCATAAGCTTTATACAAAACTTGTCGAAGCGAGAACTCACTATCAGTGACGACGAGTTCAATGCTCATATGGAAGCCTGGGATGCCCAGGAGTTCCAGAAATCAAAGTTCCGTAAAGACGAAATCAAACACCCTCAGCCTCAGCATGTCAACCAATTGACCCCATCACAAAATACTCATCCTACGAACTTGTCGCCTTCTAATGTGTTGATGACCAGCGCCGAAATGCTCACCAAGTCCATCTCTAGTTTTCTCTCCCCGTCGCCACAAGAACCACCAGTTGATGTAGCAGCTCCTGCGGGTCCTCCTCCAGAAAATGCTTCTCGCGACATAACTGCTCAAGAAGCTGAATTAATACAAAAGGAAATAGAGGAGCGAGAAAATAAGCATATGGAGGAAACGTTTACTAATTTGCGAGAAGTGTTTCCGGACCTAGATGAGGGGATACTCAAGGATATAATATATATGAACAAGGGCAATATGGAGCAATGTATAGATTCGTGCTTGCAATTGACCAGTGAAGTGTAAGACACAGGAATTTTTGTAACATACACTATAATACACTATAATATACTATACATATTTGAATACTGTTAAATACTTCAGGCTTGATACTTTCGGTTAAAGTAAACTAGCTGCTTGTAAGAAAATTGAACCATTATCTTGACCAAACTAACCTGACTGAGTAAGATGAACTGCACAACATGTACAATACTGAAGTTAATTTAGTTCTCAGGAATTCGTTTCAAGATATATACATAGTTATATTTACATAGAGTTTTTAATCTAAAGTGTGCAATTATTGGTGTTGATATTGTCTCTACTTCTCAGTAATTCACGATCTCTCTTTCTACTTTTCCAGAAAAAGATCAATTTTTTGAAAAATTACAAAATTTGTCAGCTAACTGACAGAGTCAATCAGAGTATAACCAATCAAAGCTAGCTAGTCAAGCTATGCCAATCAAACCATTGTCAATCAGATTGTGTCCTATGTCGGGTGCTACTTGTTTGTAAGCTTTCATTCTCACTAGATTGTAAGTTGCGCGCTTGGGCCAAGGATACTTTTGCCTAATGCGGAAGGAAGACCATTCCCCAGATATCAGCGCAAGGGTAGATAGGTCTGATACGGTAAGTGGGTACGAAACTAATCTATCCAAAATGTATATAAGTGTAATGAAATAGCCGTTAATATGTTTTAGTTCATCATTCAATTCATCAGAATAACCCCATTAAACAAATAAAAACACTATCAAAATGCCTATGTTATACAAGCCAGCTGTCGAAGGTAAGGACGTCAAGCCTCCTCAAATTCCTTCTCCAGGCAACAACTCTTTCTTGGGTGATATCTTCACCTCTGACGCTCCAAAGGAAGAACAAATTTCGTGCGGGTTCTACAAGCAAGAAAAGGGTGAGCCATTGGTCTACACCTACCACTACGACGAAATGAAGGTTATTCTTGAAGTCGAAGGTGAATATACCATTGCTGACGAAACCGGCTACAAGGTCTCTGTTTCCCCAGGTGACGTCTTCTACTTCAAGAAGGGCACCACCATTACTTTCGAAACCACCGGCTACGGTCTTGCTTTCTTCACTGGATTGAGACCAAACGGAACCGGTTAAACAGTTTACTAGAGTATTGATAGAGAATAAAAGTCTGTGACCACAAAATGTCAGATGTAGATAAGAATCAGCGCACTTCCATATTAGAGCGAAGTTAACATGGAAGTGTAGATATACATATTTCATATATTTGTACCCACGTTTATATACTTTTGACAATGTATACCCATACGTATTGACACTTTATCATATATGTATATTTATATGTATATATACTTGTATATACATGTGAGTATGTAGAATACACTCGTTCAGATAGTATTGTAGTGCTAATAGCTGCAAAGACACAAAATCAGTATCTGGGGAGGTTAGATCGGGCTCACGTGACGGAACATTCTGGAATATTTCCGAATATCGAGTATAACTAGACTGAATAGACCAAATAGTACTCTACAATTATCAAGAGATTGTTTTAATATGCCAATTGACTACTCCAAATGGGACAAGATCGAACTTTCGGATGATTCCGATATCGAAGTCCATCCAAATGTCGACAAGAAATCGTTTATCAAGTGGAAGCAAAGAGATATTCATGAGAAGCGTCAGCAGCGTAATGCCGAAATCAAGTCTATATTGGTACAGCTGACGATGTACGTGAAGTTGAATGCCAGAGTAGACTTCCTTTTGAAAGAATTGACGCCGTCCGAATTGTTGGACAACTCCAATGTGATGTCGAAACTCAACAGCCATTTCGATAAGCTGGAGAAGTTTGATTATCATAAGTTGATTAGCGAAAAAGGAGACGATTTACGTAAGGGATTGAAGGACTTGACGTTTGACGAAGAAGAAATCCAAAACACTCCTCCATATAACGAAATGATCGAAGATTTATTCATCCAAGTCAAGGAAGATCATCCGGAAGCCAAAGAAGACGGCGAAGAATTGGCTCGCTTAGTGAAAGAACACAGAGATAAAATCGATGGGATTTTATCCAAACAATCAGTAAAGCTTGACGAGTTGTTGTACCAAAAGTCTTTGTTAATTACCAACGAAGATCTCCATACTGGATTTGACCGTTCTTTTATGAACAAAGATACCGAAGAAAAAGAAAAAGAAAAGGGAAGAGAAGCTAAAAAGACTGAAAAAGTCACCACTACTGAGGTTATAAACAGTCCAAAGGCTCAAGCACCAGCACCAGCTAAAGAAGCCAAAGACCCGTATGACGAGTTGGAATTATTGCCTGAAACAGAAGAGTTTTCCAAGATTCCGTACACCGACATAACCGAAAGTGCTTCTTATCTTTTCAAACATACCAATATCTGTACCGAACACCAAAAAGATTCGTTAATCATGACTGCATTCGACGCCCAATTGGATGGAAATCCCCAGTTGGCCAGACAGATTATCCACCAATCGTTATTGTTACAGTATACTGCGCAATTGGCCGGACCCAACCCTACGAAAGATCTGGTGATAAAAGCCATCAAGCTTTTCTGCTCCAAAATTAGCGATAAATCTAGTCCTGCCAGCGTAGGATTTAACCAAGATGTGGATAACACTTTCAACCATATCAAGACCAGATGTGAAGTACTTAAGCAGGAACAAGCTGGTGGACAGAGCGGCGAAGAAGAGGCGGTGATTCAACTAAAATCACTTGATGAAGGGACCGAACTTGTTGTGAATATTCCCGAAAAAGGCACCCGTGAGTACGAAATCTTCACCACGAAGTTGTCGAAAGAGTTTCAGGACGCAGTACTTACGCAGTCTATTGATGAAGTCAACAAGGTATTTGCTAGCATGAAGGTGGAAGAAGCCGAAGAGGCTTTGGAGGTGTTTAACGAGTGTGGAGTCATTGGAATCAATGGGTACTTGGAAAACGAGGCCGAGTTTGAGGAGTTACAGAAGCAGTATCAGGAAAAGACTGGAGAGCCGGAAGGAGAGGCTGAAGGGGCCAAGCTTGAGGAAATTGGCGAGCAGCAAGAGTTTAATACTGTTGACGAAGTAGATTAGCTAAGAAAGCTTAGATTGCTAACCAACACTCTATCTCTGTAAATTAGTGCTAATAACATACGAATATCCTTCGTGTAAGCCAATACTAATCATGTACGTATATTCTATCCTGCTGTAAATGAATGCTAGTAAGAGAATATAATTCTCCGTATATAATGCTGAAAGAAGCTAATTGTAATTAACACTAACAAAAGATATTTCTCCGTGTAATGTAAAGCTAAAGATATACACTTAACTATCCTTATATACCGATATAGAATCAAATTCGTGTAGATTTATTCTAATAATATTTTCTATTTTCAATTAATGCTAACAGAAGAATATTTTTGTTAATGCTGACACGACTATGTATAATTACAATCATCCCTTTTCTTTGGTCTATTTCCTACTCAATCTTGTCAAGGTTTCCATTAATGCCTGAGTGCTTGCTGGCTGGCCCTGGGGCTGCTGAGCGGCGCCCTGCAACTGAGACAACAACGCATGGACTTGGTTGTTAGGTGAGTTGGTAGGAATCTGGTTGAATGCAAGTGGCTGTGGTTGTGGAGCCTGAAATCCAGGCTGGGAATATCCATTATATACATTGTTCTGGGGCACTTGATTTTGCTGTGATTGCAATACATTCAACACATTTTGCATTGACGAAGGATCCAATCCCTGGATAGCTTGGATGAGATTTGCTTGGTTAGCCGGGAGCTGTTGGGGTGGCTGAAAGGCTGGTTGCGGTTGAAATGCCGGTTGTGGTGGAAAAGGTTGAGTAGGTTGCTGAAATGATGGGAATGTTTGTGGTTGGAATGGAGATTGCTGATATGATTGCTGAAACTGTGCTTGTGTTGGTTGTTGTTGAAATGGCTTTGGTTGATATTGGTTGGGATGCTGATAATTGGCACCATATTGAGGAGAGCCATAGTTTGGCGGTGGGGGACGGTTTACTGGGCTGGAGTGTTGGCCATAAGGTCTTTGGGTTTGAGTTTGGGGTGAGTATTGGGTATTTCTGATGCTTCTTCCGGATCTTTCTCTATCACCACCTCTCCTCTGTCCATATTTGCTATAACTGTCATACGGATCCGACTTTTTAGGCTCTGGCTTTTTATACGCATTAGGCTCATGGTAAACTGGTTTTGGTTGTTGTGGAGGTGAGCTTTTATGTCTTTGCTGCTTAGCCTTTACTAGAATATCAACAGCATCTTCGTGATCCACATCGGCATATTCGTCGAACTTTATCCCTCCATCTGGAGTGCTTTCAAAGATCTGAACATCCACCTTGGCCTCTTTTATTATGCAGATTCCCAACACCCCAGAGTAGGCAGCCTCACTGATCACATCATTAAGGTCTTTGTGGGTAATGTCTTCTGTTTCTGTCACTATATTCGAAGCCTCAAACGCATTTTTGACCTTTCTAACGTAAAAGCCTGACGATTTGCCGGTGATGTATATTTGGCAGTCCGGCACCGTTTTCTGTCTTTTCTCCCCCTCATTCGACTCCGACCTTTCTCTTCCTCTCGACTCTTCCCTCTCTCTTCTTCTCGGAGGCCTCGAGGCGTCGAGTCGCAATATCTTATTATGTAATGGAACATTTGACTCGCCTTTGATACACCTCAAACATGCCTCGGACGTTCTGAACTGGGCAAATCCGTAGCCCGCTTTGATAGAGATCTGAAGCACTTCTCCGTACTTGCTGAATATTCTAAACAAATCTTGTTTGGAAATAGTATTGGCTGGTAGATTGCCTACAAATAACCGCAGATTATCTGGCAACTCTTCCCAATTGAGATTATTCATATAATAGGCTTCCTTTTTGATAAACTCATCATATTCTTGTTGTTCTTGAGAAGACATAGGAGCAGTCAAATTGGGTCTAAGACAATATTCGTTGACAGGTACCAATGGAATAGGGTCTTTTACGTTTTTGTATGGCTTGTTATATGAATATACTTGGTCATAGTTAGCATAGTTGTTTGGATTAATTGGCGGAGTGCCTGCTAAAGAGACGTTTTTCTTGTTCAATTGGTCCATTATCAACCTCATTTGCTCACTTTGTGGCAAGTTTACAAACGTAGGGTCTTTGACAAGCTCGCTTTGCATGATAGCATCGTACGCTTCCTTCAATTGTGCTTGCGGATTTATAGCAGCAGTGACGCTGGTAGGTGAAGGCGCGAGGCTAGCATTAACTGGCGGTTTAGGAGGCAATCCAGGTTTTGGTGGCAAGCCTGCTGGGACTTTTATAGGTTTACTCATAGCACCTGGGTTTTTTGGCAAATTAGGTATTGGTCTAGGTGAGGGTTTAGTTTCCAGATAATGTTCAGTAGCTGGCTCATATTCTTCTTCAGAGTTTAGTTCTTTGGAATTATTTTCGGTGCTTGATTTCAAGTTTTCCTCAGGATCGTAGCCATCATCCTCTTCATCATCTTCCACTGTATTAGATGTTTTATTTACAGGGCTGTGGTTCAATTCCGCTTCAGGATCATATTCATCATTGGATTCCAGAGATTCAGGCCTGTTTTTATCGTCATCTGACAGAGAATCTTCGGGGTCATATTTAATGGGAGAGGCAGATGCGTCGGGAGCCTCTGGTAAAAAATCTTCGGTATCAGAGTTTTCAGTGAGTTGAGTGAAGTGGGTTTCGGTAGAGTTTTCGGTTTGATCAAAGTCGGATTTTTTAGAGTTTTCAGGGTGCTTTCCAAGGGGATTCTCAGAATCAACTACCACTTTGCCAGAACCATCTAGGGGATTGTCTTGAGGAACTTCGTCGGGTTGGTTCTGATGCAAATCTGGGTTTTGCCGAGCCGATTGGTTTTCAGAGCCGCTCTCTTCAACACCGGCTTCTTTCTTTTCAATAGAGACAGGGTTTACTTCCATCGTGGCGTTATAGAGATTATCCATCTCTCAGCTCTACTTGAGGATATGTATTGGGTGCGGCACGACCCAGAGCTCATCACCATAAGGCTGAACGAATACACCCTAATTTACACCAGAACGTGAAGTACAGTTTCTGTCGAGACATGCAAAGACTACTAGTGAGTGCCTACATACTGCTACAATGATAATTTTTTTGAGCAAGTAATTGCTGAGAAATGCCAGATATTCTATGAAGCTAGTAACATTTCGCACCCACTATTTTGTAATAAAGCATAAACACGATTCATGGCATGAACGCAATTCGTAACTATCTAGGTACTTCTGTTTATCATAATCTACTAATAAAATCTAAAGAGAGCGAAGATATTTGAGTAACTAAGTAACATCCTAGCACTCATATGCTGCAAAGAACGAAATAATGTGATAGATTAGAGTGTAGTTTCAATGAAATTGACAGTATACAGATGGATAATAATAATTTTAAAGCAGCACACTCGACCCAAACAGTGCCTGAAGGTACATAGAAGCGGTCCACTTCTCCTTTTACACCTTCAGCTAGCTATCGCTATCTTGTAGTTCTATCTCAGATTTTCACGTGACTTCCAGATCAGGCAAAAGGTATACAAATGAAATCATATAACAAGTAAAGTATCCTCTTCTTTAGCACAGTAATGGCACTTTTCCAGAACTTCAATACTCATTCGTTGAGAACCACCAGGGGCTTCAAGCTCAAGCAGTCGTCGCCGATTTCTAGTCCTCAGCCGGTCTCGAACTCGGCCTTTCCTTCCACTCCGTACCAAGGAGCAACAGGCTCTACAGCAGATCTCAACCAGCCGTACCAGACTATACATCTTAACAACGGTAATGGCGGCCAGCCTGTATCGACCCACAAAGACATTCGAAGTTATGCTGAGCAAACTTTGGGTTCAGATAATGCCTTGATCCAAGCAGTCAAGTTGCCTCAAGATGAGGATGTTAATGAGTGGTTGGCAATCCATGTAGTTGACTTTTATAACCAGATTAACATGTTGTACGGAGCCATCACCGAGTTCTGTTCGCCTACAACCTGTCCCAGAATGATAGCCACTGAAGAGTACGAATATTTATGGCAAGAAACGTCTGGATCCAGCACCAATGGAGCCGTGAATCTGCCAAAAAGACCGGTTTCGTTGCCCGCATGTGAGTATATTGAGAACCTCATGAACTGGGTCCAGGAATTCTTTGACAACGACAATATCTTTCCTTCGAAAATCGGGGCTCCTTTCCCCCAGCAGTTCCCTACGCTTGTCAAGACTATCTTTAAGAGATTGTTCAGAATATATGCCCATATTTATTGTCACCATTTCCATGAAATCAGTGAGTTGGGATTGCAGAGCCATTTGAACACCTCGTTGAAGCACTACGTGTTGTTTGCCAACGAGTTCAAGTTGATCAGCCAAAAGGATTACGGGCCTTTAGAGGATTTGGTAGAGACCATGCTTGAAAAATAATCAACGTAAAGCAAACAAGTAATGAAGTATGCTTGAGTAGGGGTTCAGTTCTGGAGTCTGGTGTAATTTATATATGAACTAATTGATGTCTTATTATTCTAATTCTGGCTTTACTTCTGTAATATTGAAGTAAATGGATACCATTATAAAAAGGGTTCTGGAGTTTCAGTAGCAACCATTCATGCCTTATATCTCAGTTGTATTACTTTTACTTGTATGCTGGCTCTTATTTACTAACCATTATACTATTTTTACTTCTTCCTTTTGTACTATTTTGTTCTTTTCTTGTAAATAATCAAAAAAAGGATTAGTATGTATTGTGAGCTGAAAATATAGGATTCTATTATATATTCGGAAAACGGAAAAGATGATCATTACCGTTCACGCTTATAAACATGATCAATCCACGGAGAATCAATTAAGATGGTATTTAAATACATGCCGATAGACTTTCCATTAATCACACTTTAATTCTTTCCGCACTTACATGTCAGTATATGTTGATCTTCTCCACTTCATGATAAATAAATCAATTTTAACCCAATCTATCTTTGATCGAAGCAGATAAGGTCCGAGTTGCAAAAACACTACTGTTGTACTTCTTCGTTTGGCCTTATCGCGAAACTTTTATTTTTGAGTTTAGATTTTTCGCAGCCATCGAGGGCTCGAATTGACTCAGTTTCAAGATGTAGGAAAGACTATTATTATTATCCACTTTGATAATACTGTATGCTGAGAAGATACCTGGAAAATGTAACAAGTGATGATAGATTCTAGTTAGACTTTATGGCCAAAATAATTGGCGTAAGTATTCGTAAGAGATGTAGTGGCCTGTGAGTAGTAGAGCAGTTAGTGATATTGGCTATTGAGAAGTAATTTAATTAGTGAGAGTTACTGTAGTGAGAGTGGTGTTTTCGTGTGTACTTGTTATTTTAGTTCTACTTCGGCTATCATACAGAGATGGTCGGACGGATACTGGCCCTTGCGAGGCTGTCCTGACGGCTCCGGGCCCATTTCTTGGGGCGTTGGCATGCGTAACAAGCTGACCAAGTTAATACTCTGATTCTCCTGCAACTCCTGCAACGAGTCTATTCTATTTGAATAGTCCTGATCGGGGCTCCAGTCTGAAATGACAAAGATATAATCCAATAAACCTCTCCAGGCGTGGGCCCAATTGGAAAACAACGGCTCATTACGGTCGTTGTCAATGCCTGCGTTTTCAGGATGCACTTTAGAGTATCCTACAGAGTATAATGAAATGGCACGACGGTCAAGAGAGTTATGGGCCTTTTGCATTTGCTGAACCAACTCTAGTTGACTTTGAGTAGGAGTGTAATTTTCTGGAACCGGGTCTCTTGGCTGGTCCTTTCCGAACTTCTCTACATTACCTCCTTCCTCTTCCTCGTCTTCCTCCTCCTCCTTTTCCTCTTCTACTACTCCTCTATTTTTTGAGTACTGGTACGACAAAGAACATGAAATGACAGTGCTGGCTCTGCCGGTGAATGAGACTGGCTTTGCAGTGATGGCAAGATACGGACTATCAAACGGCTGACTGTTCATGTCGCCAGCAAAAAAGCTATAGAATCCCTTGGTATTACCCAAAACTTTTTCAAGAGTCTGCTGGAACTGCTTGAACTTGTGCAAGACCAAGTACGTCTGGCGAGTTCTTTCAAAAGTTCCAAAAGGATGCCAGAAAAGGTGGGTGGTGCCTACAATTATACCGTTTTTACGTGCTAAATGCGGATGCTGCTTTAGTATACTGGGTGCAAACTCGAGGTAGCACATGAACCCGACGTTTTGGGTGACTGTGCGCGGCAATGGGAGCACCGCCTCGTCGGTTCTTTCAACATCGTAGTTGGTAAAGCTCTGGTGCTTGCATATAAACATAGAGTCTCTGAACACAATGGCCAAGCCGTGGTTCTTGGAGTTGGACCGGTAGAATTTCGACTGGTACCCCAAGTCCTCAAACTCTTTTTTCCAGTACGAGTTGTACTGCGCATAGTCGAGTTCCTGCAAACACATGATATCCGCGTTGTAGTGTTTGAATTCCGCGAGAAGCGCTACTGATCTGTTGGACCATTTGAGTGCTGAGCCGTTGGTGGGAAATAGTTTACGTCTTATCAATGCTTGGGCCAATACGTTATATGTCATTATACGAACACCAAACCCATCAGGAGAGATATCTGAAACCTTGAGTAGGTCTCTTTTGATAAAGAGAGGCTCCTTTGTAGTATCTTTCACCTCTTCTCCCCGTGCCTCGGCCCTGGCCTGTTTCTTGAGGTTGCGAAGTCTTCGCATCTCTTCAATATACTCGGGCGTAAGTTGAGCAGGATCGACCGGTTTTTTGGTGGATTTCTTGCTTTTTTTCTCCTTTACCGGTTTAACTGCCTCCAGGCTGTCGCCACCCTTCTCTGCTGCATCCATATCCTTCGTTGATGTCATGCTTCAGTTCATCAGTCTCTATCGAGGTGAAAATTCGCCCGCGCGCGAAAATACAAGCTAGCAAAACATCCACTAGTTTACAGCTTAGCAAAGTATGGTGTATGGTATGGAGTATGAACACTTGGATTCGCTTCAATGTGAAGTATATGACAACTTGGACCGTCTACTAAGAATACACAACGACGAGTCCATCGACGATGTGCGTTTGGACCAGGCAGCCGTGCTCAAGCGCATCACTCACCTTCTTTTGTCTTACAAGGACTATCTCGGGGTGGTGCAGGGCCACGTCGACAGGAATGATGCCGAGCAACAGGCACAGCTAGCTATGTACCAGGCAAAGCTCAAGGCGCTCAGAATGAAGGTGCGAACGTTTCAGATGCGTGCCAACGACTTGGACGCTCAGTTGGTGCACAAGAAACGGCTCGCCAAGTTCGCACTAAATAAGCCCGTAGATAATTCCAGTGCTAGAGACCAATTATTTGCAAATAGAAGTACAAAAGACAAAGAAACGTCTTCTGCTTCGGTAAACAGTCAGATCTTATCCCACAACAAGCAGATCACCTCGTCTTTGCAGGCTACAAGACAATTGCTTTCCACCACGGTGCTCCAGAGCGAGCTCAATATCGACTCGCTCGACCAGCAGACAAAAGACCTCCACAAACTCAACGACGAGTTTATCAAGTTTTCCGACTTGCTAGCCAAGTCCAGAAATATCGTCAAGTTCATCGAAAAGCAGGATAAAGCCGACCGTAACCGTATCTACCTTAGTGTGGGGTTCTTTATGCTCTGCTGCGCATGGGTTATCTGGAGAAGAATCTTGAGGACTCCAGTGAGACTCATGTTGTGGTCTTTTTT
The DNA here is from genome assembly GCA_030568675.1 of Suhomyces xylopsoci. Lineage (NCBI taxonomy): Eukaryota > Fungi > Ascomycota > Pichiomycetes > Serinales > Debaryomycetaceae > Suhomyces > Suhomyces xylopsoci. Next base: position 128,861 of record JAJMGM010000011.1, read on the forward strand.
CAAGATGTTTGGCATATTCTCGTGGTTCTTTTCAGTTCCTAATACTCTAAAAGGTGATTCTCTCACTAGCAGTACGGGAACTTCCGCTTTGGAAACTTTGGCAACTTCGGTAGTTTCTGTGGTTTCAGCTGTTTCGCTGGCTTCTTTTGACTTTGAACAAGAGTTTGCTATAGATATCGACGATGTGACGCTGGTAGTTTCAGCCGCAACCCATCTTATGGATGAACTATAGGACGCATATATAGTACTAATTAATGAATTATTTAAAACTAGCTACTTCTGTCAGTAGACCCGTATAACTGATATATAGAGATGTGAATCGATCATAAATTGTGATGATTAGAATAATACTCCAGGAATTGAGTAGATCGTGAAAAACTATTTTGACCTACCACTAACAGTTTTATCACAATATTCAATTGAACTGATGGTTCAAGTGGGACTGTATGCATTGGTAAGAGTTTGCAATATACGAGAACGTGACGATACGTATAATTGGGTAAATTAGTACTGCGAATGCACTAGATGCCATTTATTGGAAAAGATGCTCGATAAATTATACAGAGTAGAGATCTTATCTCTCACGTTTTACGAGTCCACTTGAAACTAAACGTTTTTCTCCACCCATACTGTTATCTACATGCTTTACAATTCAGTTCATTTAAATTTGACACAGGCTTGCATTTCACATTGGCATATTATTTAGCATTTTTTCTTTTTTTTTTTTTCAATCAAGCAATTTGCAACAAGTAGTAAATATTGACGTTCTGCAGCTGCCAGTCTCCTTCACCAACGTAGTATGTCTTGGCACCACCGCTTTGACAGTTGTGATGTGGCCAGAACTTGGTTGTACTTTTGGAATCACCCAAATTGTGCATGTTAACAGACTTTGCAATAGGGGATCCTCTGATGGTTCTACATGCTTTTCTGTCGAATTGCCCAGTCCATCTCAACAGTCCTGCCAAGTCCTTATTTGAGTATACCCAATAGGTCTGCACTTGTAACCTCTTTACTAGCTTGGCTGGCAGTGTGCCATTATAAAGCTCCTCTAATGACCCTAACAACATAGGGCTAGCAACTGTAGGTAACAGATCCGGGCCCTGGAACAGGAATTCGTAGTCGTCAGAAACGGCTTTTTCATCAATTAAACTTGTTAAATATGACAATGGGTACTGAAATTCAGGGTCCAAACACTGCTGGAACGATTCTAACGATTCGACCAATGCATCATTCTCACTGTCACCATAGTCAATTCTTACTTCCCATTCACCATTTGTAGTAGCTAACAATTGAGAAGTCACATTCAACTGACTGGAACAAGACTGCAATTTGCTAGATCTTTCGGTGAAGGCAGTCTGATTATCGTAAGTGTACTACACTTGTGCCATAACCAATTGGCTCATCGATAAGATAGTTGCTAAGCTAAAAAGTTTCATCATTGTAAGCTCGTTTGTTTTTGATGGATAAAATCCTATATACCAAGAGCTCTTTTATACCAAGTTGATCATCGCCACGTGTAAGTCGACCTGATAGCCCAAACAAGGGAATCAACGCTTCAGAGCAGTCGGTAGTTGCGGGCCGTAGACCCAGACTCCACCAGATCAACCCGTGGCCAATAAAACCCAATTCTTGGAATAAATATTCCGAAGTTACGGCCCATGTCGCCGACTTCTCTAATTCTTATCTCGGGTGTACTTAAGGTTGCCAACGTGCTTTTCAATGGTTTAATGATGCTGATATAGCATAAACTGAAAAAGTTTATGTTACATTTTGCAGCAATTAAAGCCTCAAAATTAAGGTTTAATTTTTTAATTCTTATTTCAACTTTGAAAATGGAAGATATAAATAAATGAAAGTACCAGGGGTACTAGGAGTGCATGAGATTTAATTCTGCTAAAACCCCGCATTGTTCGATCTTATCGTAACCGATACGACCGCGTAGAACGCAGCCGATAAGATCGCCGTCTACGGAACCCACCATAGTAGTCAGCCGTTGTCGGTCCGGGAAAAAGATAAATATAGATTCATTTCTTTTCTAGAATAGCTTGGCTTAATCTAATTGACTAAATTGCCATTAGCTTTGACATAATTAACATTAAAGTCTCTGTTACAACTTGTCTCTTCAAGACAATTTTTGTTAATGCCCAGCAATAAAGATGAATTACACAAGTGGCTCCCTCAATTTTAGTCTCTTCCAAAATCTAGTAGAAATGTAATTTTAAATCTACATAGGTGAATTCAACTTGGTAGTCTAGCGAAGTTAAAACGTGCTTGTAAAATGTGCTAGTGCCAAGCCTACTCTCATCAGGTCAAGTAAACTGTAACAATGATCTTCAAATAACTGTGAAAGTCTTGCAATTGTTACATGGGCACGATTATAAGAAGTATCTAAATAGTCTGGCTAAATCCTCTAAGAAGGCACAAGTGGTAAATAAACTTCAAAGTAGTTCTTCAGGTACTAGTGTGAGTAATATTATAAGTTGTATCCTAAGGTACTACATAGAAAAAATCCAAGACCGCCTTAGAATCAATTAAAGTGGTACTTTAAGTAGACCACAAACTGTATTCTAAGTAGTCTTGTAGATGTGGTAAGTGAAGACCTAAAATGATAACAGTATGGTAGTATTCTACGTAGCATCGGCCGTCATGGTATTAACAAAAATTTTTAAATTACCTCAAGTAGTTATCCTAACATATTGAATGGTGGTTTCAGAGGTGTTGGTTGTATTCTGAATAGTTGAGTAGATCCAGGAGAAACTTAAGCAGTAGTGTAACAAATATTCCTTTAAGCAGACAGCAGTAATATAAATGACTAATAACTTGGATTTTTACGTATGATCTGCCTGTTTTTATGTCTACAAAATCCATAGCTCAGCACTCGGATTACGGGAAAGTGAGATAGTTCATCGTATTAAGATCTAATTAATGAATTAATTGGTTTTTTTATGGCTTTTCAACAGTGACATTTGCACCGTTCTTTTTGGAACTGTCGATGGCAGCAGCGATAATAGCCAAGTGGTGGAAGGCATCTTCTGGAGTAACCACCACCTTAGACTTATCGTTAGCCTCTACAGCAGCAGCAAACTTTACAAACTCTTGTTCAATAGTATCGACCTCATCAACTTCAATCACCACTTTCTCAGAAGCCTGCTGCGAACTTTGGCCAGTCTGGTAGGTAATAGTAGGTTTAGGCAAAGTTGGCGAGAAATCGTACACAATACTACCGTTGGTACCGAAGATTTTGAAGAAGGTCGACTTATCGGTGGCACCAAAAGCAGATCCATACGTAAAAGTGCCAATGGCACCGGTTTCTAATTTAACAGTAGAGAAAAGAGAGTCGTGGTCGCCGCTTTCGGGTCTGATTTGTCTGGTCAATGCGCTAATAGATTCTACGTGGCCCAATACGTCGGTCAATAAGGCCAACTGGTGGACACCTCCGTCGCTCAAGAAGCCGCCGATGTGTTCAGGCTTGACTCTCCAGCTGGTTTGCATGTACTTGTTGTTGTCATTGAAAGCACCGGTGGCACTATAAGTGAAAGAAACAACGTCGCCGATCTTGGGCAAGGTCTCCTTCAAGATAGGGATGGCTTTACGGTACGACCAGTTTTCCAAGACGGTGATTGGCACTTGCGCGTTTTTCGCCAACTGGACGATTTCCTTTGCTTGTTGCAAGTTCGCAGCGATTGGTTTTTCGAACGCCAAAGGTTTTTTGTGCTCGACTGCCAACTTGACTACATCCAAGTTGTACTGTACCGGCAATAAAGCATCGACAAAATCGACATCTTTGTTCTGGAACACTTCTTCCAATGAGTCGTAGACATTGGCCTTGTTGATATTGGCTTTTTCAGCAAAGGTTTCGGCCTTTGATTTGGTTCTGTTATAAGCAGCGACCGGAGTAAGGTTGGGGATCTTTTGGATAGTTGGCAAATGCTGATCGGTAGCAAATATACCCGTACCCACAATAGCTATGTTAAGATTTTTAGACATCGTAAAAATGATTAGTGATGAAGCAGTGTTTAATGTGGTTACAGAAGTCTGGAGGTATTTATAGTGAATGATCTTATTCTATATATTAGTGGTGTTGGCTGTGCTTGCTAATTAGTGGATGCACCTTCCCCCAAATAGTGCGGAGGATTGGTATTGTACCTCAGGTGAGACTACGAAGAAGGTGGTTGCGAGAAAAGTAATTATAATTAGCGATTAAAAAAACAGACCCAAAGAGATGTAGCAAAAGTTTAATTTAGTAGGTTAATAGATGAAGAAAGCAATGGTGTAGACGGTATTTTTTAAAGGGGTACGGACCCAGTTTTTGGAGACCGACGCTACTTTGCGTCTGTAGGCCGACGCGTCGAGCTCCTTGAGAACATTTAGTATGTTGTACTCCGACAAGATTTTGGCGTGCAACTTGGTGAGCTGAAAAAGGAGTAGGTGCGACTTGTTAGGAATTTCGGAGGGGGATGATCCGACCTTGAGTTCCGGATCAAATACCTCGTCTACTGTTTTGCATATATGGTTGTAGTTTATTTCGAACAAGTGCCTGCCGTAGTACGAAAGCACCAACGGGAACTTGTATTCTGCGTTGACTAGCCACGAGCAAAGTAGATACTCAAGATCGTTGAGCATTGTAGAGAGCTCTAGCTGGTCCGAGTGTGTAAGATACGCTAGACTAATACAGATTTCAGTGAGAAAATTGGCGTTGCTGCCAAAAGCTCTTATTTCGTTTTCCAACGGAACAAAGATGCCACACTGAAGGCCCAACTCTATGGTATCGGATATCAGCAAGCAGGCACTATATCCTAGCGAGTGCCAGAGAGGCGAATCCGAGAGTTTGAGCCCCAATTTCTCTACAAGACCACCGTAATGGTCGGGTCCAATGGGTGTGCCATTAATCTTGAGGCACATTTTAAGCTAGATGTTAGAAAAACTAAACTACTAAACAATTATGGTATGTCATACACAAAAAGATTGGCTAGGAAAGATGAGCTGCCCAGGCACGTCCTGGCTCTCGAGCTTGTACTCATAGTGTAGAGTAGCGTAGTTTTCGCTCTTTATGTTTAGTTCCATCACTGTTGTATTTCATTTTTTTTAGATGAGTCGCGTTAAGTTGCAAATGATGGAATTGGCTGGGTGTGTGAATATCGTACAAGTATAGAGTAAGTGGGATGAATAAGCTTAGTGTAAGGAATGGACGGGCGATACTTAACCGACCGGCCATATCGATCCCGACACTCTCTGACGAGCCGTTTCGCCAAAAGCTCCTCATCTTGTACAAGCAGTTTTTCAAGCTCCGAAATATGCTTGATCAAGGCGAGCGTGGAAGGGAAAAGTACCAGAATATGCTACGCCGTAACTTTAGGCATGTGAGCTACTATAGACGCAGAGAGATGGTGCTAGGCAGCGAAGTACTGGGTGAAGTTACAGAAACCGAGTTGGTGGAGCGGATCCGAAACTCGTTAGTATTTGTGTTTAATTCTACAGTGAAGAGTAGAGATGAGGCGAAAAGGGCAGTTTTTTATGAGGATATCAAGAAACTAGATACAGACACCACCGAAAAGAAGGTGTTGCGAACGCTTCTTGAGATGGAGTACCAGAAACCTTCCAATATAAAGTACGATTTCCACTACAATTGGGTCATCAGCTTGAACAAAGAGCTAGCACGATACGACGAGTTCATGAAAACCTCGAAATCCGGCAAAGGGTTCAGGTGGAAGGTGCCGATGGAGTATATAGGCTTCAAGCAGTACGAAACCACGCTCATGCGCTTCAATGAAGCCCACAAGTTGTGTCTATAACTCCATCTTCCCTCCTTCATAGCAATACTGCAGACAGTGCGTATAAAGGGCGATAAAAACCCCAGATTGAAAAACACAAACTACAGCAATACCATGGTATGGAATCCTTTTTCGAGAAGTAGTGAGACACAAATAGTATCTGGCCAAGTTGAGCAGAGATCTCACCAGCCAATCAACTTACCTCAAGGCACTGCGGGGCAGTCTGACATCAAACAAACCCTTGAGCAAATAACGCACGACCATGAAAACCCATTGAAGTTGCACAACGTCGACTTGCTGAACAAGTCATTGGATACCACGGTGGACGAGTTTGTGCTGGCCAAACCCAACAACTTGTTTATCATTGACGGTGAAAAAGAGGTAAAGGAGAGTGTCATTTGCACAAGCAACGCCGGCGGAGGAAAGACCTGTTTGAAGCTCAAGGTGAATACCATTGAGTTGTTCAAGACTATGCAGAAGTTGGAGTACTTTTGTTCGTTGCCCGATGATATCGATGCTACGTACTTTGAGTGCAGAAAGATTACATAAAACTACACTGAAAATCACGTAGTGGATTACACTGAAAATCACGAAGTGGATAGCCTACTAAAAATTAAAAACCATAAGCTACACTGAAAATCATAGTCTATATAACCACATTGCTTGTTTGAATTTCACTAGTAGCCTGAATAGTCTATTTCTATGTATATACTGACTGCCAAAATGAGACATCACAATAATACCTTGTTATCTAAATAAATATACAGGGCCTTCAGTCTAAGTAAGTCAGTTTTTGAATTTGCGAGCGTTTGGGGTTTGCGAATTATGTAGAACCTTGCGCGAGTCAATTAAGTGGTTGATTGCTCTTTCTCGACAAGTCAGTGACTGTCACTATACTACGGTGAAAGCGAGTCTACATTGATCTACAAAGGATAGCGTTTCAGGAATCAGATAACGGTAGTAGGAGTGGGTCGTGGTGTGCAATGCTGGACCGAATAGACTCCTACGTGGAATAGCGAGCGAAATAGCGAGGATACCAGCGGCCTCGCCAGTGGCACCGCGCTAGATCGTTTTATGGAGGAAGTGCACACGTGACGTGTTGACTTCCGACCTCTCGTCCAGTTTTGCCCTGTCTATCTCTACCCCCAAATACTTCCTTTTGCTGAATCCTTGTACTTGCAATACTAATTTCCCAAAGTATCCACTCAACTCTTTAAAACGTGTATTTATGGTTCCGAAGAGTGGAATATCTGAGCCCATATCGTCTGACCTTCGCAGGTCGGAAGTCACAAATGCACGTGCACCGCCAATTCTTTTCCACCTTCGTACCATAGTCGTGAGCTCTCCCTACGCTCTAGCGACAGATTACACTCTACGAAATTCAATTGGGTGCCAAAAACGAAAAGCTACATTTGTTATCTTGATTCTTTATATTTATGCGATGTATATGCTAAGGACGGCCAGCGCTATGGTTAATTCGTACCATGAGGTTTTTTCCATGAGTTTTTTTCCATGAGGTTTTTACCAGTTTCTACTTTATACCATAAACGACTCACCACATCCACAAGTACCCTTAGAATTAGGATTCTTGAAGATGAAACGCGACGACAACTTATCGTCCAACCAGTCCATTTCGGATCCCACAATGGAAAACAACGCCTTGGAGTCAATTAGCACCTTGACGCCGTCTTGCTCTATAAGCTCGTCGAACTTGCCTGGCTTGTCTACGTACTCTAAGTTGTACGTCAAACCAGAACAGCCTCTGTTTTGCACGCCGATTCTGATTAATTTTGGTTCGGGCTGGTTCAATAACGCCCGCAAGTGTTCTACGGCATTGGCCGATAACGTTATCAAGGCCTTTCTGGGCCTCAAAGTTCTCTTCTTTTTGGGTTTGGCTTCTTCTTTTTTGGGTTCTGGGGCTGTGGATGCCACTTTTGGCGTCACTTCAGCAGGATTGGCAATATTGATGATTTCATGCTGAGGTTCAGCTTCGGTACTTTCCTTCTTGTTGGAAAACCGAGACGTCCTTGATCTCCTTACCGGAGCCTTTTCTTCTGTAGGAAGCTTTAATGCATGTTTCGACCATTTGGATGAGCTGTTGGAGTCTTTGCTGTTGATTGAGTAGTTTAATCCTGAGTAAAAGGAGCTTTTGTTGGTTGTGGATGAGGGTATAGTTTGCATGAATCTGCGGGATACTTCGGTAGTGGTGTCATTGGATATGTATCTTATGTTGGGCTTTGCCAACTTGAGCAATACTTGTCTCCGTGCTATCATTGTGAAAGTCTTACTACGTTATGAATAGACAACACTGGTGTTTCTGATCTAGATGACAAATATATATATTGTACTAAATATGTCATCATTTTTTGGAACAAGTATTGATGCGGATCCGCACGACCATCCCCAGGCTTTGTTTGAGGTGCGTAAGCAAAGAAGAATAAACTTTTATTGGCCAGCAGCTTGGGTGCGTGAGCGGCCGAGCTCGGAGCCGCCTGCGTAAGAGCATACCACATGAGAAGTCACGGGAACAGGTCTACAAGAACAATATTATTACTTATACTATATTAGTAGCTGAAGTGTTTGTATTATTATTTCTGGGAGTCTAATGAGTTTTTATTATTACTTGTACTATTAGTAGCTATAAAGTATACAATTTATTTCTGGGGGTCTAATGAGTTTTGGTTGCCTAAACCATTGAAGCCCCAGGTCCATCGTAATTTCGACTGCAAATTCTTGACCCAGTCGAGATCTATTACTCTTTTTGTCTCTTTGGTTTGAACAGCAGGCGCGGCACCGAACCCAAAAAAAGAGGACGTTTGTTGATTATTGTTTTCCGCAATGCTGTTGAGGTAGTTGAGTCTGCCCATAAGGGTCTCCGAAAACTGCTTGCGCTTGTAGACAGGAGGTTTCTGGTAGAACGAGCGCTTGGCGGTCACGTGCAGCTGCTTATCGTACTTGTTTTGGATTGTTTGAAATATGTCAAGGAGTTTCACGGAGCTACTTTTGTTTTCTTCGGCGCCAATCTTGGGTTCCGGGAAGCTGCTCCACGTAGACTGCTGATTGTTCATTTCGTCCATTTCGTTCTGGAACAACTCGTTGAAGAACTCTTCGTACGTCTCTACACACTCGCCGCAGATAAACTCATTGTACATCTGATTGACCTTGTTGATCTCCTCGGAGTTCTGGTTCTTGGATTTCTTGTACTTTTTGTTATTATTGATGATGGAGCTGATCTCATAGAGGGGTTTTTCGCAGAGCTCGCAGTACTTGAGGAGATCGGTGCCAGGAATTTTTCCAAAGATCTCCTCCAAATTTTCTGACCTGGATCCGGATAGCAAAGGTCTCTCTGAGGAGATGGTGCGTTTATTTTTGGGCTTATCACCCAACGACGCGTTGCTGAGGGTGGCGTGGGTGTTGATGGTGTTGTACAAGTTTTCACTGTTGAACGTAGAGGTGACTGTCGACATGTCTGACACACTTTCGGCGTCTTCTCTGTAGCTGAATTCGTTCATCAATTTGTTATGCGAGTTGTTAAGTATGCGCTGTTTGAAGGTTGCCAAGGACCGTTTTCTAATGATCAATGACTGTTCGTCGTGGTTTCTGGAAGTATTCCAGTTATTATTATTAATGCATGTTTTGGAATTTTCGTTAGTATCGTTTTTATTTACAGGAGTATCGTTACATTGGGGTGATTTTCGTTGGGTCATGTAGTCTTCGATCAACACTATAGGGTCGTGGTGATCGTCGTCTTCGTCTTCGTCTTCGTTATCGTCGTCAAAAGTGTCATTGTCGAATGTCTCGTCGTATGCTACTTCATCAATACCTCGCTCATTCTGGAGCGGAATATTGGAGAAAAACGATTTGATCAGCAGAGTGCCATCTTTGTCTAGGTGGCCCGAGTTCGAACCCGAGGTTCGCGTCTTTGACTTGAGTGGAGGAGGAAGCGGAAGTGACGTAAGCGTGGTGTCATCAATAAGGTCTAGTTTTGAAGGATGGTGCGACAAGGTAGTAGATAATGAAGATCGTTTACGTTTGGGGATGCTGGAGGCCGAATCTCGTTTCTGCAAAAGATTGGAACGAAAATTGTTGACGTTTTTCTCACGTAAAGCGTTGGTCTGCATGGGTGCGGAGAGCCTGCTGAGACTGAGGTTTGTGTTTGCAATGATGGAGGGATCGGGGCAGTAGCTCTTTTTGTAATTGCTGCAATCCTCGGAGGGCCCGACCAGCTCGGGGTGGTCTAGCAATGACGGCGTAGACATCGTGAGCACTATACTATGCAATAGCAACTACTACGCATGAAATACTGACAGTACCTGAATATTATATATATATATCAGCAACCCAGACTAGGAATGGAAAATAGCCAGTTTGATGTGTTTCACAAAACAGCAAAATGTAATCCAGAAAAATAATTCACAAAATATGAAATATTTGGGTGCAGGACGAGGATTGGCAGAGCAGTAGAGTATATACAGGACAACGGCATTATAAACAACAAACACACGAGAAGGGAAGAAATAGAAAAAGAAATAGAAATTAGAAATGGAGGGTAGAAAGAGTGCAAATGAAGTGAATAGATTAATGTCCTAGCATATAAAAGGAAGAGAATGGGGAATAGAAATGTAACAAGCATTTGAATAATGTCCACAAGATTGTTGGTTGAGAGGAGTTTGTTGAGATGACTTTTGTTGGAGTGGAGATGATGTGGTTTGTAGTTTGTAGTTGTACCGCATGTAGCTGACCATTAGCTTTGGATGCGTCTATTGTGTGGGAGACGACAAAAAACAATCGTGCGCGTGCCGAGCCAGTTGGGACCGAGCACCCAGGTTGGGTGGGTAGTACCATGGGACGAGGCGGCACGACCTTGTGTATTGCCGAGTACTGCTCGTGTCGTACCGTCACCATACGTGTTACTTTCTTGTTCGGTAGAACTGTAACGGTTGGAAGTGGCGCAAATAAGCTACGTGTTCAAGCCCATGGCCTAGACCCGTAGTCACTTGATGGGATGCGCACGGGCCTCCCACCCCCTTGTGCACAAAAAATGCCGGCAAAAGCCCCTACATTGGCCCGAGGGTGCTGCAAGTGGAACTGCCATATGGAACTCCAGGCGTCGGGCGACAAGAGGCGTTGTGAAGTAGATAGATAAGGCCTCACCCTTGGTACCACATCCTGGTCTTGCCCAACCGCGTCGGCAAACAATAGGCTCCTAGACAATGTATACGAAGTAGACAAGGAAGACCGCACGTGACACAGCCTAGGGTTGGAGACTGGCGCGGGCTCATAATCTGCCAGGGCCCGCGTGCGACCAGCAGGCGACCAGCGCCCTTCCAATGACCCATGACCCGTCACGTGCCTTGTTTGTGCTGCAGAATGGCTGCGAATACTTTTCTAACACTCTCTTAGACTTTTATTACTATACAGTTCTTCTTGACTCAAGAAGCTCGTGATACGACATGTCGCCGTCGTTTTCGTCATTCACCCAATCCAGTATATCTCTAAAAATACCCTGCGATATTCTCTTGTCCATCTCCAACTCTTGCTGGCGTATTCTTATCATGAGAGTTTCGCACACTTCAACCAACATAGATATTCCCGCATACTCTTGTCTTCTTTTGAACTCGATAATCGGTTGCCAGTCGGTGATTTGGTGATTAAATCTCAACTCCAACACTGACAAGTTGCGGAAGTACCCCGAAGGATACCCCGAGTTTAGTCGCGTCAATATGAGTGGAATCGACTGGTTCGTTATTAATGGACAGTGGTTTAGCGATAATCTTTCTATAGTAGTGCTACAGTTTATAGCCAAGTCCCATATGGTCTTATCGCTAACATGACACCCGGCCAAGCCCACGGTGGTCAAGTTTTTGTTGTTGTTGATGAGCACCAGCATGCTGTTGTCTGTGATTAAATGGCCGCGCTGTTTTCTGCCGAAATTGGTGGTTGTGAGTTTATGACAGTTTTTCGCAATCTGATAAATGCCAGCATCAGTCACCAATTCGCAAGCTCTGATGTCTAGAACCTCGAGGTTGGGACAGTATTTGCTGACCATGAAGAGGAAATCGTCATCTATGACTTTGGAGCCAGTGATGATCAATTTCTTTAATTTGTGGCCCCCAGCACTGAAAAATTCAATGGTGGGGTACAATTTGGGGCACATGTACAATTCGAGCCACTCTAAGTCGCTGAAATCTATATGGTTTTTTATCATCTCAATGCTGTTTTGCTTCAACATAAATAATTTATGCAACACAAACATGGTGGGTTTGAACCTGAGCTTGCATTTGCCAGAGCTCATGGTGGTGGCCAACTTGTTAAACTGGATTTCGTCACTGAAGTAAAACTTTTTGCTCAAAATTTCGCAGGTGACTTGGTGGAAGAGTTTATTTACTTGTAAGCACATGTATAGTATTCCGCCGTCCAACTTGTGGCTCTGATTCTGCTCGTCGGCCTTCAACGCAAGCTCGGCTTGCTGCTTGTTGCCATGAATCAACATGGCATGTTCGTACGACAAAGGCTTTCTTCTTACAGGTGTGGCTTCTTGCGGAATGTGCGTGGACTGCAACGAAGCGTACTCTACAATTTTGTATACCAATTCCGGAACATCGAATATCGATGGCTGCGCTGGTTGTGGAGGTGGTGCGAGTGCGACTTTTTCCGGTGTGGTGGAAATGTTGTCAAAATTGAATTTCTTTAAGGGAATTGGATCCTGAAAAAAATAGCTTTTGCTGGACCTTGATTTGGTGGGGGTGGGATTGGGAGTGCCGTCATCTTCGGTCAAGTCAGGTAAGGATTCCAAGTCGGAGTCAGAAGGCGAGACCGAGCTAAAAGAAAATTCAGTAGTATTAATAGTATTAGTAGAATTAGATGTGAATGGGTTGATAAGTGGAGGAGAGTACCTGAGTTTCCTCTTGCCGTAGTTTTTGTAGCTAGGCGACCTTGTTATGGATTTTCTGGGCGAGGACAATTTGTACGATGCCGATAATGAGCTGGCCGAAACAGTGCGAGTGGTGGATTTTGCGCGCTTCAAAGGAGAAGACGTTTCCAACGGGCTGGGAGTGAGGCACTCGTCGTCGTCCACAAACGGATTATATTCATAGATCTTATTATCGATGTTGGAAGCATAAGGTAGAGGTTCGGTGTTGTTGTAGTTCATAATGCAGAATTAGTTATTAGATGCAGAGATTAGTGGGTACATGCAGATGTTAGATTTCAAAAACACTTTTATCGTAAAGATAGACTAGGGTGAGAATGTCTTAGAAAGGAACGTTCAAGTCAATGCGTCCGGGTGTTGTGGTGTTGGTGTTTCGGTAATGGTCTTGTGGTGTGGTGGTCTTGTGGTTATGGTGTTGTGTTGTAGTGATGTAGTGATGTAATGCCTTGTGGAGGTATCGTTCCTCAAGTACGTCGGGGTTGGGTGGAGAGCAAAAATATCGCGTGGTGTTTTAGAGATGGGGATTCGCAAATATATATATATATACATGTATAAATAGAAGCAGGAATGTTTGATGTAGTGTGCCTGTATTAGTTCTACTGATGACGCCAGGACCGCGAACTTGTTGGACAGGTCCACGCATTCGCTTATGTACATGCACTTTGCAACAGCCAGAGCATTTGCATTGTCTACTAGCACCAGCCTCTCATTTCTGGTTGCTTTGCCAGAGGTTCAGATGCGAACAATAAAAACCTTCGATCGTTGGCGCGCAACATTCTCGCAACCCTACGTTTGCCAGCTGTCTAGCATCAGATTGAGAAGGTTTTGGCCCGCACTAAAAATTATATTGTGCTTGAAGTGGCTGGCTGGTTCCTTATCGGTGCAGCAACCCAAAAAAATACGTCACGTGACACTCGTATACTGTGCGCAGAGGCTGGCACTGGGCATGGTTTGGGAGGGACGGTTCGATTGGGCATAAGCCAGGTCTCTAAGGGGCACCGGGGTAAAAAATGGAAGCTCATCAGAGAAGGTGTTTCAGGTACTGACACCGAGATTTGCAAGGAACAGTAGAGAACACCAAGTATTTACACGAACGAGCACGAATGAGCACTCATCTTGATGGCAGAGTAGCACCAGTCTGTAGTAACTGCAAAATGAGAGTAAGAGGTAAAAAATATTGGGGCTAATGCAGTGGCCGAATTAGTAGATGCGTTGTAGGGTACAACCCCATAGTACACGAAGGGCTAATCGAAAGTTAATTGTAAAAAGTTTAGCTCGATTCATCTCGATAAGCCAGAAGTGACACTATTGCCGGCAATCGATGGTGAATTTTGGATTATCGGAGATTATCTGTTTGCCAAGTCCAGTCGATATGACGGCGATAATGTGGCACTATTTAATTGGGAATGTGCTATTTGCATGTTGCCCCGAAGATCAGTTCACGAGGCAATAATCGAGGAATGTGCTGCGAAATTAGACTTTTTGACGAGTTGCAATCAGATCATCATACGGTCCGTCGAAACACCCAGTGGGTGTTTCGATGGTTGATTTGAAGGTGGCACGATCTTGTGCTATAGCGTCCGGCCAAAACTCTACTCGTATAGAAGCCACCGCAGATCTTCCACTATCCCGGGCAAGATTTACATGTATATCCGCACCTTCTCGCCTCGGAAACTATTTTTCGTCAATGCAACCATCTTTAGCCTTGTTGTGCGAACAACCACAAAAGCATAGCTGCGAAAGAAATGGGGGTGGGTTTCACAACTGGGGCAGAACCGAGGAAGCTTAACTGGTGCCGTGACTACAGATGACACCATAAGGATCGGCTGATTATTGTCATTACAACAGAGCTCAAAAAGATCATTCCCAGCAGAGCATAAGCCATATTAGAGAAGATGCGTTTGACACAATTAGGTAGTCGCAGAATGGAATGAGGTAGCCAGCAGAAAAAGGTCCATGCTAAATGGACCTTTACCATGTTAAATCTAATAGATTTATTTTTTATAAGTATATTACCCATATTACACACCTGATAGAAGGTCAAGTGCAGAAAAACTAAGCTTATAGAATAAAGAAAATTTCTTGGGTAGTCACCCTTTGAGGACAGATAAGGCATCGCCACTGTTAAGAAAAAAGTGGGAGTTTCAAATTCTGATGAATTTTGCACAAAATCTATAAGATTACATAAACGAGTATATGATAAGACATTAATCACATTTGAAAAACATTCAAATACAGTCTCTGATAGTGTAGTAATATAAACAGTACTAAAGAATGTCACCTTGATCTTATATCATACTAATGTATGGTATTTGTAGGTATTTGTATGTACTTGATCAGTTGCTAGTAGCATTATTGCTACGAAGTCCGCTTGGCGCATCACGGTTGATACACGAAGATCGAGTAATCATCAAGCAGGACCCAGAAGGTAAGGAAGTAACCAAAGGGAAGGTGTCTAGGTGAGTGTAGCGCGGCGATGACTCCGAAGACGGGGTGGTTGTCTGTGCCTGTTGTGTCAGGGTTTATCCGGTGGCAGCAAAGTTTATCCGACAATGCACCCTTTACATTTCACCCGATGCGGAAGGCGGGCGCTCCTTGAAAATTGCAGCACCTTGCGCTTGGTTTTGCGCCCCAAAATGGTCATTGCCAATCGAGTATACAAAAAGATTAAACACAGGGTCGCCATCTGAAGGCTCAGAACTTTTATAAGCCTCTTTAAATCGTTGACTATTTCGATCAGTGCGGGGAACTATCCCGAACAACTCTAAAAACTCAACTACAACTCAACTACAACTCATCTACCACAGAGTACAGCTACTGCTATAGATATTTGTATAGTCTAGAATGGCTAAGAAACAGGCAGGCTCCAAAACAGCCTCGTTGTTTGATATCAGACTCAAGTATCTCGACCATGACGTCGTTGTTCTCAAAGGAAGCGAGCACGACGCCGCGTCGGCGTTGCTCTCGGGAAAGATCGTATTGTCACTAAACGAACCACTTATCATCAAGAAACTCACCTTAAGGTTGTATAGTACGTTGCGACTCCACTGGACGGATCATTATCAAACATCCAAAGGCATTTATCCCAAGCCCAATCGGTTTGAAAAAGTGACGTTTGAGTACGTCTGGGACCCGGCCACCATAGCCCAGTACTTGGACACTTTGACGGACCAGGTCACCTCCAACGCATCCAATGCACCCGCGCCACTTAGCAGAAACCACTCGTCAGCTTCTTTGAAGAGTTTGGGCCACTCATTCCGATCCAAATCGTCGTCCAATCTCGCGCATTTATCATCTTTAAGTCTCAGCAACTCGTCCACCAATCTTCACCGTCTTGACTCTTCGACCAATTTGAAAGGCGGCCACCATCAGCTCGTGCCGGGCAACTATGAAATACCGTTTAGTACCATTTTGCCTGGAAATATGCCGGAAACCATCGAGGGTTTGCCGGGCGGTTCGCTAGTGTATAAGCTCGAAGCCAACATTGACCGAGGCAAGTTCCATAATAACTTGATAGCCAAAAAACATGTGAGGGTGATCAGAACCATGACTACTGACTCGGTGGAGTTATCGGAGACGGTGGCCGTCGACAATACGTGGCCCAAAAAGGTGGAATATTCTATCAATGTGCCGTCCAAAGCCATTGCCATCGGCTCACGTACGCCGATCAGCTTGATGTTTGTGCCGTTGCTCAAAGGACTCAAGTTGGGCAAGATCAAGATCCAGTTGGTGGAGTTCTGGTCGTATTTGGGGTATACGGGCCCGCCTCACAACGGCGAAAGGTTGGTTTGTGAAAAGAATATCGACCAGCCAGCAGACAACGACGAGGATTTCCAGTTGGATAAGTGGGAGGTGGATGCATTTTTGCGGATTCCCGTCAGTTTGAGCGAGTGTACGCAAGACTGTGATATAGGAAACCATGTCAAGGTGAGGCACAAGTTGAAGTTCACCGTGGGGTTGATTAATCCCGACGGGCATGTTTCTGAGTTGAGAGCGTCGTTGCCGATCCAGCTATTTATCTCGCCGTTTGTGACCATTAGTGCCCGCAATGAGGACGAAGCAAGTGAAACCAGCTCGTTGAACGAAGAAAGAAACCCGGCAGATGATGACAATAACGAAGAACTAATCTTCACTACGGATTTGCACAACACCAGTAGTACCAGTTTAAACCAATTAAATGATAACGAAGACGAAGCCGGGCGTCTCAGAAGATCCAACAACGGCTCGATGACTTCGTTCAGCGGGATCCAGGCGCCTCCTCTCTATGAAAGACACATCTACGACCGTCTCTGGTCGGACATTTCGCCCATCGAATCGCCGCTTAGTTCCGGAGCAGCCACGCCCAGAAGCGGCGGCCCTCGTGCCTCAGACGTCCAGAACTACCTCTCGATGTCTCCTATCGATACCAACCAGTTGAGTGAAAACTTGCGACAGTTGAGCTTGCAGCGTCAGGCGCAAGAAGCGGAATATAACAGTTCTCCTGGATCGGGCGATAGAGCGGTGTTCAATCTCGGAGGAGACCAGGGCGATTATTTCACCAAAGGAAAACCAGCAGAGTTGCTGGATCCTAGCCTGAATGGCTCGGCAAATAACGTGCCGTTGGCCAATAATATGCCTCTAGCCACGCCCGGTCTCCAAACTCCGCCGGTGCATTTGTCGAGAGCCAATTCAGACCAGGTGCTCGACACCAGCAAACTCTACAAAGTTCCTTCGTACCACCAAGCGATGAAAACCGAGCCGGACGAGTTGCTATCGCCCGCGTACGAACCGCCTTTGCCCGGTTCCAATATCTCTGTAGCCGAACTAAACCGTAGACTAGACGAGCATCGTCCCAAAAGCAGACCGTTGCTGAGAGGCTCCAGCTTGAACATGCGCGGCAGCAGCTCGCTCACGTCTTCCAACGGCTCTTCTCCCTCGCATTCTCGTAACGTGTCGTCCAGTAACCTCCGCAACTTCAGCAGCACCAATCTTAGTGGCTCCACCTCTCCCAGCCATGCGCCTCTGAATTCGGCCATGTTTTCGATGCCGCCGCCTTCTTCCTCGCCAAACAACTCATTGCACAAGCCTCACTTGCACGACTTGGCGGCCGCCGCCCATCTCCCTCGCCAATTGGTCACCAAACCGTCCAGCAGCGCTTCCGATCGAAACGCAGCCGTGGGTGCAAAATCCAATTCCAGCTTGAATTTGCACAACTTGCAGTTTCTTTCGCGCAAAGACAAAAAGTAATGAATAGAAAATTAGAAGTAAAGTAGTATACACTAATATAAGATACTAGATATACAACAGCATTTAATCTGTAGATATGTAAAAGGTAGATATACCATTAATATACCATCAATGGTAGATTGACTGGTGCCACGTGATGTCTCACTTCAGACCACCCTCCCATAATTGATTCGATACTACAAGAAATAATAGTTACATAGTATGTGCGTTAGTAAGTCGGATTATTACAGAAGAACAATATAATATCCATGTCTTAATATTAAAAGGGAAATGGTTGGTGAGCCCTCTAGTGGTCAAAGATTCAGCTCTCCGAAACTAACTGTATCACGTGACCTACCTAAAATACCAGAGCTATCTCCAAGAACTGCCGGATATCTCATCTTTGCAAGCAGCGACCTATATAGTAAGAGGTGCAAGCGTTATCTGAAGCTCTGAGTTATTTTTAAGCTCTTTTAGGCTTATTTGGCTTTTCCTTGGTTAGTGTTTTCCATTGGGGGTGGGGGTCTTTTCACGTGACTGATTGCTCTTAATCTCCATTTATCAAGAATCACATTGATAAATGATACACCATGTTCCGAGATCGTACCAACCTATACCTATCATATCGTAGGACAATTCCCAGAAATGACCGACTCTCGGCCGAGACCAGGTTCGACAGCCTTGCCGAAGAAGAAGAAACGCTAATGGAGTCCAGAAGAAAGCCCACCGCCCGCTACAGAGATCAAGTAGGTGCGGACGGGTCCATCGAGATGAAACCGATAATTCCCTCAATATTCGACATAGCCAAGGAAATCGACGAGCACCTCGCAGTGATCAAGCAGAAAGTCAACGAGCTCAACTCAATGTACAAGAAGTTGATCATAGTCAACAAATCCGACCGCAAGGACTTGGAGAGCCGAATAGAAGAACTCAACTACAACATTCTCAAGATGTTTGAAAAGTGCTATGTTCTCATCAAAAAGTACGACTACTTGTCGAAAAACCACCGCAAACTCAAATTGGGTTATACCGAAAAGGATTTGGAGATTCTTGTCAATTTCCAAAAGAACTATGCCACGAAAATCCAGGACAACTCGTTGATTTTTAGGAACCTCCAGAACAATTACATCAAGTTTTTGAGAGACGACGAAGACGAAATGGATACGCTTCTCAACAACTCATCTTTCAGTGCTTCGAGCCCGTCAATCGACGATACTTTGTTGCTTGAGGAGGAAGGCAAGTCGTCGCAGATCGAAAACTATTCGAAGCAGGTTCTCCAGCAGACACAGCAGCTGGCAAACTCACAGCTCTTGAGACAGAGAGAAAAGGAAATATCCAACTTGGCCATGGGAATCTTGGAAATCCTGACCATTTTCAAGGAAATGGAATCCCTTGTGATTGACCAGGGAACTTTGCTAGATAGAATCGATTATAATCTTCAGAATACGGTTCAGGACTTGAAACTGTCCGATAAAGAGCTTATCAAAGCCCAGAGCTACCAGAAGAGAACCACCAAGTGCAAGGTGATTTTTCTAATGTGCTTGGTTGTGTTTGCATTATTCATAATTGTGTTGGTAAAGCCGCATGGAAAGACCAAAATCGTGGAAAAGCCTGTTGATAGGCCAAGTACTAAGCCAGAAAATCCTGATGAGAAGCCGACAGATTCCCGGCCTGAAAGTCCCAAAGAGCCAGAAATACAGTACTAAAAACCAGAAGAACAAAAAAAATCACTGACCAGAAGTACACAAAAATTTACTAATCAGATGACACAAATATTCACCAACTCTCAAAGTACATTGAAAAACACTCACATATCCAGATTCTTGTAAAGACTTTTACCAAGAACCTTTTCTCGTATTCTCACCAAATGTATTGAAAAAAACTAAGACTGACTCACTAACACTACCGTTCTTTTCGCTATCATTACCACCACCACTTCTGAACAATCCTAAGCGTTTCTTAAATAATTCCTGTATTTTCAGCTTACTGGGGTACCAGCACTCAGAGCAGCAGAGAGGGTATACGATAGAAAAATCGACAAGTGTAAAACCTCGGGTAAATATTTCATAGTAGACTGCAAATGAGAAGATGCGTGCTGGATACTTATTGATGTTCTTTTACCTTTCAGAAATTAATTATAAAGTCTCAAATATGCAGCTGTCGATCTGATGTCTTTCAGATCCTACTCGTGCCTGCATGGTCTAAGATTTTTAATGAATATTAAAACTCCAAAGCTCAAAAACACCGAAATAGTCGAATATTTTAGTCGATTTAAAGTGTTGGTGAGTTTGAATAGTCACTTTAAATGACATGGTAGAGGATACGCTACTGATTCGCTCTGATAGTGTACTCGCCTCCCATGTGACTTTAGCTGCAAAATATATAGAGCATTCTAATTACCAATTACCACAGCTTGCTAGAGATATAGAACCATCAATTCAGCGATAGTTCCTTTAATGACTAGAATTTTTTTTACATTTTTAACCAGCGTCTGACTATATAGGATACAGCTACAGCTTAAAATGAATTGGTTATTCCAAAGTATCTTTTCTTAAATGAATGCTTAGATTTTCATTCTGAGATAATTCTCCAATGTATAATTGCGAGGTCTCTATCGTCTTCTTAAAGTAGCATTGACCAAGTCAGATTCCCTTTATTAATGAGAAAGCCGAAGCTTTGCTTAGTGCAAGTTTTGCAACTTTAAAAATTGCTGAAGTGTAAATCATCTGGAAGAAATTTAACGTTTATTTGTACTACAGTTTGGGCTATTTATGAGCAATATTGTAGGTGTCACATCGGAGTCATGTTATTAGTCTGTTTCTTTTAGCTATCTATAAAGGCTAATCATCGTACGACAAATTTATGAGCCTTGAAGTAAGCAAGCTCGATACTCAAATCTATCCGTGCAATTCACGGATTATGCACAAGCCTGCCACTCATTTCGGCGATAAAGCAATAGATGCGCAAAATAGAATCCAAAAGTTTGATAAGGGCCAAGCTGACTCACGAGAGTAAATTGTTTGAAAAAGTGACTTTGAAAAAGGCAATATAGTATAGACGAGGCGGACTTATTTTTAGCCGTAAAGGTAGAAAAAAAATTACGTGTTCACGAATTACTATCATTGTGGCTCCGTACAAAGACTGGAGAGCATTATCGTAAGGTTAGTAGTAAACTGAGCCAGAGTGGCTTCACGGAGAAAGTATAGAAGTAAATGCACAAGGAGCAAAATTAGCTCCGTGCAACGACTGCAAATTGCACTCTCGAGATATATGGTGTACAATAATTCCAGAAACTACGGGATTCTAAGCAACTTTAAGCTGACTCTTACATATACCCAGATCTCGTCTCATTTTGCTATGGAAGATTCAATTGGCGACCCTTGGTTTACAGCCTTGACATTACGCTCAATCGAAGATGTCAATGTGTATCCTGACGTTTTTGTCTACAACATAAAGTTGTATGTCAGCGGAGAAAAAGAGGGCGAGGTATATGTCAAGTTCCTGAAAATTGACGATTCTCTTCCATCATATGACGACTTAACATACTTGGATACTGACTCAAGCATCTTTCGAATCTCTGAAGATAGGTTTATAACTGTCATTCATTCGAAAATTGAAGGTTCAGTGGCCGTTTTAGGCGAGTTAGGCAAACGATACATTGATAAAGCTGATTTGAAAAGTCGTGACTACGAAATAAGAAAGCCTGAAGACTGGAACATTGTGCCCTTGCGTGAAGTATATGATCACGACAACATTGATCGTAAACACTTTTTTGGCCAGATGGTAAAAAGATTTAGCACCCAGTCACGGCTCTAACGTTTTCTTGATCACATTAGAGTAGGATCGTCAAGTTTACTCTACGTGGATCCCGACCCATCAGAGGCAGTTATAGAGTTGCCTATAGAAGATGACAGCGACGAAGAGTTGGAAGCAGCAACTGATAGGGAAGAGTATTCAGAAATCGAAGATTCTTTGCCAGCGCACCATAATTATACTACAATAGATGCAGAGGAAGATCTCATTGGTGCGTCTTGGATGGGTAACTTGACATTGCGCACCATTGATGAGGTCAATGTGTATCCCAACGTCTGTGTCTTCAATAGAAAGTTGTATACGTTTGGAAAGGACCGTGAAGTGTACGTGAAATTCCTGAGGATCGATGGAAAAATTCTATCATTCGATGAGCTAACATACTTGGATACTAGATCGTGTATCTTTAGAATCTCGGATGATCGGTATATAGTTATCATCAAGTCGAAGATCAAAGGTTCGTTAGCTGTTTTAGGTGAGTTGGGTAAGAGATTCATTGAGAAGAATGATTTGGGGCAATATGATGTTGGGATAAGACATGCAGAGGACTGGAACATCGTACCAATGCGTGATATATATGATCATAATGATTGCGATATATATTATTTCACAACGTGGGTAAAAGTGAATAGACTTGGCCGCGGATTCTGGACTTTTCTTGACCACATGAGAACAGGCACAACAGATGCAAAATTGCCCCCACGACCAACCACCGAGAGCACTGAAGCGCCACCACCCACTAAAACAGAAGAAGAATCAAAAACAATTACTGCAACACCCACTGAAAAGAATGAAGAGTCGGAAACAACCACTGAGATCATTCCTGCAAAAGAAGGGGTCTCGACACCTGACCAGCTGGCCCAAACTACGTAGCTTTGTCCGGTTTCTATCAAGTGCTATAACGACAGATTTTCGCTGACTTAGTTTAGTAAGTACCCGTTTAGATATGAATGATATTATATGATTTGATTTTTTTTTTTTTTTTGCGTTTGGGTGCAAAATGGCCCCGCTTTTTTTGCTGAAAAATACATCAATGGGGTTATGAGCTTCCGAAAATGTACAAATGAGGATATGGTTGCAACTCTCCAGATACACACCGGATATGCTACTCGTTCAGTTTAGTCATTATTGGCAGTTCTGTCGTTCACTAAAGCCAAATAACTGCAAGCCAAAGCCTCACCATAATCGAGATTCTGGCCATGGCAGAATCAGGCAGGTGAGTAAGCATAGAATAATGTGGTTTAGGTCTGGGCATACCATTAGAACACGATATTAAGCTCTTCTTGTCAGCACTTTATAGCAAATAAGAAGTTTCAAAGACTAAATACTTTAGCTTCACTTGGTAAAAGTGTTAGTTGAAAAGTATGCGTAGAGTAGTTGAGATATTGCAAAATAATTAAATGCGAATATGAGGGTAGAAAAAGGTAGAGCGGTGTCAAGTCTTGTCTGGTCAGGCATGACTACCACATAACTTTGGGAAATATAATGAAAGAGCCCAAAAAATTAGAGGTACTTCCCGCAGGCCAGACTTCTCATGCTTCTTTTAGACAAGTCACATATTGAGCATGTAGCTTGAAAAGTTTCACTAATAATGTACTACAAAAAAAGAAAAAATAGGACGGTGATGACTAGTACTTGTAAAATTAACATTTAGACCAATGAAGACTGGCCTGCCAGTAATAATTTAAACAGCAGTCAAACATCTGACCACAACATCCATAAGAAAACCACTTTTCTTGTAAGATCGAGATCATGTTCCCCTTGGTAGATCGTTTTGAGTTGGTTTCATCTATTTAGTACATTTGTATCTACATGATTTTGTATAAGCTTTATTAAAAATACAATCTTTTCGAATAATCCCAGAACCGAATGGCGAAGTCTATAAAAAAGTAGAAAGTGAATTACTGTTACATAGCGCCATAGGGACCGCTTCTGGCGGCAGACCCACCTCTACCCATCAAGGATGAGGCCGCCGCCGCAGGAGCGTTGTGTCTCTGGGACACCGGCACGAAGCCAGGCTGAACTCTACGTTTTGCGGGCGATGGGCCGAGTCCGAAGTCGGGATTGGCGGCCAAGGCGTTATCAGAGATCAGTTTTTGCGGAGCCTGTCTGGGTTGTGGTGGGGGCTGTTGGTATCCTCCGTACGAAGTATTTACTTGAGGAGGGCCGTTGTAATACTGTGGGCGCTGCTGTACCGGCTGATAAAACTGCTTGTTTTGGGAGTAGTTTTGCTGGGGCTGGGGCTGGGGCTGGTACTGTTGCAGCGGCTGGGGCTGATACTGTTGCAGCGGCTGGGGCTGATACTGTTGCAGCGGCTGGGGCTGATAGTACTGCTGCTGAGGAGGCAATTGAGGAAGAGGGTGGTTTTGGGGCACAGGATAGTAACCTTGGGGTTTTCCAGGAGGAGCAGGGCCGCCATAGTTGGGGTTCGGAGCTCTTTGGGAGACGGAGGTGAAGTCAGAGTCTGCATCGGATTCATGGTCGTTTCCATCGTGGTGGTTCCTGTTGAGCGGAGCAGCTTCGTCGTCGTCTTCAGCATAAGCAGACAAGTCGAAATCGTCTAGTTCTGTGAACGGTTTGTGGCCTTCAACCTCAGGATGGTGTTCAAACACACTAGAGTGATTTATAGGGTAGACGGAGCTGCCTGCATGCGACTGCGGGTACATTCCGCCCTGGGAAGCCACTTTGGGAATGAAGTTAGGGGCCATTTCCTGCTTGACCAGGATGGGCGAGCTCATTGTGCTGATGATATTGATTTTGGGAGTCACCATGGGCTCGGAACTGGAGTTGTTACTGTTGTAGTACGGATTACGGGTCATATCGTTAGCCGTTTGTGGAGTAGTGTAGATAGACGAATTGGAGTCGTCGTTCTGGCGCGCGCTCGACTGGCCATAGTAGCGTGGGGCTTGGAATGCAGCGTTTGGTGCGTTTGGCGCGGGTTTGCTTTGGTTATACCGGCTGGCGTCTTGGTTATATGTGTTGTAATTGTTGTCTTTGCTGGTGGAACTGGCGGAGTCGGTAGTTTTGAAGTTTGGAGCCGGAACACTGGCAAAACCGGTAGTGGGCCCACCGAAACTGGAGGCGAACTGGTTTGGTTTTTCGTCCAAGGTGTCGTGCCATCTTTCCACGCTCGAAGTGCTCTCGTCGTCAGTCGCACTCGCGTCGTGGAACTTCAACAGAACAAATAAACTGATTAGCGACAACAACGTAGCCACACCCGCACCCAAAACGAGCCATCCGCCCCACGCAACGTGTGGCCAGAAAATCAAAATGATCACGATGGTGATTAGCGCGGTGACGATGGTGGCAAAGAAATCAACCACGATGGCCATAAGCACCAGCGCACGCGACTTGAAGTGGGTCACCACTATGAGCACAAATGCCACCAAGTTCAAGAAGGCCGCTATCGGGGCGATGATCACCATTTTGCCGAGCGCCTCTCTGTCGGAGCCCTTCAACAACCAGTCGTCGGTGGTGTCGTGGGCATTATTAAGGTTGTAGGGATACGTAGTAGTACATGCGGTGTCAACACCGTAGCAGTAGCCAAATACGCCGTAGTGGTGCGAGTCGGTGATGGACAACACCAAGGATTTTGCGACGGGGGTGGATATGGTTGCGAGTATCAAAAACACGATGGAAATTAGGGTGAGCACGGCTGACACCGTATTAAAACCGGCGTGGACCATTACACTATAGGGCTGTCAAAACGAAAGTAGCACCAAGACTAGGACTGTAAGAAGAACTATATAGAGAACTGAAGCGTAATAAACAGGGAGACCTGATCTTGATCAAGGCGGTGTAGATCTCACGTGCTACAAACTAGCCAGCCGGCGCTAGGCGTAAGATAATGTACGATTGGAATGATTTGCCAATTGTGGTGCATTTTGTCCCAAAGGATAGGGGCGTTAATTAGACTATGCGTAACAATCAGCGCGGCGGGGATCAAAACATAAAACTACTAATAACTACGCAGTCTGTATGGTAGAGTCTAAGTAAAAGGAATATTATCTATTATATGATACGACTGTCTATGTTGTCTTCATGTATTCATATATCATGTATTCATACATCATGTATTCATATCTATGTGTGCTTATGTGCGCTTATGTATTATGTGTTCACCCTGAATGGGGCCGCACGCGGCGCTAATCAAACGCGGTCAACAATCGCTGGCTTGTTGCACGTTGCAGCGTGCCTGATTTGTTTACAAAAGAATTGTGGACCCCGGCCTGCACATAAGGGATTAGACGAAAATAGATTAGGAATTGTTGAAGACCAACAAGGGATATTGAAGAGAAGAGACAAGAATTATAGTAGGAAAAGTAATTGGTGAAATTATAGTGGTGAATAGTGGTGAAAGATGTGTATTAAAAGTAGTGTAGTTTTACAGTGTAGTGTTTACCAGTGTAGTCAGTGTTCACAGTAGTCGGTGGATACAATTGTTGTTGATGTTAGTGATCTCCTGTGGAGTGTAGGGTTAGTGTTATTCAGTGTAATTAGGGTAGTGTTATTATTATCGCGCACCCTCGTACCATATATCCGGAACCTCCAACAAATACCTGTCCATCGCCTCTCTAAAACGCGTGCGGTACTGCTTAGGCGTGACGATCGTAGGATCCTTTCCCTTTTTGTTCCCCCCAATCAAGTTGTTGCCCTTGACCCAGTTCTCCACCTTCTTGTCCCACGTAAACGTACGTAGCCAGTCGATAATACCTATATAGAGCTTCTTGGTGGTGCTGTCGATCCCAATCACCAACGAGTAGTCCATCACGTCCATGGCCAGAAGAAAACTGGTGTCGTTGAACAACGAGCCCCGTAGCAACTTCTTCAGCTGTTCTTTTACAAACACAGGCGACTCGTAGATGTACTCGATCATGTTCTCGTCCAACAACACCTCGTTCTCCTTGCCGGTCTGCTTGACATGTCTGTTTCTCATCAGCCCTTTCAAGTCAAAGATCCGCGTTGTCTTGTGCTTGTAGAACAAGTTCTCCATGATCAAGAAGTCCATTTTGTACGTCTTGCCCGTAATGGTGTTCTTGATCTGGATCTGGTAGAACCCAAAGATCTTGGCGATGGCCGTGCTCAAGTTGTTGAACATCGACTGGCAGATGTACCGGAAGTAGAACGGCGCAATCGACACAAACGACTCGAGCTCCGACTTCGACAACTCCTTGACTATATACCGGTTGTCTAGCGTTTTGAGGAAGTTGCTGCCGCTCTTGCCTCCGCTGGAGTTCCACTTTACACACCTACTTAAACTCTGGATAAAGTTGTCGTTGTTGCCACACGAGCGCCGGAACGCCTCGAACTGCTCGCTGTAGAAGATCTTGCACGACAAGTTGGTGTTGCCGTCGATAAACTGGTACTTCAAGTGGTTGGACTTGTTCTTGACCATGATCTTCTCCAACGTGCTCAGCTCGCTGAAACTCTTTTTCTTGAACTTCTTTTCGATCTTGGAGAAGTTGTTGATCTTCTTGTTGTTGATCTCGTTGTTCTCCAAGTCGTATCCATCCGCCAATTCGGTTTCTTTGCCCATGGCCTCGAGCTTTTGCTTGTAGTCATTGGACGATAAACAGAACGCCACAAGCGAGCTGGGCTCGTCGTCTCTTACAATTACATCGGAATCCGCAAACGTATGCTCGTGTGATTCCAAAGGATACTCTAGTGGGTCCCATAAGGTGGCCGAACGGTCGGCCCAGAAATTGGTGAGCGACTTTAAAAGCGTCATCTTTTCCGGCTGGGGGATCTCTATCGACTTTCCGGACGCTGCGGCTTCGGCAGTGACGCCGGTAGATACGGTGCCTGTGGTGGCAGACGTCAAGTTGGCCTGGTTGAAAGTATCCTCTCTCCTTCTATCGTCGTCTTTCTTTCTCGAATCCTCACCCTTTCTTTCATCACTGTACTTCTTCTTGATATTGGAAATCCCTTTACTTTCCTCATCGTTCACATCCACCACGTCTTCGATTTTGTCGTAAATCTCAACTATAGGCTTACTTTCTACAATTGGCAACGCTCTGAACTTGTGGCTCTTTTTCTGGAGTTCCTGCTCTCTCTGTCTCTTGAACTCCATCGAGATCTTATCGATATTCATCTTATTGAACAAGTTCGCAAGCTGGTAAACTTTATTTGGAGCATCGTTGCTTTCTCCAATCGACGTATCGGATCCTTTTCTCGTAAGGTGCCTTAACGGTGCCGGTGGAGGAAGTTTCTTTACATCTTCCTTTTTGAAATGGGACCCATTCCGCTCATTTTCCAATAGCTGTTCGATCTTACTGATTCGTTCAACAATAGATTTCTGGTAAAGCGACGACGGAATTAACTTGCCTATCTCCTTGCTTTTATCAGGATTCAAGCTACCGATAGTCTCGTCAGAACTCTGGCTCTCGCTACTTTTAGACAATTCTTCTACATTTTCTTGGCTTCCTTTCAGACTTTCCTCTTTCTGGTCTACTTCGGTCTTGTGCTCTTCACTGCTACCTTCTTTGGTATCTTCTTTTGGTTCAGGCTCCTTTTCCATCAAAAAGTTTCTCAAGTGGAACTGAGTAATTTTATTGATTTCGTGTTCTGACGGCAAGAAATTTTTTTCAAACTCATTAAACTCGTTATCCCAGTCCACACCCAACTCTTGTAATTCTCGAAGAATATAGTTCAAACTAAGATGATGTGTTGGGGGCGTGGAATTGTAGATATCGGTGATTTTAAACTCAATGGTTTTGGTCTGAGAATCGAGCTTCTCTTTCAATTCTTCGATCTTCAACAACCCATCTTCTGCCTTGTCAAACGTATCGACTTTGACTCTATTCAATCTCTTGGAAATACTGCCAAAAAACCTAGCACTCTTTGTTTTTATGGAATTGAACGACTCTATCTTCAAGTTGATGTCGATTTCAGGCATGAACTCCAACTGTTTCTTAGGAACCACAACCTCGTAGTTGTCAATACTAGAGCACTCGAGCCTAATAACCAAATCATTGAATCCAAAACACCGGATATGACTCTTGAAGAAATCATGGTTGCATCCATGATCTTTCACTACCACGTTTTCCCCATAGAAACTCAACTCAAGAAACTTTCCAATAGACAAATAATACGTCTCGTCGTTCATCGAGACGATGGGCGTGGTGAAATTACATTCCTTACAATAACTCCACATCACTCTTTGGTTTTTGCCCTGGTAATTCTGCTGGTTCGTTATACTGGCGAATTTTTCCAATATTAGGTCCAATTTTGAATTTCCATGCGCATATGTCTTATAATGATTCAACATACTATCACCGCACTCTTCGCACACTTTGGTAGAATCCTGGAACGCCTGGTCCAAAAATAATCCCAAACACTTGTCGTTATCGGTATAATAGTCGATTACCACGAGATTTGGGCCTGTGCATGGAGTAGCGTGTTTGATAGAGACGGTTGAGTGCAAAACATGGATATTCTTGTGGAATACGGGGTAAAGTTGGTACGATGAAAAGCCCATACAGTTGGACCAGATCCGGGCTCTGGTCTGGTATTCGCCTACAAGAGATTTGAGGTGAAGATCCGAAGCGAATTTCAAGATTTTCAAGAGATCGTTTTCTCTATTGGGAAGCTTTTCAATGGGAATATTCACCTTTAAGTCGTTGAGCCACTCCTCGTCGATACTGGCCACATTATCGGCAGCTTGAATGACTTTGTTTCTCTGGAAAAAGTTCTGGAAACTGTAGTACGAGTCGATGACATTGACCAAAGGCGTTGGAAGAGAGAATTTCGAGGCGGGCGATAAACTGACT
Organism: Suhomyces xylopsoci; assembly: GCA_030568675.1. Classification (NCBI taxonomy): domain Eukaryota; kingdom Fungi; phylum Ascomycota; class Pichiomycetes; order Serinales; family Debaryomycetaceae; genus Suhomyces; species Suhomyces xylopsoci. The sequence goes on from JAJMGM010000011.1 coordinate 158,347, forward strand.
TTACGTTCGTTAAAGAGTTTCACATAATTGACCACCTCTGTTGAATCTAGCGATACCTCACATACCTTTTCTTCTTCGATATCCTCGTTTTGCTTGATTTGTTTGATTTTTTCATTGTACTCCACCACCTTTGAATTATTGTCTGAGTTCAAAAAGGTAATAAGGTGGTTATCAAATAAGCTCTGCTCGAACTTAGCATTTAAGAAGCCAGGAAGAAGAGTTTCTGCAGCGTATTTGACACTGTTCAAGAGATCCTCATCGCCTCCTCTGAGCGAAATAGTGAACCCAGACTCAATATCGTTACCAACGAAAAAGGAAAACGTTTTGATGGTGTTTTTATAGATATACTTTTTTACTTCAAACTTTCCGCAAGTGCCTAGTTGGCCCTTTTTGAAGAACAAGTCGTTGACAGACTGGAAGATATCGGACTTGGTGTACCGTGAAATACGCTCAATGACTTGTGGCTTGGTATTTGAAATAACAGTCACGCCAGCTTCTTCTAAAAGAGTCTCTGCCAACCCACAAACAGAATCGCCCACTACAACGATATCAGGTTCCATCGAAACTAGACGAGATACCAAGTTGGTGATATATACTGATTGCTGCGAATGGATGATTCGTAAACTGATAAACTGTTCTTTTTGCTTTAAGTACTCGATGGGGAACATGAGCAAGGCGATTTTTGGGTTATTTATGGAAAAAGACATTCGTTTGGAGTCGATGTTCTTGGTCATAAAGAGCCCGTCGATCACACTGGTATCTTCAATGGTGCCTCCCAAAATCTTCTTGATCTTTACATACTGTCTTACATCCAAGGTATCTGTGAGCTTGATGACGTTTATGTAGTTGATGGCCTTTTTGAGCGTGGCCATCCACCGCTGCTGGTTCTCTTTGATGTCGCAGTCTTCCAAGCTCTGTCTTAGCACGAAATCCATCAAATCTCCATAAACTCTCTCTTTTGAAATGGTGTTACTATTGTTGGAGTCCATGTCGTCAAATTCAGTGCCGTTCACCACAAAATCGGGCATATGACTGGTATCAAACACATCTGAGTTATCCATTTCACTGAGATCATGGACTCGAGGAGCAGTGGGCGATAGCTCGTTATCGTAGTTTGCAATGAGCAGAGGAACAGGAAGAAGCGGTGCCATATGTGGAGAAGTAGGCGTGGAAATGGGTGAGGATTTGAACTGGTTTATCTTGGGAACGGTGCTATCTAAGCTGGGCAATCTATTGTTGTTTTGAGTAAGAATCAGAATATTTCGGGTAGACTTTGTCTTTCTTCTCGATCTCATTCTTTCTAGCGAAGCATGCGCTCTTTCTCTGGACCGCATGCTCTCTGACTTGGGGAGTTCTTCCAAGAAAGAGTGGCTGGTAGTGGTGAGAGAGCTGGAGAAGAGTTTGGAGCCGGTCAGTTTCAGATTAATGGGCAGAGTGTCTCCGAAATTGGGGAAGATCTTGTCGCTGACCATACTGGGAAATTCGCCTAGCGTGGGCATTACTATTCCGGGATTGGCTACAGGAGGTTTGGGAGAAAGCTGGCTGGTAGTGCTGCTGATTCCGCCGTGATTGAGCAACGTGTATAGAGACATGGCCTGCTCGTCTTCGTTTTCGCTCTCGTTCTCATCGGGAGACTCGGAATCTGCACTTTGGTCGTCCTCTACATCGGCCAAGTTGTCTTCAGTTCCTGAGTTATCTACACTATAAGCCCTCAAATCCTTTTGGGTAGTCAGTTTGTTGTTTGAAACCTTTCTGCCAATGATATTGTTGTAGATATTGGTGACATTATCGTAGCTGGAGACTCTTTGGAGATCAGAAGAAGACATATTAGCCCGAAGCTGCGCGTAGTTCTTGAACCAGCTTTTCGTATTGTACGGATCAGGGTAATGGTGGTGGTGGTGGTGATGGACATGGTGATGGGTATTTGCACTGGCTCCCGGTACATTTAGAGTAGCAGGAACGTTTTTAAGTGCGGAATTGGGGTTGGTAGGGTTTTTTGTCACTGGTATTTCCACCGCTTCGCCGGTTCTGGTGGTGGGAATGGCCATTTGGGGAGCGTAGCGAGGATACTTGAGGTCGTTCGGGAACCTCCGGGGCGTATTGTTGCCTGTAGAAGTCGGGGTTACTGCCGGAGGAGACGATTTTTCCGCCAAAAAACCCTTGTTTGCGGCCATCATCGAGCTTTCATTGAGCAAGCTCTCACGTCGCGAGTTGATGGAAAGCGACCGGATTCGCGATAACGGGTGGTTGGGCATCAAAGTGTCTTCTGAATTGTTGGAATGCGACGAAGACGGCTCGTACTCCTCAATAGCCTCGTCCATATCGTCTTCATTATCTGACGAGCTGGAGTCACTGAGGTACACTATAACGTCGCTGTAGCACGGCTTGCACACTCTGAGCTTATCGTGGTACTGTTTTTTCGCAGCCTTGGTGCCCAGCAAGTGCTTTCTTTCTTCCTTGTGCTGGTTATACGAGATGAAAAGCGTGCATTCCGAGCAGAAGATCTGGCCGCAGAACCGGCAATGGTGCTTTCTGCGGAACGCGGTGAACGGCTTGAAGCAGTTGAGACAGTCGGAAACAAACGAGTTGTTCATCCAGTATTTTCGGGGAATGCCGCCGTTTTTGAGCGGGTTTTCCGACGACCGTTTGGGCAATTTCTTCTTGCGTTTTCGCACGTCAAACGGCGTGGTGGTGACGGTATTGTTGATTATTGATTTGGCATTGTCAAATAGCACCGACGATAAGTTGGACGAGGTCTTTTTGCGCGGTTTCAGGTCTTTGCTGCGTAGTGCATAGATGGTGGAGAGAGTGGGCGAGTCTCCAAGTGTTCCATTGGTATAAGAACGTTTCAATTCTGCTTTGATGGGCGACGATTTGGCCGTGGACTCGCTATAGAGCGAGATATCGTAGCAGCTCGGATGATGGTTGGACGAGCTTAGCCGTTTTGTTTTGGCCACAGGGGCGTTGTGCGTATAAGAAATCAAGCCGTGGTTGTGCACGGGAGAGTTGGACGAGCTGTTATTGATGGTTTCCTGGTCGGAACCGGAATCGTCCGACAATTCGATATCGTTGGGCAAATTGTTGAAGATGGACGAGATTTTGCTCTGGAGCGATTTTTCGGGGATACTGCTTATGGACGGCTTTTTGCGTGGCCCCACAGGCTCTGATACCTCGGTGGCCAACGCATTGACGTTGATAATGGAGCTGGTGGCGTTGCTGCTGACGGAAGCAGGCGGCACGTTGGGAAAGTGGATGGTGGAAAGACGAAGAGACTTGTTGTCTGAGGTCACTCTTGGCGCCAGCGACTCGTCAAGTGGTCTTTTTGTGCCAGAAGTCGACGATCCCGCAGATCGACTCTTGAAACTGTCTTCGAGTTTACTCACACCAGGGCCCTGAGGCGATAACATGCCAGATGTTGCCACTAAGTTCCCACGTGCAAGAGGCTGCGAAGGTATATCGGGTGAGTTAGCCCTGGACTCGCCCAAGCCTGAATTAGGCGATTGTCCTAAATCTTTACTTTCATTCCGATAGTTATTTTCATTACGACTATCACTTTTATAGTTTTCATAGATTTTATTTTCATTGGTTTTGATTTCATTAGTCTTGTTTTCATTCTTGATTTCATTCTTGATTTCATTCTTGATTTCATTCTTGATTTCATTCTTGTTTTCATTGTAGTTTTCTACTGGCTTGTCATCTATTTCGTCTTTGATCTTGTCAAAGTCATGGCCCTTGGGAGACGTGTAGGAATAGTTCTGAACAAGCTGGGAGGCGTTGGTTGTGACTTTTCGGAGCGTCTTGGTGAACATGCGTGTCAACGTCTTGGAATTGTCCTGCTCGGGGTCGGGGATCATGGGGAACGACACGTAGTCGTCCGCATCCTCGTCTTCACTATTATTAGCATGCGAAGGATTTCGTGACATCGAACAAATATACAAAGATAAACACGTAGTGGTTGTCACTTATAAACACTTCGTGGTTGTACAATATAAGAGCTTGGTTGTGTACAGTTGTCTACTCAATTGAGTACTTAAATTAATTCGGTTCTAGGGTAATTGGTGGCTCTGCTTTTTGCCATATTAATGTCACTTTGGGGTGAAGGTACTGCATACAAACATACCAGCCCTGCTAGACGAGAAGCGAGAGATGTTGGGACTATCCGGTATGTTGGAGATAACTAGTAATACAATATAAGAGACATGTATATAGATTCACTACTGCTGAGTGAATATGTTTTTACTTTTTAGGATAGAGAGTATCAGTCTCTCAGTACTCCACTATTTCTCACTATTTCTCACTAATTTCTCACTATCTACTCTCTAACTATATAACTCTAATCACACTCTACCACTATCACTACTGATCACACACTATTCACTCCTATTAGCACAGTTACACAACACTCACCAACTCTGGTCATTCACTATACCCGATCTTCTCCATCCTTTATGCTCTCTATGCTCTCTATTCTCTACCTCTCTTAATCTTTCACTACCCTCTCACTATTTTATCACTATTTTCCCACTATTTTATCACTATTTTCCCACTATTTCTCACTACCCTCTCACTAGTTCTCACTACTACTCAATTGACTAGTCTATACTCAATCATCCCTACGCCATCTTACCTATCTTTCTACTCCATCTACTGTACTACCTCTACCTCGTACTCCTGCTCTCTAACTCAGACTCTCTTTACCCAATCACTACTTATTCACTTTTTCTAACTAATACGATCTCTTATCACATAAGACTTCAATCCCACCTACTAGTATTCTATCTAATCTTATCTATCTATTCTATACCGTCTCCTCAGTACTCACTACTCGGTAACAGACCATACTCCTCCATTATTCACTTAAGCATTTACTCATTCATTATTCACTTAAGCATTCACTCTATTCTGGTGAATTCTCCCAACCCCATTTTCTCTCTCTAATCTGTCCAGCACTACCAGTCTCTCAGTGCTCACAATTCACTACTCCAAACTACTAACTATTCACTTTATTTCTCACTATTAATTCAACGCCTAGTGTTCTGCATCCTATTCTATCTATTTCTGCCCACCGTCTCTCACTCACTATCGCCCTATTACCACAATCACTGGTCACTACATTTACCACTCTACACTGTCATAACTACTCAATTGACATTTATATACCTTTATTGTACTTTCTGTATGCTTTTTCTTTGTTTTACTTTCTATATGTCATTCTTTATGTTCTTTATAGTTTATCTTTATAGTTTATCTTTACTCTATATCTCTATGTTTGTCTGTATCTTTTTTGCGCTACCAGTTTCGCACCATTTTTTCACCGACAACAACTATCAATTGATCCAGCTATTACAAGACAACCACAGAAAAGCATACTAGGGTGCAGCACTACATCAATTACCCGTCTACCACCCACAATCCATACACTTGATATATTTCCGGTTCTTGGTTTTTGATACAGATTCAATATGTCCACTTTACAAAGACGCCGTGGAGGAGCCAAAGACGCCAAAGAAGCCAGTTCCAGCCGCAATTCCGGGTCGTTTGAGGAATCGGACGCGCCAGTGGACCACAAGGTGGGCTACGACTCGCGCGATATCGAAGACCGCTCGGTTCTAAAGCTCCCGCTCCTCACTTTGATGGAAGAGGTGTTGTTGATTGGGTTGAAAGACAAGGAAGGATACTTGTCGTTTTGGAACGACAACATTTCGTACGCGTTGCGTGGATGCATACTCCTTGAATTGGCGTTCCGGAACAAAATCACCTTGGTCAACGACCCCGCCAGACGCCGGTTCCAGTTGAGCGACCGTTTGGTGGAAGTCATTGATGCCGAGCCCACAGGAGAAGTGTTGTTGGACGAAACGCTCAAGATCATGAAAGGCGACGAGCTGCACTTGTCGGTGGCCAACTGGATCGACTTGTTGAGCGGCGAAACATGGAACCTTATGAAGATCAACTACCAGTTGAAACAGGTCAGAGAAAGACTCGCCAAGGGCTTGGTCGATAAGGGCATTTTGAGAACGGAAAGAAAGAACTTTTTCCTTTTCGACATGGCCACCCACCCTGTGGCAGATAAACTAAGCAAAGAGTACATCAAGAACCGCGTTCTCAACGTGTTGGTGCTGAGAAACGTGGACTTGGACTCCCAGGCCAACGACCAGTTCCCCGTCGATACCTCGTTCAAGTACTTGAGATCCATTGCGTTGGTCTCGGGGGCATATGCTGCGAACGTGTTGGAAAACGTGTTGCTTTCGTTGAACTACGACAAGAGAGACCAGGCGTTTGCCCGAGTGGACGAGATCTTGAACGACTTTGGCGAGTTTCCGTTCCGCACAGGCCACCAGTCGCCCTTGGGCTTGGGCTTGAACTTGGGCCAGGAAATTAACAACGAGATCGAGAAGTGCTCTTCCAGTGAGTTGCAGCTCGAGCTCATTGCGGCTGTGTTGAGTGTGTTTGCCAGAATGGACGGCATCTTGTAGACCCCAAACTAACACTACGTCGACCCCAAACTCTAACACTACGTCGACCCCAAACTCTAACACTACGTCGTACATCTAAATTAATTACTACGTCGAGTCCAAACTCTAACGTAGTATACCCCAAGCTCTCCCAAACTCTAGCACTTAGAATATTGCCTAAGTTCTAAACTTAAAATACTTATCTTCAAATATATTGTAGAATCTAAACTTAAAATACTTAGCTTCAAATATATTGTAGAATCTAAACTTAAATCTAACGCTAATCTAAAAGCTAATAATTGTATAGCAGTATAGTGTATTCCATCCCATTCATACATATTTCACAATTTATCACCATTTTATTATATATTTTTAACCCAAGCTCTTACACTGTCATTCACTACCACTTTTAAGCTTGAAATTTTGAACATTCTCCCTATGTCTCCTACTCGCCGTCTTCAAACTTGGATTATTGATAGCTAGAATAATTATCGAATTATAATAATGTTATAGCCATTAATTTCAATTTCATTTAATATCAATAAGATTTTATAAAGAACTTTTATTTAGAACTTTCAATGGTTTAGTTGCAAGTTGATCTAACGGTGAAATATCATTTTATTATTTCAATATAATTGTTATCCTGTCAAAAAATTTGTCTTGGCTATTCTCTGGATTTTACTTACTCAGTCTTAACAATTTAACAATGGCAACTTATCCTCTATTCTACTCGTGTATGGTGACTCCTGGTTTCTTTCAAAAGGTGGAAATTTTTTATATCCTCTGTCTAGGTATCACTGATCAATATATTGGAAGCTTTCCATATTTATTCATATTTAGGTAAGATACAATTCGTGAACAAAGAAGTCTCATCTGTGAGACTAGCACTAAATTTCAAGTGCTTGGGTAAATCTTCATCATGTATATCGCATAACTATTCATAGAGTCATACAAAAATGTTTAAGAGTTGTGATTCGTTCCAATCATAGAGAAGTGACCTAGTATATAGTTAATTATTGAAGGACCTCCACTACTAAAATCTTAAGATAAATAGATTCTTTGGTGAAAAAATTATTTACGGATAAGAACAGTTTGAAAATGTTAAATTTTCTGTCCTAGCGGAATTTCAATACTTCTAATATGTTTGATATATTTGAACTCATGGACATTCCGGTATTTATTGCCAGATGGTCCTCAGAAAACAGAACTTTCAAAATACCAGAACATTATGTCTACCAATTTGCATATAAGTTCTTTAGCTGTTATATCTGTACAGAGGAAAATTATTTAAGTGAAATCTAAATTCCTCTCCCGCGCAATCTAATTAACTTGGTATCACTTATTTATGTCAAAATCGTGTAGAAGTACTTTCTATCGGTTTAGGTCAATGCCAATAGCTTTCTAGTATAGAGTATGTAAAATACATAGGAAGTCTTTACTTGTCCATACACATTGATCCTGCTACTTAAGGTATTTGTTAAAGATCTATTAAATTTGAAGAGTTTACACAGGTTGTTAATTCAATTAAATGACGCTAATTATTATCTATGAGATAAGTTTTTTCGAGGGCTCTCAATAGGTTCCGGTATAAGCAATGTTTTCCTGGCCAATGTTTTCGGTTCTTTTATTATTTTTTGAATGACCTTCAAATTATGTAGGTTTGAACTATCTTACAATAATCTGAACGGCTCAAAAATATTCCGATTAAGCTTCATTTAGACGCTCACTCGCTTATTTATCTATTTATTGTTAGTTTTTTGAAGTATTATTTTCACATTGTTCTGGATATTATTCATTCTTTGTTGGCATTGTTCTTTTATCTTCATGTAATTCTCAGGGTAGAGGAGAGCTTCTTAACTATAAATTGACTAACTACTACTTCCAATTCATACTTTTTTCATTTCAATCATTATTTCTGGTTTTATGGTACGTATTTCGATAGTGATTCTAAAGTTACTTCTTTTATTTATTCAGATAATTCTACAGATTTGATAATGGTTTAGTCTACGTTATTCTGTCAACGACAACCGCACTTCCTTTCAGGATTCTCAGGGAAACTCTTCATCGTAGTGTTGCCTACATAGAACAGTACACACACATGCCAACTTCTTCCATGGTTAACTCTGAATGTCCCAGAGGTTTCCTCATTGTAGAATGCGTCCTGTAGGGCCCATGATAAAGCGTTGTTTATAGCTTTGCTGCTGGCTAAGTGGTCACAATTCTTGTTCGTAGTACAGGCGGTAAGCAGATAATTAGTGCCACCAAATGTGGTTGTTATAAAGTGACATTCTCTAAACTCCTTCTGCACATATACATATATTAAGCTAGCTACCGCAAAAGCTGTACTTATGTATGATATCACTACGTTTGAATTGGTGATTGCGCCGGCTACGCCAACAGCTGCACCTATAGATGCTATCACTACCTTTGGATGTGTGCTAAAATAAGTGTTAATTGTGTCCCTCGCAGATACACCATTTGGTTTAGCATTATTAGATCGTCCCAATTCTCCTTTGACTGAGTAGATATCAGAATGCAATAGAAAGCCATTTGACTCTGTCACGTCAACATAAGGTAATTCTGCTAAAACTTTATCTTCTTCATCACCGTCATCTACTACACCTGTCATCATATCTCTATCGATACTGTACTTATCATACAGTACTGCTTTCCCAGTTGTAGTCATGATACCGGTATCAATACTAAGATCTGCGTCATTGAGTATCTCATTACATGCGTTAAAGGTGTTGTTATATCCTTCATGAGAATCTTCTGCTGCCTCAGCAATCATACTATTCTGAAGTATCATGACCAGAGTCAAAAATTTGAACATTTCAAAGACTCCCATATTCAGTCTCTTAGGAAAATTAAGTTTACTTTATTACAATAATTGCTAGCCACTTAATACAAATAGTCTCCATGTTAGGTTTTATAGTATATTTCGATAGTTGTTAGGTTTTATACTCTCTATTTAGAACAAATTGGTTAGCTAATCCGCTTGAAGAGAAATCTAGCTAGAAGAGAAATGTAGGCATATTTATAGGTTTCGTTTCAGTGATTGCAATAAGTCTTGTTAATGGTTTCAGGATTGTAACAAGCTTATTGGTTGAAACAAATATGAGACAAATCTTTGACAAATCTTTGACAAGGGTCATTGATTACAGAAAAGGGTTATTGATAGTAGTATGGCTAATTAGAATAGGGTCTCAAGCATTCCCAGTACCTCTGGTCCCTTTCAATAGTGATCTAAGTTACCTGCGGGATTAAACTAGGGGAGAGAATTGTGCGGCTATTTATAGACACCGGGGCTTGGTGGTAGCTACCGCGGGAGTTTTCCAAAGGGTGATCTTATCAACGAGGCATATTTGGGGCGGTCTTATGCAAACTTACTCAAAGAGGCTTTCCGTAGGTGATAGACTAGGGTGAATTTTGGGGCGACGGATATGCGCCATTTCTTAGCGAGGCATATTTTGTAGGGCTCATGCAGAGATGATACCAGGGGTACAAACCATGATAAAAAATATCGAGCATGCAGGTGTCACACAACCTTGAAATTTGTAGAAACTTTTATGCTTGTTTAACTAGAAAAGAGTTGAATAATGAATATGCTCGCGCGGATCAATAACGAATGTTTCGTTGGTAGCCGACCTTTTCGGTTGCGAGTTGAGTCGATCTTAGGAGTTAGGAAAGTCTGACCTTTACATTTTGTGGCAGAATGAGGTAAAATGCGTTCCAAGCTCTGGTATCTTTTTTCAGGTTGAACGATTATATACTTATAGCCCACCATTCTTATACGATAAACGCAACCAATGGGTCCTATTGGGCCTAACTAACCGGCTATGAGATATTACAAGCACGCAGCCAAAACCAGAAAAACCAATCATTAAACAGATTTGAACGCAGTTAAAGGAGCACTAAAGTTTGCAGCCATATTTGGCACGAGCGCTGGAGTACAATAGTAACAGAGAGAAGTAAAAGAAAGCAGTAACAGGTCGAAGTAATAGGAGAAGAGCTAAGTTTTCGATTTTTAGTCGAGTTCTCCAATGAGGGATTGTTTTATTTACAGTATGTATTTTAATAGTGATACGCGGGATTAAACTAGGAGGGTAATTGTGCGAATATTCATACACGCCATGACTTTTTCACAGAGGGGTAACTAACGAGGTGGCCTTATTGCAAACAGACCAAATCGGGTCTCAAGAATTGCTAGTACTCCTTCCAATTTTTTATTTCATTCATTTACTATTTAGTTTTCAATCGAAGCCTAAGTATTTGCTATTCTCATATAGATCAAGATTATTTTGGGACTTGTCTAGCTGATGCGTGCCGATTTGGTCGACGTACGCCAAAAGTAGCGAGCGCTCGCCAGTTGCGTCGCCAGCTGAGTCCCACCACATACCACCAGCCAACCCTTTATTCTGAGCATAAGTGGCCTTGATCCGCGCAGACGTTACATTATCGTAGGTGATAAACTTGCGGGAGGCCAGGTCGTAGCAGTAGGCAGAAACTTTCTTGTGGTCAAAGTGCTCGGTGCCAATGGGCAAGTTTTTGTAGTCGGAGATATCTACACCTTCGCCGTCCACCTTGATGAAGGGCTGGCCAATTTCTCCCGCGCTAACGTGGTGGAACACCCGGCCGTACATGGGCATGCCCATCACCAATTTTGTCGCAGGCACCCCGCGAGAAATGTACCGGTCAATGATGCTAGAGGTAGATAGACTGTTGTCGCCATTGTGGCCAAACAAGTTGGAATGGTAGGCGGTCTTGGAGGACCAGCTCTGGCCCACGAAGTCGTAGCACATGACGTTCCAGAACGACAAGTACTGGTCGATCTGCGGAAGGTCGAGCACCGCCAAGTTGTCGCTGTCGCCGGGCGTCGCTACCGTCAATAGCAACCTCTGCGACACTGCGTCTAGGCCCTGGCGGAGTAGCTGCAACATCCTCGCTAGCATCTGGCCCTCGTGGTTGGAGCTGGGAAACTCCCAGTCGATGTCGATACCATCAAAACCGTACTCCGTCGCCATACCGACGGCACTACGCACAAACTCATGTAGTTTGTTCCCATCTGCTACGACCGCCTGGAACAAGTGCGCCGTGCCGTAGCCTCCTACGGACATCACCACCTTAAGGTGCCTGTTCAACTGTTTGAGCTCGTACAACTGCTGCAAGCATCCTTTGACCTGGCGCCCGGGGTGCTTGGGCGACGGCATGGGCATCTGCAAGTCGCACCACTCATCTGTAAACTTGAGTGAGCCTGTAGTGGGATCGATACCGATGAACGCATAGAAGATATGGCTGACTGAGTGCACAGGGATATCGATGGGAAAGTGTTTGCGTTGGTAGACGGACCAGTTGGAGAAGTAGACACATGTTTTGTGAGGTGGCGAGCTATGCGAGCCACCAGACGGCTGATCCCGCAACTGATCCTCTCTCGACTCCTCCCTCGCACCCTCTTGGTGCGCGAGCACTTTTTGTTTAATACGTTCGAACATGTTGTTAACTACAGACTATATTCGCATTGCCTTATATACTCCCACTGGTACACAAATAGGCGATGCTTCGCCCCAGTGACACAAATGACCATAAGTAACTAGTACACAATAAAAATAATACATTAAACCAATACACTAAACAATACACTAAACCAATAAGTTCAGTACTTTGAACTTCTACTCTAGTAGCTCTCTACATCTACTCTACTCTACTATTCACTCTGTTCACTCCCTCTCGTTCCCTCTATTCTTATCTCTCAAATTTGTCTCTATTTTGTCTCTGTTGTTGCCGCTAATTCGTTTTCGCGCTCCTTTAAAACAATCTCCATTCAGACTTATTCAGTCTATCTTAGCTAGTCTAGCCTAGTTTACCATGTCTTTTGATATCCCAGCAGATATTCCGCATTCTGTCCCCTACAATGCCAAGATCTATAAAGATGAGTGCATGTACAGCTTCGACACCCCCGAAAACAACCCCCAGGGCCTAGACATCGACCTCAAGACTTATCAGGCCTTTGCCAGGACCGCCACCAAAAACTATACGGCGCAAAACTACCAGAAAACAGGCAATTCGTTGTACTTGAACATCAACAAGACATTGAAACCGCTAGAAGAGCGCAATAGTTTGCTCAACGGCGAAAGAAGCCCCAAGATCCAGAAGTTGGAGGTGAGGGACGTCAACGAAGACGAGCTCTATAACACTGAAATCAGCATATACGATGCAGAAAACGATAAAACTACTCCTCTTAATGAGATCAGTGAGTCTTTTCAAAGACTTGTTAATGAAATTCTCAGTTTTAACTCGTCAAGCAGACAGGATGAAATCAAGCAGTGGGAACAGGAAATAGTGCCATGTCCGCATTCAGTGGATCTTGAGCAGTTGCCTGTTGCTGGCGAGATCGACTTGACTCAGTGCACGCAATGTGATCTCAAAGAAAACTTGTGGATTTGCTTGCACTGCGGAGCTTTGGGCTGTGGAAGAGAGCAGTTTGGATCCAAGCTCAAGGGAAACTCACATGCTCTTCTGCATTATGAGGTGTCGCAGCACCCTGTAGCTATCAAACTAGGCTCTTTGTCCAACGATCCAGCAAGTTGCGATGCCTATTGTTATAAGTGTAATGACGAGGTGAAGGTGCCTAGTTTGAGTGAAAAATTGCTTAAATTTGGCATTGATTTGAAAAATACCGTCAAAACAGAAAAGAGCTTGATCGAACTCAATATAGACCAGAATATGAACTGGGACTTCAAGTTGGACGGTGCCAATGGCGAAAAACTCCCTCCGGTGTACGGTAAAGGCTTGACCGGATTGCAGAATTTGGGCAATTCATGCTACTTGAACTCAGTCATTCAGGCGTTATTCTCGTTAGACGAGTTTAAAAGCCGTTTCTCTGAGCTAAAATTCCCCCAAACTAATGATCCTGCTGCCGATTTGACTACCCAGTTAATTAAAATATACGACGGGTTGGAAAGCGGGAGGTACTCGAAACCAAGCCCTTTAAAGGACGATTACCAGTCTGGAATCAAACCATCTACCTTTAAGCACTTGATTGGCGAAAACCATGCTGAATTCAGTACTCAAAGACAACAAGATGCGCATGAGTTTTTGGCATACTTGCTTGATAAAATCGATACTAAGCTAGGCATCAAGTTTACTGAGCCGTTCAAGTTTTTACTAGCTGACAAGGTGGTATGTTCGTCGTGTTCTAGCGGGAGTTTGAAGCGTGAATTGGTCGACAATATCGCGGTGAAAATCGACGAAGAGGTGGTGGGAACTGAAAATGGCAAAAAAATCTATAAGGAGTTTGATTTATCCAAAGGTTTCAAGAGTTTCTGTGAGCCTGAACTCATAGAAGGCTATAGCTGCGAACAGTGTCATGCCACTCCCGGCGGAGCGTTTAAGTCTTCAGGATTCGAGTCTTTTCCGCAGAATTTAATTGTACAAGCACAAAGAATCAAATTGGAAAACTGGGTCCCTGTGAAAATAGATACTCCCGTAAAAATCCCATATACCTTAGACTTGACAGACTTGAAATCTAAAGGGTTAGGGCCAGGAGAACTGGAATTGCCAGAAGCAGAAGAAACAGATACTCCTTCTTTTTCTCCTAATCCTGAGATCATGAGCATGTTACTAAGTAGCGGAATCGGAGAAGCACGGTGCCACAAAGGTCTTTACTATACCGGTAATAATAGCTTTGAAGATGCTTTGAATTGGGTGCTTGAGCATTGTGACGATGAAGGAATCGATGATCCTTTTGTAGTCCCAGAAACTAAAGAAGTAGCCGGCCCCACTGATGAGCAGATTGAAAACTTGAGTGCGATGGGGTTTGCTCCGCAATTGAGTAAAAAGGCTCTTATTCTCAATGGAAACGATGCCAATGCAGCTGTAGAATGGCTCTTTTCCAACCCTGATGATGACGGAGTGATCGAAGAGATAGTCACTGTAGATACCAAGAAGGAAAAGAAAGACTTGACCAGTAAAATCCTTGCCAATCCAAGCACCAATGGTAATTACGTTTTGCAGGCGGTCATTTGCCACAAGGGTACGTCGCCTCATACTGGGCACTACGTGGTATTTGTCAAGAAACAAATCGATGGAGAGGACAAGTGGGTGTTGTTTAACGATGAAAAGGTGGTTGTTTGCGATGAGAACAACTTGGAGGACATGAAAAATAACGGCTACATCTACATATTCAAGCAAAATAATGAAAAATAAGTAGCTGATAATAGAAGTCAATACAATGTAAGTTTTTTTAGCATTTAAATACCCTGAAAATTGCGACTACAAATTTCAAATTGTGTGTGTTGCACGGTATCACAGTTAGCCGTCGACGGTTTCACATTATGGGTCTATCTACATATTAAACTAGCATTAGTGATGATACTTTTTCAGAATCAAAAATAATGATTTTGTTTTCGATTACATCAAAAATGTAATGAAAAAATGAAAAAATTATCGACGGTAAAAAAGAAGGCTTAAGAGCTTGACTATCCATTCTTATCTCCATTATTTCTCTTTATTTTTTTCATTCTAGAGTATGTTTCCAGCACTCATAAGAAACATCCCATAGCCATATAACTTAAAGCATTTAATTACCCGATAAAAATTACTAAAAATGTATCAAGCTATGTAGACTATATCAACACGGTAGATCATTCCTCTTGCGATTTTAGAGATATTGGCTCGTTGTTGGTTTGCACATTTAACGATTCTGTGATGAACATTAAAAAACTATTTTCACTTGTGTTCCATTTGTATTATTCAGTTAATTGTACGTATCTGGTTTGGTATACCCCCGAACACCGACTTCACACCTTTCTCTATTGTCAAGTTCGAGATAATGCTATTATAAATTGACGATGTGAGAACCTTTCCTATAAGTAGGTTTACCAATACTTATAGTTTCGTCATCCTGATCAAAAACCCAATATGCCCATTGTTGAATCGGGGGTCCAAAAAGGTATGCGCCATCTAATTGGAAAATATCTACAGGACATTTCCCACCAGCTGGACCCCAAGGAGTTCCAATAAAAGTCTTCATTGGAATGGATATGGTTGCATTTCCACCAAAGACGACATCAATTGTCTGGCCGTCTTGATTACAGTCGACAAAGTAATGAGCACCGTCCCATGAGTCGATGCTTCATCCTAATTTTTTAGTTATATTTTGAATAGTTGCGTTGGGGAGATACAAGGCTATTCCGCCGGTATCAACAGTTACTGGCGCATCACATTGAGGAAACTCCTCACCACCAACAATAATGGTGGACAAAAGAATCTTCATACCACCTTGGTCTTTCATTAGTGGCACGGCAACCAAATCTCCTTCGTACTTTGCTTCGTTCAAACCACCAAGTGGGAAATTTCCAGTTTCAGACAGTGAGGAATCGTACCAGTACGAGAAAGCGGCTTTAGAAATATGCCCTTGGGCTTTTAACTTAAGAGGCAAGTATTCTGGATCGGGTTTAGTGTTTAAGGCCATTCCGAAAATACCGAATTTGCTCGCTTCGTCTGCCACGGCAAATTGGAAGTCCTTAACGGTTACACCCTCACCGTTCGAGCCACCAAGGCCAACATGATCGGAACTCATCCAACCACCATTGGCTGCACCTCCCACATACGCTCCACCCCAACGATAGCCCAAGTTAACATAAGTAGTGGACTTGAGTGGATCGAACGTTCCGTCTTCTTTGCATCTAAAGCCTGAACCACAAGTGACGTTGCTATTGGGCACCCAAGAAACATAGCTTCCGGTATCCCAAGAGACGCTCAAAGGGGCCTTCTGAGAGCCAACTGTAATATTAAAAAATACGTAACCCTCATACGTAACCCTCTGGTTGCCACGTAAAAGGTACCGAAATCGGAGTTGGACCATCTCTGGTCAGCAAGCCGGTTTCCAAGTTGATAGGGCTTGCAAATACTTCTGGGATAACACCTAGAGCTAATGCGCAAATCAAGCCTTTCGAAAAAACCATCGTGTCAATTATGATTTATTTGCTCATTTGGATAAGTTGACGGGATTCGATGGTCAATATATAACTGTCAAGTCTGAATTGAAGGTAGCGTCCTATTTGTCGAATTTCATGATTTGTCTGCAAACATATCTATGTTGCATTATCTCGGCATTTATGCTGCTGCAATCAGGAGTCAAACGTGCATCAGAATAGATATTGCAGTTCGTATTTAATTCGGTTACGCAAGAATCGGAAATGTATGACATATTTTGTTTAATAGTTTTTTCTTCAGGGTCTTTGCGGTAAACTGCAATTCGGGTCATGAAGCCCTGTTGCTCAACAAAACTTCGAAGGAGACCCTACATAAGTTAGCTCCAATATCATGTACCCCAGTCAAAATGGTTTTGACCAATATTATCACCGTATCACTTAATTGAAAATGACTTATCTCAAGTCTAATTTGCAGTAGACGAAGAGAAGACACCCGTGCCAAACCTTTCCAAACTCGAAAAACCCTATTAATTTAAGCGAAATAGGAAAAACGTTCTTTAAGCCCAGAACTGAGATCCAAACTTGAGGTCACCTAATTCAGGTGGCTTTGGACATCAGAGAAGCCGTCCCAACGTTCTGACCTAAATATCCTCGGTTCAAGGGCCCCAGCACTTGAAAGAATATTCCGACAGCGAGGATCAATGATCCTGAGGTCATATTCAAGGGTAAAAACGGGGCCATTAAGAGTTCGCTAAAGCAATGTTACATGTGTTTCGATAGCCAAGTTGAATGCGCATTTGCTGAAAAAAGTAATTATTTGATTGCAACCTTAGAAATATTTTTTAATGCGGCTGTCAAATCATTCCATGCGTACGTCACCGAAAAATCAAATACTTTGACTAGGCTTTGGTGGGGGCAGTGCTTTGTCCTTCAAATATTTTCTGCTCTCAGAACGTCACTAGCAACTAGAGTACATAACGTGGGAACAAACTCATGTAAGGTCCTTTCGGAATATTTTTGTTTGCCAGGGCTGCACAAATGCACGGCGTTGCACAAAAACCTTTGAGAGACAATTATCTGTGAGCAAGAGAGAGGCATATTCTCCGATTTTAGCATTGCCGAGTCAAATACGCTAGCCGCGTTCTGGGTGCAGAAAGATATATCACCGGCAAACCAAAGCCTTATCGAAGGTTTTGTTTCTCGGCTTTCCACGCAAGCGATATGACCGCCGCGTGAAAAAATATCTTTGATGTGAATTTCACCCTCTGATCACTCGCACCCTCACAGTCGGTGTATTCTTTCCAGTGTTGGGGGACCTGGAACAGAGAATATTCAAGTGAAAGTATTGGGACGGTGTATCTCGTGTCCAACACAGTCTGGCTCACTTCAGCCCCGATTGGATCTTAAGTTCTGAGACTGCAGGCAACTTCTCATTTTTGGCAAATGGGCGAGGATTTGCGGTCTATGAGTGTTTGGCACGGCTAAAGTTCTGTTTTCACATCTTCACACTTTCAAAGAATGCACCACCGGTCGTGAAATGGATTAAAGTTCTGTTCTCTCCTGTGGCTACCGGCTCGTTACAAACGTTGGGTGAAAATGAGCACCACCACGAGGGTTTTGCACTTTTCATGATTAATAGTGCAATTTATATCTCGATTCATTTTGAAAGTTGCGTCGGTACGATTAAAGTTTAGCTCTTATTCTTCTGATTTACTTCATGTAGCTGTGTCCTAAATACTCTACTAGGGTACACTCCATTTTTCGATGGAACCTTGTGGAGACATTCCGTACCAAATATCCACCTTGTCAGAATATTGTCAAGCTCTAGATTAGATTTGCAGCATTACATCAGTGAGGAGTTTAGATCTATCAGAGCTGGTACTTAGTCACTTTCCTAAAAAAAACCAAAGCTTTTTTAGGAACTATGGGTGCAGAACGTGGAGAAATCGATGTGGGCAGCTGGATGCTAGAGTGCTAGTATTGAAGAGTTCAGACGTAACTATTAATTTTACTGTACTATGGTATGATATGATTTATGGCTGCGAAAAATAATCTAGAGTAAAGTATTTGAGCATTCTTGAGAGTAAGAGTGGTTGGGTATATGATGTTAATAGCGCAGAATGTTTAGGATGTTTAAGATGATTAAGAGTGGTAGGATTTTCTCTCGCAGGATGTTAGGGATTTGCAGGATTGGATAAAAGAGTGCAGGATGGTGAAGTTCCAAAGTGCGGGATGTTACAGTGGGATGTTACAGTGTAGGATGTTAGGTTTAGGATGTTAGAGTTAGGATGTTAGAGTTAGGATGTTAGGGTTAGGATGTTAGAGTGTAGGATGTTAGAGTGCTAAGTTTTAAGAGTTTAGGATGTTAAGTTTGCCTGGAGAGATTATCAGGCTTCACGTATTCTGTCTTGAGACATTTTAGTGCGAAATCTTCGAAGCACAACTGTGTAGAGACCATTGAGTAGGAACTACGAGAAGAAACTAAAGAAAGACGAAACAAGAACATAGCACCCATATTTCGTTGTAATATGAACATAAATATTATATGAGTGTTGGGATGTTTCCAGTGCTAGGATTAATTAACGTGGCTTAAAATGCTTAATCTATGATAATCTGAGATCTTTAGCTCCGATTATTTTTTCTCGAATCAAAAGATAATTGCACCCGGCACGTGCGCAGCTCATCGATGAGCTGGAGAAGAGAGACAAGCAGTAAGAGGACCAGCAATCAAACGTGTAGAGTATAAGCATAGCAAGCCGGTGTGAACGGCGCGATTTGGCTGCTAGGGTTATGGTGCCGGTGTTGGCTGCAAAACCGTCTTGCTATGACTAATAGTCACGAGGTACAAACGTCCGTTACACAAAAGCGAGGTGAAAAAATGACTAACCGATATAAAATCACCATCATCAGTACAAGTACAAGAACTATACACTACAATGTTCATTACTAACGAAAACGTCGGCGACAGAAGCCGTATGGAAGACTGGAGAAGTAAGTAACCCCTTTTCACATTAAACATCCCTCAGTTTACACGTTACTAGAGTTTTCAGTAAGAGTAGTACTAACATTTCAGTCCGTGGTTACGACCCATTAACCCCCCCAGACTTGTTACAACACGAGTTCCAATTAAGCCCACAGAACCAAAAGATCATCCTTGAAGGCAGAAACCAAGCGTGTGACATTTTGAACGGAAAAGACGACCGTTTGGTGCTTGTGATTGGCCCATGTTCCATCCACGATCCAAAGGCAGCCTTGGAGTACGCCGAGTTGTTGCACGCCGCTGCTGAAAAGTACAAGGGCGAGTTGCACATAGTGATGAGAGCGTACTTGGAAAAGCCTCGTACCACTGTGGGCTGGAAAGGGTTGATCAACGACCCCGAAATCGACGGCTCTTTCCAGATCAACAAAGGTCTCAAGATCGCCAGAAAGTTGTTTGTCGACTTGACCACCAAATTGCCTATAGCTGGTGAAATGTTGGACACCATCAGTCCGCAGTTCCTCTCCGACTGTCTCTCTGTCGGAGCCATCGGTGCCAGAACCACCGAGTCCCAGTTGCACCGTGAATTGGCTTCCGGTTTGTCTTTCCCTGTGGGCTTCAAAAACGGTACTGACGGCACTTTGGGCGTTGCTATCGATGCTATCAGATCCGCTTCTCACCCACACCACTTCTTAAGCGTGACTAAGCCAGGTATAGTGGCCATTGTAGGAACCGAAGGAAACAAAGACTGTTTCGTGATTTTGAGAGGAGGCAAGCAAGGAACCAACTACGACGAAAAGTCCGTTGCCGAGACCAAGGTGCAATTGGCCAAGGCCGGTATTGACCAGGGTGCACGTGTTATGGTCGACTGTTCGCACGGTAACTCCAACAAGGACCACAGAAACCAGCCTAAAGTGGCTTCAGAAGTCGCCAGACAGGTGGCCAACGGAGAAAAGGCCATTTGCGGTTTGATGATCGAGTCCAATCTTGTAGAAGGCAGACAAGACGTGCCTCCAGCCTCTGAAGGAGGCAAGGATGCCTTGAAGTACGGGTGTTCCATCACTGATGCTTGTATTGGCTGGGACTCCACCGAGGCTGTTCTTGAGGAGTTGGCCAACGCTGTCAAGGCCAGAAGAGCATTGTAAATAGAAGTATAGTATACTGAGGAACACAAACTCAATAGTATACTGAATAAAAGTAACTAAATAGTATACTGTATAAAAGTCTGAATTGTATACTGAAAATAGAAATTGAATAGTATATTGAAGAACACATAATAGATAGTATACTGAATAAAAGTAATTGAATAGTATACCGAAATAAAGTAACTTAATAGTATACTGAAAAAGAAACTGTATAGTATACTAAATAATAGTAATTGAATAGTATACTGAAAAAGAAACTGAATGTATACTTAATAAAAGTAACAGAGTATATTGAATGCAAAGACTGAATGTATACTGAATCAGAAAATTATAAATAGAATACTGAATTATCTAAAACTATAGAATACTGGATAAACTGGTCTGAATATAGAATACTGATAAACTGAACTGAATATAGAGCTGAATATACTGACATCTATATAGAAAAATGAATACTAAAATCTATATAGAACTAAATAAACTAAAATCTATATAATAACTGAATAAACGAATAAAGCATTAATGTATTATGGTTATAATGTTAGGAAAAGTATTGACTCAGCAGACATGACAATTCAGATCCAGAATTGCTTGAAATAGAAGATAGAATGGAGAATAAGAATACACTACGACAGAGTAATAAACAGAATTGAATGGAAGAATGAAAAATGGTTAGAGTCTAGCATGAACTGAGTAAAGAAAATGCTGAATAAAGAACGAAGAAGTGAATGAATGAGAAAAATATAAATATGATGAGAATAGTAGAAATATGTAGATGAACCAACTGATGCAGTTCGTTGAATTTGTAGAGTAGTGCTGACGCTGATGAGTGGTGGATGTTAAAGTACTCAGAGTGCCAATATAAAGGCTAGTCTAGGGTATTATTTAGTGCAATGCTGGCATTTTCTAATCCATTGTTATGACGTTTCTTGAGGCTTGATGAAAAAGTGCTTGATAACTAATGCTTTCTATAGTTCGAGTTAATAAATGCTAAAATTAGAAAATACATATGAATTGGTTCCGTTATTACTTTGAACTGCTACTTCTCTAATCGTCTAAGTCAATGTGATATTTGCCAATAGCTGCGAAATTGATAAATGCGAATAGCTGCAAAATTTTATGAATCTCTAAATTTATGAGTGTCGAAAGACGATTGCAGGATGTTGAAGCGTGATGAATGCTTTATGTTCAAGAGTCCTCGACTTTCTTTGACAATTCTTGATGTTGGAGTACTTGGTGTTTCTGGATGCGGGATGTTAAAGTGCTTTTTTAATAAGTGTTAAAGCTCTCATTCTGTAGAATCCTGGAAGAATGGAATTCTCGTTTGGTTGGGTACGTTGAAGAGTAATAGGTTTTCTTTTGCGATTGCTTTGAATGCCTGAAAAATACTGTTTAGTACCAATATTTGTTTCTCTACGCCAACCTACAGTTCGAATGAGTCGAGGCCGGTCCTATAGCGTTAGAGGTGCCTTTGCATTTTATTCAATTGGTGATCTGAAATCTTATTTCCATTGGTCTTAAACTTAAAGTAGGGCATTGACGTCAAAATGAATATAAATTAGGTACTAAGTATCCCTACAGGAGCTGAATCGGCTGTGAATGGCGTTCTCGATATCCATAATGAAAATGAACTTCTTAAGTAGTCGTTGCACTTATAGTGGTGCGATGTCTTAGATTGAGTGTAGTTGGCCCACGCTTTACCGGAGAAGCATACACTAAACTTTCAAAATTCAGTAATATCAGTCTACCAATTCTTACTTGATCTTTTCTCAGCGGGCTATCACTGTCTAATAGCCTAGGAAAGAGCATAGCTTGCATTTGCGCATGTTCTGCATCTCGAATTTGGCTGCGAAAACTTGCAGGATTAAACTCTTACTTACCCTTTGTTAGTTTAACTGCTTTTGTTGTTCTCCATGCAAATCTTAAATTTCACCCAAAGTGCTGAGAAAGTTTTGAGAACTGATACTAGCATGATCCCGCATAGTTAGGATGTTTCGGTGTCCACCGGTGCAGCTACTTCTTGATCTTTTTAAATTAAATGACAAAATTTTACATGTGCATCAATGCGGTTAAATGTTGCTCGAGCTAGCATAATATTATCAAAATTTTAGCAGTAATTTTCAATTTATTATTTGTATATTATTTACATATTATTCAAGTATTATTTCATTATTATTCCATTATTATTCAAGTATTTTTCAAGTATTTTTTTGAATATTCTTCAAGTATTACTTAGGTATTATTCAAGTATTATTTACATATTATTTTCGTACCAAATAAAATTATATAAGTAGTCTTTTAGCTGTTAACAATCCTGATGTATTAGTTAACTATTGACCAGAGATGGTGTATCTATCAAGCATCGTAATAAGACTAACGGACGAAAAAGAGACTTAAGTTGAGAGGATAAAGCTAGAAAAATTCAAAACATAGCGTAGTATGAGAGCCACATGTTGGGTCCGTAATATGCAGATACAGCAAAGCCCAAACTTTAAGAACTTGGCCAAGGCGATCAAGAGTTTGCAACTTCCTGGGAGTGGTATGAATATCCTGCACATAGGTCGCAAAAAGTTGCAACTTTTTGCAACAGCCTCAGTTTGGGTGCAAATTTCCAGACGATGTGCAAGTATCCGGCAAGAAGTGTAAGCATCCTGTATCATGTATAGGCACCCAGTACGACGTGGATGTATAATGTATTATGCATATGTATACTGTATCATATATAGGTATTCTGTATCATGTATAGGCATACTGTATCAAGCGTATGTATACTGTATCATGTATAGGTATTCTGTATCATGTATAGGCATACTGTATCAAGCGTATGTATACTGTATCATGTATAGGCATACTGTATCAAGCGTATGTATACTGTATCAAGCGTATGTATACTGTATCATGTAAAGGCATAATGTATCATGTATAGGCACATCGTATCATGTATTAGCACACACCATCCTATGTAATCTGTATTATGAGCACGTTAGGATAAATAACCATTCGGTGTATGTCATAACAGGCAGGTATCTGAGTGAATATCTTGTATATCATTTAGCATGAGGGTGGGTGTTTTGCAACCGCGGGTTTACAACAGGTCCACCTGGAATCTGTAAAGTTGAGCGGGTATCTAGCGCAGCTAGTGTATCCATACTACTCTTTGATAACGCAAGGCGTGTACTTCGTAGGTGTAGCATGTTACAATGTTTTCATATGGTTTCTAGCGGCTAAAAGGGATTCATCGAGTGAAATATTCCGAATCAGCAACTCTCACAGCTACTCTCTAGAGAAACTTGCAATTTCAAAGGCTATTTATATTTTTCGAGGTTACGACAAGTTTCATCAAAATCAAAAGGAGCTGTTGACCGTCCAAATGCATGTGGAAAGATCTGCATGAATCAGAGGAGCCTAGGAATGCATTATAAGTGCATAAGTTGCAATATGCAATAAGCAAAAAATCAATAATGTGTTTATTTCTTTTTTCATTGCAAAATGCTTCTTCAAATATTTGCCTGAAAGAAAACTGATACGACAAACATACTGGACAGACCCGGTTTGAAGGCTGCCAACATATTGAATAACTACCGAATCTTTTAGTTAGGAGACTGTAGTGATGCTTACTCTGGTTAGGAGATGTGGATTTATCTCGACAGCAATACATATCACTTGTCCAAGAACACAACAATTGATTTGGTGTTTGGTTCGTTTCTACCGTAGCAATATACAGATCAGAGAAGCTCTATGACAAGAAAAGCATTTATGCCAAGTAATATTGTTTATTGGAAACCGAAGTAGGTTTAGTAAATAACAGTAATATCCGAATTGTCGTAGGCATTCTTTGCAGCTTGAGCAATCAGATGGTTTCCTGGCCCGTAATGAAAGACGGTGCTGCGATTCTACGAAAAATATCACCAATACATTAGTACCAACATTATCCGTGAGAAAAAGGTTTCCAGCGTTTCAATGGTTCCACAATATTGATGTAGAAACTTTGACTGTAGTTAAGGCAAGTTGATTATTTGGTATTTCTACTTGCTACTTTTTTATTTTTCAGCTTTTGTCTTTTCGCAGCCATTCTTGCGAAGATAGCACTTACTATAAATTAAATAATGTACCTGCTAGATGCTAGATGTTGAGGATTTGGATAAATGAGTGTTAAAGTTCTGGAGGTGCATTTGTCGTCTTGATATTAGTGAGTGCTGGGCTAAACTATCATAATGAGAGCTTTGGCTATTTATGATCGTATGGCATTAGATAGATTTTTCAATAGATGATCATACTCAAACAGGGTGAGCATTTCCAATTTTAAATGTAATCAAGTAAAGATAGAAGTGCTACCTTCACTGCTTCACCCAGTCTTATATTGTAGATAAAAGACATATTCTCTTATCTCTTTGCGTATAGGTAAGGTATACTTTCCTTTGATAAAAGCTTGGTTTGCAAAATGAAAGATTAAGGTAGAAATTGGTCCTAGAATCGATACCAGCTCATATCAGACCATTTATTCAGTGTAAATGGTCAGTGGGATTAAAATATGGAAGAGTATTTCCAGAGTTCTAATGCACTGCTCGTTCCGTATAAGTTTCGAGACTTGACTTATTCAGTAGGTACCCCAAATGTGTGCAAGCCCATATCCTGTCACCCAAAACAGTAGCTTATACAAGTCTATCGTTCTACTCAGTAGGGAATGCAGCATGTTTTGCAACCGCTTGTCTAATTTAGAGTGGTGCAGTGAGTTACAATGTTGGACATGCCTTGACAAAATCAAAGCCTAGCAAGTTTCCTGGTGTGCTCTACTGTGCCAAATAATTCTTCTACAAATCAGCTTTTCAGCTCTCCAATATTAACAAATCAGATAATCACCTTAATTATTTCTAGTAACTAAAAAAACTAAAATGAAAAGTAGCTACAAAGAAAGATAGCTGTGTACGATAATACATAAATTAGAAAAAAATATAACGAGATATAAGAAACAGGGGAAGCTAATCTTTGTCTACTTTCCATATTTTCTCTATATCCACTTCACCTGCTAATATCTTAACTACATAACATTTTCGCTTCTATTCTCCTACTCAGTTTTTGCTCCCCTCAAGACTTTTACTGTAAAAATTCTACATTTTTTACCTAAAATCAAAATCAAGATCAATATACTTTTGTCATATCAATCTTCTCTATCTCTCTTAGTCTCCTCTATCTCCTTCCCCCTTCTCTTTATTAATACTCTTCTCTCCACATTTA
The DNA here is from genome assembly GCA_030568675.1 of Suhomyces xylopsoci. NCBI lineage: Eukaryota > Fungi > Ascomycota > Pichiomycetes > Serinales > Debaryomycetaceae > Suhomyces > Suhomyces xylopsoci. The sequence continues at coordinate 184,091 of JAJMGM010000011.1, forward strand.
TTTTTACTATTTCTATCTTTTTTATTCTGTTTATCTCCAAATCATTACGTCACCGCGTGCCTCCAAGACATCCACTAATATCTAGCTACGCCTATTACAACTACACGTTCCTATTTCACTTTACATCACTAATGTAGCTGATCTCTACCTCATCTACTATTCCACTTCCCTTCTTTCCCGTTCCTTCCCGTTCCTTTCCTTCCTTCCTTTCCTCCCTTCCTCCCTTCCTCCTAATCTATTTTGTCTCACTTTTGTCTAAAAAAGAATTTAGTAAATTTAGAATTGAATCAATCTAAACACTTCAACCACCACAATTGATTGTCACGTAGAGTACTCTTGGATTATCTGATGCGCTCGTTCATCAAAGCACATCGGAGAGGCGAGTCGGTTACCTCCGACCACTTTGAGCCCGACGAGTCCAAACTGCATCTCAAAACCACACCCGTGCCTTCGCCAGTCATCAACAACGGCCAGTTTTCCAGCCCCAATACTTATCCTGGCAGCTCCAATAGCGGCGTACAATCCAGTCTAAGCTCGCCTAAGAAATTGCTCACTCCTATAAAGAACTTGTTCTCGTCGCTGGCGCACCAGAAGTCGCTGGCCACCACCCCTTCTACCAGCGATAGTCTTCAAAATGCCGTCAAAAGTCACCGGAAGAAGCTCAAATCTCATCGAAAAAGCCACAGCCATACCCACCTGCGAAGCCAGAGCTCCATCCTGAACGTTTCGGAGACTTCTCAGTCAGAAATGCCGTCATTTGATCCGCAAGCCCTCGACGTCATAAGCCAGTCCCACCCGTTCAAATTCCACCAAATGGCCAGTTCTTCACCTTTCTTAGCCACCAAAACCCACCCACAAAACCTTCACAATTCACATCCTGGCCAAACTAGATTAAAACCTCCTATAAACCTTGAAAAGTCTTCACAGAATACAGACCAAATATCCAGTCATTCTTTGGCGAAAAGTGATAAGTTCGAGACCAAACTGGTCAGTTTCGGGAACCAGATCTCGCCTGAATTTTCCATTCAAAACACAAACTATTATAGCGAAAGCGAACATGACCATGAAGAGTATGAAGAGGAAGAAGATTCCGACTCTTCTTCGCAGTTTTCTTTTGTAAAAGACAAGAACTGTGGAAGAAACACTTCGGTAAAGTACTATAAGACCGTAAAGACCCAACCAGAGGAAGAAGAGGAAGAAGACCAGAATCTTGAAGATTTTGGGTTTGAGGGAGACGAGTTTTCAGATTATGACTTTGACAATAACGGTATGGATGACGACTACGAAGATGACGATGTTCATTATAACGAGCTTTTTGATGACGAAAAACAGACCAACGATGATATTGAAAATTCCATAACTTATTCCAACTCCTTTTCTCAAGATTCTTCTATTGTCAATGAAACTATAAAACCAGATATCATTGGTCTGTCATCATTTGAGTCTGAATCTCATCTCAATACTGCATTTCTCGAGCAAAAGTCCACGCATAAAATCTACAACAAATCGTACCATTTATCCATACAAGGCTCCGATGCTTATCTAGGAGTAGAAACTCCTGAGACCGATGCATATGAAGACGATATTCTCGAAAATTACCTCGATATGAGCAAAACTCCGTCCGTCAGAGTCTCCGATTCCAACTCCACTTCTACCAAAACACCCGAGCTTTCAGACTCGGACTATAAATTCGAGGCTAGCTCTCCTATCATAAACGGCTTGACTGTAGGAAACAATTTAAGGCATAGATTGCCCAGATTAAACAGCAATGAGTCAAAGGATACTCATAAGCTATTTATCCACCGTTCATTTCTAGATGATGAAGAGGATACGACACTCGATAACGATCCTACGCCTATAATCCCCCAGAAGAAAGCGCTTGAGCTTAGAGCGTTGAAGAGTTTTCACGGGTCCATCAGCGATACATTGAACCAGGATGTGATAGAAAAGACCGAAACTTTTGAACGATTTTCAAAGAGATATAATCCAGTAGGATTGGGAATAGAAACAGAAAAGGACAAAAAAGAGAAAGAAAAAGTAGAGAAAGACAAAGTAGAGAAAGACAAAAAAGAAAGAGACCAAAAAGTTGTAAATGAATCAAAAGCAAAGGAATTTCTACCAGAACAAAAAGATGTGGAAAAAGAACTAAATCCGAGACACTCTATCAACGAGTTGATGAGCTTGCTCAGCAATCTTGAGCCTAATTCTCAAGAAATAAAACCTGTAGATGAACCCGCTTCTGACCATGAGAAAGGCGGTTTGGTGGAATCAGATGCTATCAATTCGACTTTATCTCAATTGGATGGAAAGGACGAGATCAAGAACAACAGACTGTCTATATTAGGCATGATGAACCTTTTATCGAACTTGGAGCAGAGCCAGGTGAATATTCTTGAAGAAAACAATAAGGTGCTGGAGAAAGCGCAGCAGAATCGTAAATCCATTCTCGAAATGATGTCGACATTATCTTCGTTGGAAACTGCTTCGGGAGAAGATTCCACCAGTAAAAGAGACTCTATTAATAACATGATGCAAACACTAGCAAAACTAGACTTGTCTGGCCCAAAAGAGGAAAGAAAGGGGACTCGAAAAGAGGTTCTGAAAGATTCTACTAAAGGTCTGAAAGGGTCGTTGTATCGGTTCAAAAACACCGAAACTGACAGTAAAAGATACTCGTGGTTCAATAACGACGAATCGGTCAACTTCGCTTCTTTGAAAAGCATTCCAAAACCTTTAAACTTGGCCCCTAGACCTGTAATATCAGAGAGTGAAAACGAAACTTCAGACACTGAAGCGTACAATAAAACACTCGACCAAGATTTGATTGACGAAATCAATCAGTTGCCAGAAGACTTTGATTTCGAGGACTTGAAGTATACCAATCCTGCTCCTGCTGACCAGCCTTCTTTCTTCCGAACCAATTCATACAACAACAGACCCATCAAAGCATTGATTGACAACAAGACCCAGTCAAATAAAATCGAGACCTCTAGCAAAACTGTCACTTTCTACAGAAGCAATAGCAACAGTAACTCGCTCGAGGCTCCGAGAAGCAGAAGCATAAGCAGAGCTCCCTCTATACGACTGATGAACTCGTTTTCTTCAGTGACTGAAGACCAAGAGGAAGAAGATGAGGCCATGGAGGGCCTTGGATTTACCAGATCCAATGAGCCCAATCCTCTTTTGTACGGCAGAAAAAAATCGCTTCCGATGTATTCGAAGCCGAATCAGAAACCCAAACCCACTATTCTGTTTAGATAGCATAATAAGACTTCTCTAGAAGAATGGAAAACTTACTAGGGTGTAGAGCAAACACTAGCACCGATATGGGTCAATTATAAGCAGCGTGCCAATTTCATATACCAGTCTTATATAATTAGTGCTGTTAATGGCATGTCAGTAGTATCGGAGTAAAGCTTGAAACTGGATTCTTTTACTAATTAATACTATGAATACGCATGCAAAGTATGATTCTGGTGAGATAAAGATATTAAATAACTCTTATAATTGTGTAGATGGAAGCATTTAAGTGAAAGAAAGTATTAATAACTTAACTGAGTGAGGAAGCATATTAGCTGGATCTTCTAAGCAATAAAGTTTCCTAGCAAGGAATTAATCATTGAAGGAAATCTGACACGATTTTCATATTCAGTAATATTAATTCTAGGATAAATTTAGTAGCAAGTATATTTATCAATAGTTATACGGTTTAATTCCTGAATTATTTATAATCAAGTGACAATAGGCTACTGGAATCTAGTATTAAACTTCTTGAAGATATTTACTGTACCTATTTATGACTCAAATATACATTCATTGGGTGTATATCAGGCACCTAATATTCATGTTGGACCTCTTCGACAGTCTATTTAAATAAAGACTTTAATGAATGGCGAACTTAAGCTTTCTTGGTCTTTACTCAGAATTTTAATTAGATCAGAGTTGAAGAAGTGTGAATTTTGTAGATTACAAGTTAAGACTTGGAATCTATACAAGTTGAGACTTAGGCAGGATGCTGGGAGTGCTTAGTTGTTTTTGGAGTTCTGGATTATAATGAGTGCTGGATATTGGAGCGCCAGGTTGTTTCCAGATGAGCGTAGATTGAAGAGATGGTCAGGATGATTAAGGAGTGCTGAGAATTTGCTTTTTTAGAGTACTAGATGCTAACAGAGATAAGATGTTGTATGTTCTGAATTTTACTATTCTAATTTGATGGTACTATAGTATGACATGATTCTAGCTGCAATTATCTAGGAAATGAAATATGGCTGCGAAAAATGACCACTTCTCTTGAAAGTGTAATCAGAAATTGTGCATATACTGAGCATTCTGAGAGTCTGGAAGTGTTGGTTTTTAGTATCCCGAAAAGATTTTGATGTTGATCTGTTTCGATTTTATTCGGTTAATATTTTTCATTAGTGCTATAATGTTTTGTCAATGAGTGCTTGTAGAATTACAAAAATCTTCAGTTTCTGCTTTGTTCTCTGATTGACGTCAAGACGTATTTTTCGCTTATTATTCTGTTTAGACAAAAGACTTAACCAAGAAAATGGGCAAGAATTCAAATAAAAGTATAGTTTTAATTTTTACTGTAGAAAAGAGTAAAAGAATTGAAGTCTTTTCAACTACGATGATTAAATTAATTTTAAGACTTGAATCTACAGATGACAAATGAGAGAATTTATGAGTAGATTAATACTTACCTGTGAAAGAGAAGTATTCTACAATAGTGTTTGGATCAAAATTCCATATTAATAGTTTAATACTTAATTGTATAAAAGAGATATTACCTTGGTTTGAACCTATCGTGTTTGTTTTATAAATATATTCTGAACTAAATTAATGAATTAAAAGGTGGCTTTGGGACTGGCTTGCTGCTGCATAAAACTGTTAAAGTCGTACTTGTCTCCAGAAGTGTAGTCAAAGTAGTTGGAGTCCATCATGGGGATGGTGTGGCGCTTGTTAGACTGAGAGTAAGTTGGTCTGGCGGTGGGTTTCATCAAGACCTTTGGTTGTTGCTCTGGGTCTACTGGAGGCTGGACTCTTTTTTTGTAGTATTTGGATGAGGTGTTGGATACGTTAGAATTTTCTCTGTTGATTCCTCTCAAAGAGTTGGTGGTGTTGTAACGAGGCAAAGAAGACTTGACTCTTAGGGTGGTTTCGGGCCTGATACTATCGTACGAATCGGTACTAGAGTACGAAGCTTTGGAAGAAGTGGTGGATGCGGTTCTAAATAGCCACGAATCGTTGCGGTACTTCGAGTAAAGACTCATCAACTCGTCGTCGTCGTCCTCGTCCACCAAAACCACTTCCACCTCTTTTCCGTCTCTCGTTTTCTCAGTCACAGATTTGTACGAATGGGAGGTGTTTGTACGGTTAACCAAGCATATATCGTAGTTTTCCTTGGTGAGATCTATGACGATACTTTCGGTTTCCGTTGGAGAAGTCGTCACCGATCTTCTTTCGGAGTTGCCGGATGTGAAACTGGACTTGGCACTGGACTTTGTGCTTACACTGCCCTCGTCATTTGCTCTCCTCTCTCGCAAACTCATGTTCCTCATTTGCTTATCCACCCCTTCGGTTGGCTTAACGCTGATTTTACGGTATATATCATGCATCGAAGGCATTTTATGCACGAAAGGGGCATAAGTGTGGTTGCCCTTTGCTTCTTTAAAGTCCACTTCATACCTTACTTGCGATGGAGGCTCAGAAACGACGATATTTAATGGCTCGGGCGATTCTACAGGAGTGGTTAATTCGTCGTTTGTGCCTGGAGCACCAAGTTTAGGTGTGGTAAGGTTACTTAAATCGGTGGTATTGGACCTTTTATGGGATTTGAACTCATTGGCATCGAAATCAATATTGTACATGGATTTATGCCGTTGGTGACGAGATCTTGAACCGATAGGTTCATGATTTCCAAGAGTTTTATCAAGAGTTTTATCTCCAATAGTTTCCCCAAGCTTTTTAAGGGTCTGGTTCTGGTTTAGTTTTGGGCTTGGTGGTAATTCTTTTTCTCTCATAACGAGGTTCGGGCTGGATTTGGACTGTCTCAGAGCATACATCGAGAACTTGGTCGACTCGATATCCGTATCGGAATCGTCGTCATACAACGACTTAAAGTGCTCTTTGACTACGTTTTTTGCAGCTTTACTAGGATATCCTATAGGCTCCAAAGGAGAATCTTCTACGCCCACTGTAGCATGGGAAGATTCAGATGCAAGGTCGTATGCTTTTCCAGTATACGATAAAGTCGAGTAGCTTTCTGCTTCGAGATCGGGGATTTCGATCTGGCCGTCTTTCGACAAGAAACTGGATCTGGATCTAGAGAGCTTGTAGCTATCAGAAAGGTGCTGCTTTTGAACTCGCTCGCTATTGGTGACATTTCGGTTGTTGTTGGGAAAACTGAATCTTTTTCCAGCACCAATATTCTCTGCATCTGGAGTCACTTGCTTGTTGGAAGGTGACACAGTCGAGCAGGTGATTTCTGAGTATTTTGCGGTGGAAATACTGGCCATGTCATCAAAGTAATAGTCGAATATGTCTTCGGTGCTTTTGGGGTCTTTGCGGAGGATATGGGGAGCCCCTAAAGAAAGCTCAACGCCAGTTGAGCTTTTTGGCTTGGTTATTCTACTTCTTTCTCGCCTTTCATAATCTTTAAACTCTTCAAATTCTGATTCCTCTGATTCTCCAAATTCCTCTCCTTCTTCTGTTTCTTCTTCTGTTTCCTCTTCTTCTGTATCTTGAGTAATTGAAGCAGAACTTATATGGTCTGTAATCGAAGCACTTATATGGTCTCTACCGTGAATTTGGGAGTACTCAAAAGAAGTGTTGTCAAGTCCGCTTTCGGAAACCTCGTCACAATCCTCCCAGTCATCTTTATCAATTTTATTATCAATTTTTGGCGACGGTGGTAGACTTTTATCGTACTTAGGCTTTGTCAAATGTGCCTTTTCTTGTTTGTAGCTTAGTTGTACCGAAGACTGGAGCGAATCCCACGACGCACCGCTGTCTTTGCTCTCTGTAGACGAGCCTGAGACAGTTCTCTGCGGCGGAAGGGTGTTTGACATGGTATTGATTCCAAAACGCCTCACCACCATGGGAGAGCTTTCGATGTTTCTGGCCGAAACCGGAAGTCTGTTGATGCTCATGACATCGCCTAGGGAGCTGAAATCGCTGATGGACGAGACGTACGATTCGTCGCTGTAACTTCTTTTGTAGATCTTCAACTCACCTCTTTCTGGATTCTCTGGAACTCTCTTATCAGTAATTTCTGCAACCTTTTCTGGTTTATTAGTATCAGTAATTTCTGGTTTATTAGTATCAGGCTTTACAAACCTGACGTTGGTCAATACTGGTTTTGAATTTGGAGGAACTGGAGGTCTTGCTGGATTTGCGTGTTGTGCTTTTCTGGGGTCGAGTTTGCTGGCTGGAGTGACCAGTCTTATTGGGTTTGTCGAGATTGGTGGTGGTGGATTTGATTTTGGCACATTTTTCAGATCCTTTTGGGGTAAATTAGCAAAGATTTGGGCTGGAAAAGCCAGTATTTTGTTATTCTGTACTGGTTTTTCCAGTACTGTTTCCTTTAATACTGGTTTTTCAGGAAGTATATCATTTGGTACTGATTTTTCTGGATATTTCGAAAGTATATCATTTGATACTGGTTTATTTGATTTCAGTACCATACCATTTGATACTGGTTTACCTGGATTTTCTGGAATTTGATTTGATATTGACTTCACTGGTTTTTCCAGTACTGGACGAGCCAGTACTGGTCTTTCCCTTGGAGTTTCCCTTGGAGTTTTATCCTTTGGAACTGGGGCTGGAGGCAATAGTTTTTCAGTATTATTTGGGGTTTTTGTATTATTTGTGTCTTTTTGTTTTTCAGTCTCCTTTGGGGTTTTTGTCTTTATACTAGACTGCCTGGAAGACTCACTATTCTCCTCAATGATACTCAACTCGTCCGCAGCCATACTGTTCTGAAACGAAACCTTCAGCGGTCTATTACTCACCGATTTGGCCACTTTAGGCCGAAACTGGATTCGCTGGTTGATCATCTCTTCCGAATACTCCTCATCGGAAGAAGACTCGAGTTTTTCATAGGTAGTCCCATTATACACGAGTTTGGTGCGGTTTTTCAACGGGCTTCTGGATCTGGCAGGCGATAATGTTCTTGTAGGCGAGTTTCGAGGCGACAGAGACCGAGACCGGGCCTTTTCGTGCGCCTTTTCCAACTCCTGAACAATATTCTTTTGACTAAGTTTGGGTGGTAACTGCAATGTGAACGGAATGGGAATCACATACTTGCCTTTATCGCCCGTAGTCACTCTTAATCTGGTCGAAAGTGGCGAGTTGGACAACTTCTTCAAGTGTTCGTGTGATACGCTGGAATTGCTGGAAGATGACGTGGCCAGCATCAAGTCTTCGTGGCTGGCCATGGGCAAGTGTGGAAGCCGCATGTCGAAGAGATGGGCAGGCAAAGAGTTTCTGTTTTTGGACGGAGAAGACGAACGAGACGATCTGGCAGATCGGGTCTCCATCATGGCAAGGTCATCTAAAGACTTTTTATTCAAGATAGCAGGCCCCATGGCCAATAACCCGTCTTTATCTTTTGGACTAGAATGGACGGATGCAAGAGGCGTTTGGGCTGGGGGGGCTGGTAAAGTACGTGCAGAAATCTTTGTTGGTTGGCCAAGTGGGCTATTATGTCCTATTATATGGAATTGGAGTATAATGAGAAACTAAAGCAACTCGTTTCTTTGTTCATAAATGGCGGTGTGGTTTGGTTGAAATTTTGAATGCTGCAATCGCTGGTGTTTAGATTTGGCCCAATGCGGCAACTGCCTAAATTAAGACAATCAGGCGGCGTAAATAGTCACGTGCGACACTTAGGAGCACTGGCGGGATGTCTGCGGGAGTCTGCGGAATGTTTGCGGAATGTTCGCTGCGCCGATCCCCGACAATTAGCTTTTGTGGCGGCTGCAAAAACAGACACAAATACAATTTTTGCACCCGTCTCTAAAGTCACTAAAGCAATATTGGATATATTTAGTAGACATCTATTAGTTTTCTATTACTATTCGACTTCTGTTAGATTTCTATTACTTCTGACTTAGACCACCTGTTGCTTCTGTTTCTAGACCCTGACTACTCGGTTTCTGTTCGATATTATGCAACGGATTGACAATTCCAATACCATGGCTAGTATCGATAGTAGGAGATCCGTCGACTCAAAGATTCCTGTTAGTCCTCAGAAGGTCAAAGGCAGCCCCCACAAGGGCAGCCCCTACAAGGAAAAGCCCGGGTTCAATGTGGCCAAAGGCAAGGCGATTGCCAGCGCAGCCAGCGAGCTCTTTGGAAAGGAGGAGCCCACGTTGGAAACCACCATTGTCCATGATGGTACACCTCCAGCAGACCCAGTACCTGTCCCCCTTGAAGTGTCTCCACTGACAAACGTCACTGTCACCTCGGTTGGTCTTGGATGTCTTCCTGGTCAAAGCAGAGACTTCTATAGAAGAAAAGGAGGCCGGTTCACGTTGATGGTGGCCGGCCCGCTGGGCTCGGGCAAAACCACGTTCATCAATACCTTGTTCGGCGCACCGCTCCTTGAATCAAAAGTCAGCCACCCCACCTCCAACATTGAGGTCCGCAAGTTCGTATTGGCAGAACAAGGGTTCCAGATCGACTTCACCGCCATCGATACCCCCGGCTTCGGCCACGCCATCGACAACCGGTTCTCGTGGTCGCCCATCACCAATTTCATCGACGAGCAGTTCAGACTCCACCTCTTCCAGTCCGAACAGCCAGATCGCACCAAGCTCGTGGACTCGCGTGTCCATTGCTGCATCTACTTCCTTGGCTCCTGCAACGGCGCCTTGGCTCCTTTGGATATCGCTACCATGAAAGAGCTCAGCCAGCGGGTCAACGTGATTCCCGTCATTAGCAAAAGCGACACCTACAGCCGTGAAGAGTTGGCCAATCTCAAGAAGTTGGTGTGCGATTCCTTGATCATCCACAATATCTCTGTCTGTGATTTGATCACAGATACCCAGGTGGTGGAAAATATCAACCAGCTCGTACCTTTTGCGCTTATCGGGTCCCAAAAGCACCACACCAACCAGCATGGCAAGCTTGTTCTTGGCAGAAAGTACAAGTGGGGAGTTTCGGAGGTTGAAAACGACCAACACTGCGACTTCTTGGCTATAAGAAAGATCTTGATGAGTGAAAATATGCTTGATTTGGTGACCTCGACCGAAACCCACTATGAAAACTACCGCCGCAAGTGCCTCGCTGCCAGATTGTCCGAGGTCGTCAAAAAAGACCCAGCTCTTTCGTACAACTCGGAAGAGCCCAATGGTCTCGATGAGCTCTTGTTGTATACTCAAAGCGGTTTACAGGCCCAAACCGACCTCCTAACCTCTACGTATCCTAGATACGAGATCTTGGAAAGAGAAGCCAAAAAGGAATTCGAGTCGGTAATCACCATACAAGAAAAGAGGTTCAAGGACTGGAAGCGGGCCCTTGTCTCAAAGCAAGATAAGCTCAATTCCGACATCAACGTTCTACACCAATACTTGATTAAACTCAAGTCGCAAATTGAACTGATCTCGACCTCCAATGGCTCTTCCGATTTCTCTGACCATAGCAAACTCGACTCAGATAGCTTTTCTCCTATAGAAACCTCTAGCTTACGTGATTCAGAACTAGTTTTCAATTAATAAACTAGATCAACTATTACATAGTATTCCATGCAATTTTCTTCTATCGATGTTAATGATGGTTACTACATTAACTACTCTGCTGATAATTCCTAAAACAATATTTCGTACTCATAACTTAGTGATTGCTCTCAACTGAGTTTTACTGCATTACCTACTCTCCATAATTCTAAAGCCCTTATCTTTTGACCTTCTAAATTATCAGTTACTACATATACTACATATACTACATATACTACTCGACTAATCCAAAGCATATATCTCGTATCTCAAGAATGACACATAGCTCCCAATTACTACACTACTATACTGATAATCCCAAAGCTTTTCGTGCTTCATGAATAACTGTTCCTTAATGAGTGTTCCTACACTAATTACTCTAATGTGTCCTCCAAAGCACTTATTCTTATCTCATAAATCAATATCGTTCTCATATCCTCATTTGCATCATCTACTCTTTTAATTTCAAAGCACATCTTCGTCTTTCTAAATAATTATCGTAGTTGTTACTCACTACTCTACTAATAATTCCGAAGCGTTTCGTAAATCATACTTCATTCATTGTTCTTTATTGAATGTTCCCAATTCTCTTTCTCTACCTCCTATTCGTATTTATCGCTATTGTTACTCTTTTCTACATTCTCTATTCCAAAGCATTTATTCGTATCATAAATATTCATTGTTCTCATATTCTCATTTTGGGTGCAAAATCTTTTTTCGCGAGAATAATTTACTTGGAGGTGTCAACGACGTATCTACCCAAGATCTTACCTTCTTCCATCAACTTGTAGACGCTTTCCAATTCAGACAATCCAACGACCTTGATTCTACATTGGATCAATCCTCTGGCAAAGAAGTCAATGGCTTCAGCAGAGTCGGCTCTGTTTCCGACGTAAGAACCCTTGATCTTGATGGATTTGATGACGGAGTCGAAAACTGGGGCAGTGACCTTGGCGCCGGCTGGCAATCCGACAAGAACAACAGTACCGGTTGGTCTGACGTACTGAACAGATTGGTTCATGGCAGATTCGGCCACAGAAACGTTGATAACACCGTGCGCGCCGCCGTTGGTGACCTTGATTACGTCAGCAACGACATCCTTGGAAACAGTGAAGTCAACAAAGGCTTCAGCACCCAAAGACTTACAGAATTCGCCCTTGTCGGCACCGCCGTCAATGGCAACGACTCTGTAGCCCATGGCCTTGGCGTATTGAATGGCAAGGGAACCCAAACCACCGGCACCACCGGAAATTGCAACCCACTGACCGGCAGAGAGTTCTGCAGTTTTCAAGGCCTTGTAGACAGTGATTCCTGCACACAAGATAGGCGACACTTGGGCCAAGTCGACGTTCTTTGGGATTCTGGCAGCGTGAATGGCATTGGCAGTGGCGTATTGTTGGAAGGTACCGTCGTGAGTGTAACCAGACAACACGGCGCCGGCACAGTTTGATTCGGCGGATTGCTGACAGAATTCACAAGAAAGACAAGATCCGTTCAACCACTTGATACCTGCATAATCACCAATTTCCCAACCTGTAACATTTTCACCCATTCCGACCACGACACCTGCACCTTCGTGGCCCCCCACCAAAGGCAATTTGGTGTCGAGAGGCCAGTCACCCTTCCAGGCGTGTAAATCGGTGTGGCAGACACCGGAGTATTTGACGTTGATCAAGATTTCATCAGCTGCTGGCTTTGGGACTGGAATGTCGGTGTACTTCAATGGACCACCATTGGTTTCGAAGATAACGGCTTTTTGAGTAGTTGGAACAGACATTTTTATTTGGTTAGAAGGCTTGAGTAAAGGCTTTTGATGATGAGAAATAGAACTTTTGGAGAGAGATCTACATCTTTTTATAGTGTTCGGGGCATCTAAAGTCCGTTTTATGGGGTACCCTCTAATTTTTCAGTCGGAGTGCAACTCGGATCTGGTCTGGGGTAAAATGCCGTTGTGTATAGATGAATTTGCGCGAGGCTCGTAACCAAAAGTGATCTTCCCTTTTGTTGAGGCCGGCTTAAGTCCGACTCCTCAAGTGGGGTTCGCAAGGAAAAACCGCAGCTTTCTCGATTACAATCAATTTCGCATAATTACACCGTGTACAAACCCAGGGCCTGCCCCTCTTGGTCCCCACTGGAGTTAAGACGTTGTCAGGCTTTCTCCTTTCTCGTCCGTGTGTGCAATGCGCCTTCGGGGTTAGAGGCTACGTTTCCTTATTATTATGAGCAGACGGTGCGGAGTACCACATGCTGGCTTAGCCTTTGTATTATTACCTACCCTATACACATTTTCTAGTAATAAGCAGAGCGAGCATCCCAATGTTCGTTTTGAATGAAATCAATTAATGTTCGTGATCCTGTTTGCAACAATGGATGACCACTTACAATCGACAAGAACTTTTCTAGACCTTGTCGTCTGATTTCAATATTGACGTCGTTGAATTTATTTTTGTTCAAGAGAATTTTGCCTGGGAGTGGAGGGATAATTACTCGCGTTGTTTCATGTTCTAAAATGCGGCGTAAGGCAACGAAATCCGAGTAACGGCGGCGAACTCGACTATTCCGTTTTTTAAAAGCCGGAATGTTGGTCTGTTGTTAGTACGTGCATGAACAACAATTACATAGACTAGATACTTACTCGGCACACAATCTCGTAGTCGGTGTAAAGCCCTTCACTGTAACCATGGGTTTGAGGGTTTCGCACCTCTATTTCGAGAAAGTTCTCAGGCTCTCCATATATCTCTTGAAATGACTGTTGGTTGTGTCTGGGGGAAGTGTTGATCACATCGCTGATGGCCTGAAATGGTTTCGACATGGTTGTCGGTGGTGGGTGGGTTGATCACCCTCGTCATGGATTTTATGAGCGGATTAGGGGCACGTGATGGGTCGTATCACGTGTTGCGGGGTCCCGCGCCCAAACGAGTAATGCGTCGTAAACACCGAGATCTTATAGTCCAGTTGAACGATATGACTAGTTCCCAGAGATCAGTTTTCGGGCAGTCTCTAGGGTATAGACCTAAGTGATGCATACTAATTGAAAAATCGTCCTATTTATTTGTAGTAGGTATAGACCTATGTACTGCATACGAATTGGAAAATCGCTTGTATTTATTTGTGGTAGATACCTTCATGGTTAGGAGTATTTCTCAGATGCTGATTACCCTTATCTCAATACCGAACAGATAGCAATATTATATACCTGAGGGAGCATTTTCTACTATTTGAATTATTAATTTTGTTTGATGGTACTTTTACGTAAGCACTCCTTAAATAAGCAGTTCTAGAGCTACAGGATTCAGTAATAAATAATCGTTCTATTGTATGCTATTTAGTCGTTATCGTTAGCAGCAGTGTGACATTAGTAGTTAATTGCAGGTACGCCATGGAGTTTGTTGGAAGTCCTTGCGATGATATGTGGCCAGGCAAAGAAGAAACCAATGCCACTTGCCCAAACTCCCATAGCAGGGATTCTTCTAAGGAAGAGGGTAGCGAATGGGGTTGGACGGAATTTGTATAATTTTGTCATTTTTATGAAGATATTGTTGTTTGTATTGTTTGTTGATGTGTGACTGATGTGCAATGAATAGGGACAGGAACTGATACCAAGTTTATATACTGTCTACACTCGGCTTCTCCCGTTTGGTAGTCACCTTCTTTGGGTGCAAAAAGGGAAAGTTGCACCACCGAAAAAAGAAAGCACCTGATGGATCAGCGAATTTTCAAAGTGGCACCACTAAAAGTAAATTGCGGAACGTTTTACCATGGCCATTTTTTGCAATTTGCTGCATAAGGGGGATCACACCACAGGGTACCGCGGGGTGTATCGTATACGGCGAGGTATGGCGAGCGGCGATTTACGGAAGTAAAAGACATTGTGGCTATTTAGACTAGACGACTTTACTGAAAAATGGAAAATTGCGCATCACGAAAATTTATCGGAATGGATGCGAAAATCATGCCACACAAGCACGCTACACAAGCATTCAAGCACCACACTGACGAGAAGGCAAGAGAAAAGTTTAGGTTATCCAAGTACAGTATAAGATGAATACGGAAGCACCTGTACATAGTGCTAGGATGTACCATACGGTCTAGGAAGTCGGTCGTGCCTACACTTACTGAGTAGAACTTGGGGAAATACTGCGTAAGACATTGGAAAACTAGTAAGACATTGGAAAAAGTAAGACTAGTAAAGCTATGTAGTAAGACTTGAAAAACTATGTAGAGAGACTACGCAAAACTATATTTTTAATTCGTGGAAACGTAGTGTTCGTTCGTAATCTATAGTGTTCGTTAGTGGAAACGACGTAGTGTTCGTTCATGTAGTGTTCGTGTAGTTCGTTTTATTCCTTTCCGTTTATCATTCCTATTTACTATTTAAGACTGTTTTTCCTTGTCCAAGAATTCTTGTTGAAGATCAAAAGTATTGCCGTTCACGTCACCGTCACGGATGACAGCAATACGCATACTGGCCAACAAGTTGTGCGCAGCGTTCGAGTGCGCATAAACCGCACCGTTGAATGCATCGGTCGCATCTTTACCCAAAGAGGCTCTGACCAAGGCTTGTCCACCAGGGTGCTCTTTGATAAAGTTCTTTACGTCGTGGACTATACCAGATATGATGATGAGGCCCTCTTTCTTGGAGCGCTCCATGAACTCGGTTCTGTCCATAACAGGCAAGGAATCTACAGACGAGCCCCACTTCAACTTGCTCTTGAGTCTATCCACTTTCTTCTGTTGCTGCTGCACAAGACCTTGTTCAATGGCATTTTGACTAAAAGTCTTTAAGTTCCAAGCAAGACCCACCTTGGAAAGTAACCAGATGGTTATTTTGGTGGGGTCGTACTGGTACCAGATCAAGGCGTTTCTGTAGTCGGAAGGAAACTCGTGGTGGAAGTTGTGGTAGCCTTCACCAAAAGTGACCAAGGCGGTGATTACGTGGTCTCTGGGGGTTCTACGGTCGTCGAATGGCTGGACACCAATCCAGTGGGCCAAGGAGTTGACACAGAAAGTGGCTTGTTGGATGACAAACGACTTCAAGATGCCTCCGTAGATGAAGCCGCCCCAGTAATCACCCCAGCCCAAACCTGCTACAAGGGTAGGAACTACAAACGCCGAAAAGACCATCAAAAGCAAGTAGTGACGGTGCTGGAAACCAACCACCCAGTCGGCCGACAAGTCGGAGATGTCTGCTCTGGCACGGTTTTTGGGGTTGGCCTTGGTCACCATCCAGCCCATGTGCGAGTACCAGAAACCCTGGCGCGCGTCGTAGGGATCACGAGGAGTGTCTGTGTAACGGTGGTGCACTCTGTGCGAGTGGGCCCACCACTTGATGGAACCTTCGATCGATCCTGCACCGAAGAACGCGAAAAACAACCGCACGGGCAAGGCGGCAGAATACGATTTGTGCGCGTACAAACGGTGGTAGCCCGCGGTGATGGACAAGCCGGAAAACACATAGAGGATGAAACCAAGCAACGCGGTTTTGAATTGGGGCGGGTGGTGGAACGCCTGGTAGAGCCCGTAGGCCGGAATGGCCATCACCAACACAAAGTTGAGCCAGTTGATGTGTTTGTGGAAGTTCGACAACGTCCAAGGCTGTTCGGAAATGTGTTTAATCTTGGAATATTTTTCTCTGTCGCGAGCGTCCTTTTCGGCAAGCGACTCCATGGAATCCTGGGTGATTTGTTCGGCGGTCACCTGGACAGTCTCCTTTGTGCCCATCAATTTGCCGCCCAACCCGGCCGCCACAATCCGGGGGGTTTTCTTGTTTGTTCCCGCCGCAAGGGCGTTCAACTTCACGATATCAACTTGTTCCAATGAGTTCATCAGGAAGGGTGATTTTGATATACCTTGCAAATTAATGGGATGCAGCTCATTATATATGGCAGCCAAATGCAGTACGTTTTCTTTTTTTGGGTCCCAACAATTTTGGATGGGCTGCCCGCAGAATTTGGATGTGGGCTGCCTGCAGGGAGGCCACATGCAAGCAGCCCACGTAAATTGCAGGCGCAGGGATTTCGGACTATGGGAAAGCGAGGGAGTGGGTAGTGGTGTGAAGAGGTAATTGTAGAGGTAATAGTAGAGGTAACGTTAGAGATGTTGGGCTACACCATCCCATTTCATCTCACTCTGTCTTATCAAGTGTTCCCTTATGTGCGGCGGGTATTTATTCAACAAACGATGCGAGCTAAGTGCGATCTAATTGAGATTGTGCGAGTGCGATCTAATTGTGAGAGATTAAAAGTTCTGTGCGAGCGATGGAGCTGACTGGGCAGAAGGGTGAAAAAAGAAAAGAGCTGGACCTTCAACGTGCACTGCGGAGCTCCTGATAAGAACACCAGTTTCTTATGATAATCCATAAATGTAGATAAATGTAGGGTAGTTTTGACAGCTAAGCCCCGTGAAACTATAGAAGAGACTAATGAGATGTAGTAGACTAAGAGATGAGCAAGTAGACAATTGGGAGTCATCAGTCTAATTGATGTAGAATATTTCTCGCAGCTATACTGTACCTCGGTCACACCATTAAACGGCTGAGCATTGTAACCACCTTGACATACAGTCTGCAATTACGGTGCCCGCCTGGTATTATGCGCAAACTGGCATCTAATTCGAGTTGACAACGGCAATCCTGCATCCAAACATAAGACCACTTCCGCCACTCAAAGCCCATGCAATCAATTAGCAAAAAGACCTCGGTGGCAAAGTGTCACGTGACCATGCACGTGACAGCGCTCTACAGCAAGAAAGGGGCCCTTTCCATAGTAAAGGGGTAATAGCAATGACGGAGTTCAGTTCACGTGTAGAGGAGTATTGTGCAGGGATGTTGTGCAGGGGATGTAGGAGTGGAGTAGAATCATCCCATATGTAGCGGGCTCTCAACTCACACTTTTCCAATTCGGACCCTTAGTATATGCGCACTACAATTGCGTACAATTGCGGTCAAAACTTTTTTAAAGGGGTCATTCGTTTTTCATATAATACCGTGAGCGATCCAAAAAAGTTCTCACCAATTGAACGAGTGAATTGTTTTGGTTTATGGAGCACGACATACGATAATCATTGTTGGCTTAAAAAATTACAAAAAACAAAATCTAACAAAATATAAAACACTTTACCAAAAACACCTTACCAAAAAAACACACCACTTAAACACACCACTAAAACAGTAGGTAGTTACCAATCAGGTCAACACAATCAATCAATCAAGTGATATGTCGAACCAGAGACAGCCGCCCACGTCGCCATTGTCGAAACCGTCAATCACCCACTCCAACCACCACTCGTCGTTTTCTGCCGCCACCCCCCAACATGCCTCGCGCAAACCGTCCATAGTCGAATTGCTCTCCTCTCCACCTCCCTTGCCCCTTCCCTCTGTCGATCACGAAGATATCCACGCATTTAGTTTGTCGCGGTTTCCCTCAAATAGTTCGCGCTCGTCTTCGATCATGAACGGCCAGCGCGGGTCCACCCACGGCACCAGCGCGGGTCTCGACTGGTCGGAAATCCCGCTCCTGGAATTGACCGAGTCGAACAAATTGATCACCATCAATGCGTCGTACTCGGTGCAAAAGGCGTTCGAGACCTTGCTGGTGCACAACCTCACCAGTTTGCCGGTGTTGGTGTCTTCCACCGCCAAAGACTGCTTGACATTCGACTATTCCGACTTGAACACCTACTTGTTGCTCGTTATGAACAAGATCTCCATGAATAACTTGTCGATTAACGACATCGACTTGCCTTTGGGGACCAATTCCACCATCAAGTCCGGCGTCGACGACTCCAAAAAGCAAGAAATCGTAGCCCAAACCATTGCCAAGGCCCAGCGCGGCGAAGAAGTGCCTGTAGAATTCATTATCAAGCTCCACCCCAAGAACCCGTTCATCAAGTTCAACCAGTCCGAAACCTTGTTTCCCGTGGTGGAAACCTTGGGCAACGGCGTCCACAGAATCGCCATCACCGACTCCGACAACAAAATCACAGGCATCCTTTCCCAGAGAAGACTCATCAAGTACTTGTGGGAAAACGCCCGCAGGTTCCCCTCGCTTGATTTCTACCTAAACTCGACCTTGCAAGACTTACAGATTGGAGCCGACGCGCCAATCTTCATATACGAAGATCAGCTCTTGATCGACGCCCTTCAAAAAATGTTCCACGAACGTGTGAGTTCGCTTGCCGTGGTGGACCGCACCCGCTCTCTCATTGGAAACATATCGATTGTAGATGTCAAGCATGTTTCCACGTCGAAAAACTCCCACTTATTGTTCAAAACCGTCCTCAGCTTCATAAGTTACATTCTCAGCCAAAAGGGTATTGAAGAGGGCCAGGACCAGTTCCCGATTTTCCACGTCAACAAGCAAAGTTCGCTTGGCAGAGTGATTGCCAAGCTTGTAGCCACCCAGAGCCACAGACTTTGGGTCGTGGAGTCCAACAATAGAAACCATTCCAGCTCCATGAGCTCCGTCAGCACCTCTTCTTCCGTAAATAACCAATCGAGCTCGGCGCATCACCCCAGTGCCCCAAGCACTGTCGAAGGAGTGTTGGCCAGTTCCAATTCCAACAACGCCAATACATACACTCCAGCACAAGACAATGGCCGCCCCGGCAAGCTTATCGGAGTGGTTACGTTGACGGATATCTTGGGCTTATTTGCATCTTCCAAAGGGAAAAAAACCGACCCGCAGTTTGCCAGAAACCAAAGAAGAAGATCGTCTACCTCCACCACCCGGTCGTCTTTCGAATCCACCGGCGGGGTTTCGTTGTCGCCAGCACCACCTTCGAATCCGTTGGCCACCACCAACAGTGCCAACGATCATGACGATATATTTAGAAAAGACTACATTCCCACCCCCAAGCATGAGAAGTAATGTATATACTATGTAAGCATAAGAGAATATAAGAATAAAAAAAAAAGAGTAATAAAAACAAGAACCAAAGAACCTAAGTAAAGAATGACCAAAAATAAGAGAGTAATCAAATAAGGAACCAACTGATAAAATAATTAAATAAAGAACCAATGGAAAGACAAATTACTCAAAAGAATAATAATAATATTAATAATAATAAGAAACCAATTGAAAGACAACTCAATTGAGAGAATAATTAAGTACGGAACCAATTGAAGAATCACCAATTAAAAGAATAATTAAATAAAGACCCAATTGATACTCAATTGAAAGAAAAATCAAATAAGGAACCAATGGGTAGAACAATCACTTGAAGAATTATTAAATTAAAGAAATCATCAATTGAAAAATTTAAGAGTTTGACTTGATCAAAAGGATGGGTTCAAAAGATATGCAGTCCCAAGTCTTTGCATGTTTAATTCAAGCTGTCATGTTTCAAAGTGTAATATGTTCTTCAGACAATTAGGGCAAAAGGATCCAGAATTACTCGTTTAAGCATCGTTTCTATATAATTATGAAGAGCGACTTGGAATGAGCGTAGTATCCATGAGGATTCTAATAAGATAAGTTGAGTTTTGGAACAATTTCTTCTAATTTTAATTTGGTAAAGCCAGCAAATAATAGCCTGTGAGCACAAGAATTAGATAATTCAATTAAACAAACAGCTGATGAAAAGATTTAAAATTGATATTGATTTTATAGATTGATTTTGCTAGCAATTACTCTTACTTTCAGCCAATTCTATTCAATTAATATCAAAATTGTGAAGAATCAGAGATATCCATTATTTTCCATTATATCTGCACCTAATCTACACGATACAAATTGATAAGGATGATCTACACAGATATCATATTAGAGAATTCAAAAGTGATATTAGAATCAAAACGTCGTACATATTGAAGATCAGGGAGAAAGGTGTGATTCATTCAATCAATCATCAATGATCACCTTCAGCCTCATGCCGCAATCCTATCTTCTACATAATGCTGAACATTTCTATAGACCCAATTCTTTTTGGCTAGTTTCTGTCTACTGTCTTCTCTATACTATTCTATATCTTCTCTATACTACTCTGTATTTTTATGCTCCTATTCTATGTCTTCTATTCATTTTCTACTCATTTCTATTCCTTCTATTCTATTCTATTCTTATTCTGCTTGTCTCACTTTTTGCAACAAATCACACTGGAGAATTAAGCGCACGCGCCGAATGCGGCGTGCGGCACCCAATTGCCCCTCTAGTTACACGTGTAAGATTGCTGTCAGAAGAAGTAGGTATAGGCCATGACTTGAACACCATTGAAGCAGATGATGAAATGACATAGATTATGTACATAGTCGACAGCACAGTGTCACCCTATCATCTCTGATTAGGTTTAATCGCTGGGGTTGCTCCGTTCTGCCCCGGCAACTGGGGTAATTCGCAGCCCGCCTGCGTAATTTTCAGCCCAAGTCATCGCATTTTTCTTTCTTTTATCATCAATTTTTTCACCTCCCCCTCTCGCGCATTTTGACCGCCAAATTATAAAAAGGCCCAATCTCCCTTTTTTTCAAGGGGCTTTTGATTTGTTCTTTTATAGATAATACTTCACTAATTTAATTAAAATGGGTAAAGAAAAGTCTCACGTCAACGTCGTTGTTATTGGTCACGTCGATTCCGGTAAGTCTACCACCACTGGTCACTTGATCTACAAGTGTGGTGGTATTGACAAGAGAACTATCGAAAAGTTCGAAAAGGAAGCCGCTGAATTGGGTAAGGGTTCTTTCAAGTACGCCTGGGTTTTGGACAAACTTAAGGCCGAAAGAGAAAGAGGTATCACCATCGATATCGCTTTGTGGAAGTTCGAAACTCCAAAGTACCAAGTCACCGTCATTGACGCCCCAGGTCACAGAGATTTCATCAAGAACATGATCACTGGTACCTCCCAAGCTGACTGTGCTATTTTGATCATTGCCGGTGGTACCGGTGAATTCGAAGCCGGTATCTCCAAGGACGGTCAAACCAGAGAACACGCTTTGTTGGCTTACACCTTGGGTGTCAAGCAATTGATTGTTGCTGTCAACAAGATGGACTCCGTCAAGTGGGACAAGAACAGATTTGAAGAAATCATCAAGGAAACCTCTAACTTCGTCAAGAAGGTCGGTTACAACCCTAAGACTGTTCCATTCGTCCCAATCTCTGGTTGGAACGGTGACAACATGATTGAAGCATCCACCAACTGTCCATGGTACAAGGGTTGGGAAAAGGAAACCAAGGCTGGTAAGTCCACTGGTAAGACTTTGTTAGAAGCTATTGACGCTATCGAACCACCAACCAGACCAACCGACAAGCCATTGAGATTGCCATTGCAAGATGTCTACAAGATCGGTGGTATCGGAACTGTGCCAGTCGGTAGAGTCGAAACCGGTATCATCAAGGCCGGTATGGTTGTCACCTTTGCCCCAGCTGGTGTCACCACCGAAGTCAAGTCCGTCGAAATGCACCACGAACAATTGGCTGAAGGTGTCCCAGGTGACAACGTCGGTTTCAACGTCAAGAACGTCTCCGTCAAGGAAATCAGAAGAGGTAATGTCTGTGGTGACTCCAAGCAAGACCCACCAAAGGGTACCGACTCTTTCAACGCTCAAGTCATTGTCTTGAACCACCCTGGTCAAATCTCCGCTGGTTACTCTCCAGTCTTGGACTGTCACACCGCCCACATTGCTTGTAAGTTCGACACCTTGATCGAAAAGATCGACAGAAGAACTGGTAAGACCATGGAAGCCAACCCTAAGTTCGTCAAGTCCGGTGACGCCGCCATGGTTAAGATGGTTCCATCCAAGCCAATGTGTGTTGAAGCTTTCACTGACTACCCACCATTAGGTAGATTCGCCGTCAGAGACATGAGACAAACCGTCGCTGTTGGTGTTATCAAGTCTGTTGAAAAGTCCGACAAGGCCGGTAAGGTCACCAAGGCTGCTCAAAAGGCTGGTAAGAAATAAGCAATTTATTACTAACTGCTTATATGTACGTAATATAATGTTGAATATATCTTAACAAGAAAAAAACACTACCACTTACACACTACGAGCCGAAGGCTTGTAGTGTGATTTGTAGGACTCATGTAGAAACTTGTCAATTATTATAATTAATTAACACTATTATACCTGGTACTCATAAAATCGATCAGATGATACCTTATCTCCACGTGAACTAACATTTTCCACCAAATTACTTTCGATTGATATATTCTTCAATAGAACCTTTTTCAACTCAATAAATCCTTTTTTTTCATTTTGTAAATGTTCTTTTATTACCTTAAATAATTCTCTATCTGTATTCTTGGTACCAAACCAATATGTAGTCCCTCTAATAACACGTTGATTTACTAGTATTCGAAAGATCCAGCAGATTAAACTTTCTACAATATCAACAGCAGCTAGGTAATTAGTTAATTAGTACTATCGTTATCTTTTAAATTACAGTCATTGACATCCATATGCCTTCCAGCAGTCGATAAGACTTATTGCAATAACTGGTAAGAAACCTATATGGAACTTTATCCAATCGTTGCTCTTTTACGGCTCCACAGCGAATATAAATATGCCTACATTTCTCTTCTAGCTAGATTTTTCTTCAAGCAGATTAGCTAACCAATTTGTTTTATCAAATAAAGAGTATAAACCCTAACACTAATACCGCAGATTTATTTTCCAGAAGGAAGTCCTATAATATAAGGACATGACACCTCTTTTACGTATTCTACCATTTGGTCTTAATGAAAATATTCAAATTACCAAAACAAAACTTGTCTCACCAAAAATTATATACTAGCTGGATTAATGCAACTTTTGATTATTAAATTCACAATACTTATTTACTGTCACGAGTTGTCTTATCATATGATACAATTTGAGTATGGATTGGTAATGGTTACCGTAGTTCTTCGGTGGCCAGCACTCAAAGGCTGCGGGCTGATGATGAGAACAATAACCTTTGAATTGCTTCATTTCACGCTTCTCATCAATAACAACTATCCTATAATCTTTCAGTACAAATAAACTTATCCTAATGCTAATTGGAAGCTCTTGATTGCTTTTGTACAAACCAGCCGCATTTTTCGCAGCAAAATAATTTTCGCTAGCTGATAACCAGCTTTGCCAAATCTAACATGTTCAGTCCGGTAAATTGAGACTATTGATTATCCAAACCTTGTTCTAATCTTCCTTCTTTTATTCCTAAGGCTTTTCCCATTCATTTTTAACTGATCAAATTACTATAGGTGAGATGAATCTAAAGGTTTAATATTGATTGATTTAATAGTTCAACTCTTTCTTCTATGAAAAGGTATATTTAATCTCATCAATATTAATTAAAGTCTAACTGTTCTACTGTACGTAGTATACTATTTTAATATAAATGATCGCTACTAAACCAACTGTAGTTGGCTTATTATATTGATAATTTTTACAAAATTGGTATTTATATTATGACTTGTCTTGAAGATCTTTATGAATTAATACTCTTGTGACTTATCTTGATAATCTTCTACTTAATATACTTTGTATGACTTATTTGATAATCTTCTACTTAATATTCTTATTATGACTATCTTCATAATCTTTACTGAATTAATTTTCTTATTATGACTTATCTTGATAATTTCTACTTAATAATCTTAAGACTTATCTTGATATTTTTCTACTTAAGTTTATTACCAGGTGACTATTAAAGCCTATCGGCTTCAATAGTCTAATTTAACAGCACCGCTTGGAACCCTTTCCCACTAACCACACCCATCCAATCACCCTGGTCCTGTCTCCAGCACACATTATTTACTTCCAATTCCTCTTCATACGCAAACAGAGGAGTATCTACTACCAAGCCCAAATCACTGGAAGAACCATTGGTGGGCTTTGGCGCCTGGATATTGTTACAGTCCCACACCAAAGCCTGGCAATCGTCGCCTCCTGTAAGTAAATAATTGGAGGAAGGATGCCATTTGATCAGGTTAATGGCAGTGGAGTTGATGCCTCCAAGAGAACCGTCCAAGGTGGCCACAGGCAAACCGGGCATCCTCATGTCAATGATGATGACCTGGTTGGAATTAATGCCTATAGTGGCCAAATGGTGCTGGTCAATATTGGAGGTAGAGAGTTTTAAGAGGGCTTTAGTGCTCATGGCCGAGGCTCCGAGCGAAGACGAGTTACCAGAGGGAGTAGAGGCTACTGGTTGGGAGGGTTCGTAGATGATGGTGGAGTGTTCCAAGGACCTGAGGTCAAAGACCCGCATGGACCCGTCGTTCCCTACAGAAGCAAAGATGTTGGAGGAGTTGTGGATGAATCGCACATCAAACACCTCCGAGTCGTGCGCGATAAGCTGCGTCATCACGGTGGCCGTATCTACAGAGTCGCCGTTTTCGTCGTTTTTGAGGTTATGAGACCGGTTCAAGTCCCACACCGTGCATGTGGTGTCGACGGAACTGGTGATGATGACGTTGGGGTCGGTTTTGTTCCAGTCGAATGACGTCACGGGGGGGAATGTGTTGGTGTCGTCTGGCGCCACGTGACCCTTGTTGCTGTTGGCGGCGCTGTTAGTGTTGTTGGCAAGAATGTGGGTCTGCACGAGTTTGTGCGCGTCGTTTTCGGGGCCCAATTTGTAGAGCCGCAACACCTCCAGCGACGCCGCCACCCTCTGTTCGCCCGTCACCTTCATGCTGGGGTTCCATTGCAAGTTTGTCACGGGGTAATCCAACGTGGCCTCGGCCACCTTGTGGAAATCGAACCCCTCCACCCGCGAGTAGTACGGGTACTGGGTCGAGCCGGGGTTGGTGGGCGACGCATTTTCGAGCCCTATTTCGTCCTGGCTTATGTAATCGTTCTCGCCGTAGCTTATGCCATGAACAATCTGGAGCTTGTTGCTGAACCCTTCTTTGTAGGTGCTTAGTGCGATGCAGTCTTTGTCTTCTGATGCCATATATGTCCAGTCTGAGCAGTATAAGGGGAGTTGCGAAAGATAATACGAGTCTCTTTCAATTGTATTATTAGTAGAAATAGTAGAATTGGAATTATTATTCGTAGTATTTGTAGTATTACTATTAGTGTTAGTATTACTATTGGGGTTGGTAGGATTATTAGTTGGAGACGAGTTTACTATCAGGGGTACGGGAGAATGATATATACTGCCAATCCCTCCTGATACGCCACGACTACTGCTACTGCCTATGCTGCCGTTGCTGCTGCTGTAGACCTGGTTGCGGTGGTTGGCATAAGGCGAGAGCCCGCCGGTGCTGGACGTGTAGGAAGGCGGCGAGTAGACGGGCACACCTGGGGTTTTTTTCTTGCTGTACCAATCCATGCAGACTAGTTGGTGAGACGAGTTTTGTGAAGTAGGCGGATGAATATGGTGTGGAGCTGTTGAAGAGTGAAATTACATCCTAGCACTCATATGGAGGAGTCGTGCGCGGAACGGTCGGAAGAAGTGAGGGTAGAAGGCTAAGAGACAGAGAGGTAAAAGGAGGCTAAAGAACAAGGACGTAGTGTAGAGGGGAGTGTAGAGGAAGAGTGTAGAGGAAGAGTGTAAGAGAGTGTGCATGGCTTCTGGGGCTGGAGGTGTTCAATTGAAAAAAGTAGTTTTAGGGCGAGTAGGTAGTTCTATAGTGTGATTCGAGAAGCATTTCGTCGCAGCAGGTGCGAAATGGGCTAGTAGTACTAAAAATGTTATGGGGCTTGAAAGTAGTAGCTATATAGGGTTTATGGGTCTTGTAAGTGGTTATATAGAACCAGGACGTCTACAGGGGTGTTGAGCCAGGCAATGCTTGGATACAATAGTTTTGGGTATTAAAAAAATGTGCTACATTTGATTATTGCAGCCGCATCAGTATTTAAGGCTGGTAGTAATTTATATGAATTATACTTTCAATAAGGCATGAATTATTTATATAGTAGATGTGAAAAGACTCTACATATACCATTCCAGAATTACAACACTAAAGTAATTTTTTGCCAATTTTTCACTAAATCGAAAGAAGTTACTAAATATGCTATTGAATGAAACCTGAGGTTTCATACTTTTTAATGTAGAACCTAGAAGAGCTTAGCTACTTGATGAGTATCTTTCTGGAAATGGATTTGAAGCACTATATTCACTTTGGACCAACTACGGATAGTTACATAATATTCTTATCGGTTGTGTAAAAGAAGTTAATTAAACCGATGAGCCTTTCACTTCCAATGGGTTCTGTCAGTTTCATAAGTCTTACTAACTGTAATTGCCTGGCCAAGTACCGGGTTTATCCCCGCTACGCGGGGACATTAAGATGTATCTATATATCTGTGGTTGCAAAAAGTCATGATGGTTAATTATTGCGGTCAAGAGTCTTGATTACCTCAGTCATATCGATAACGATGGATCAGATATTGCGAGACTGTGGCAGAATAGGAAGCATTCCCAGTATCTCTCGTACGTTTCAAATAGCGTCACTTTAATTAGCTAATTTCAAGCCCTATAAAATCTATATTTTTACCATATCTTGCCATATTGAAATTCCAACGTATATCCGATAATTACATTGTGTGAGGTGTTGGATTTACGCAGCGTTCTAGAGGTGGCTCAACGCCAACTGTTACTCTACTTTAAACCTGGCTTGACTCCGTCTCGTGTCTTGGTTTCATCTTACATGCTAGGAACTGCTCTGTGTGCGAGCTTATACTCACCTGTCAACTTTGGGTGCAAAAAACCCGCTCGAAAATCTGCGACAAAAAATATCTCCCACCCTCCATTGGCAGATATTGAGGGCCGAGAATAATTTTAGCTCCTTCGTTACTGTCATTGCATACTTCTCACAACTTCTCTACTTGGTGTAATATTGATATCGTTTATACTCACTGGGGAGCCGTGCTAATTAGCTATAGACATTACTGCTCCAATAAATTATGATAGACATGACACTCACGAGCGCTCTTCTGTTAGGGTTTATACTTTTTATTCAAAAAAAATTCGTTAGCTAATTTGCTTGAAAAAAAATCTAGCTAGGAGAAATGTAGGCATATTAATATTAGTGTTTTTAGTTTATTCGTGTATTAGTGTATTCAGCTTATTCGTGTAGTGTATTCTTGTTTTTAGTTTATTCGTGTATTAGTGTATTAGTGTACTACAATCTTAGTTAGTGTATTCTGTATAACTTTTGGCAATTTTATTAGTTCATTTGTAAGCCTATTTTAAGTTTCTTTTAATTTTCTTTTGAGTTCTTTCTATGATCTATTATACAATTATTGGCTATCGGCCACCTCTTCAACCGAAGGACAAGTACACATCAAGTTCATATCACCGTAGGTGTCGTCCAAACGGGCTACTGTAGGCCAGCACTTGCTAGTTTTCAAGTATGGTAATGGGTACGCAGCCTGGTGTCTGGTGTACCCTCTTTGGTCCCATTCTTCCTGAGGAGTGGAGACGATATCCTCCAAAGAGTGAGGAGCATTTTTCAAGACCTGGCCCAATGGGTCGTTTTTGGCGTAGGCGTCGATTTCTTTTCTGATGGAGATCAACGCATCGACAAAACGGTCCAACTCGGCCAAGTTTTCCGACTCGGTGGGCTCGATCATCAAGGTGTTAGCTACAGGGAACGACATGGTAGGAGCATGGAAACCGTAGTCCTGGAGTCTCTTGGCAATATCAATAGCCTCAATGCCTACAGCCTTGAATTCTCGGGTGTCCAAGATGAATTCATGGGCACAGTGTTTCAAGCCCGCGTTGGTGGATGCGTGGGAGTCCACAAACATGATTTTGTAGTGGTCTTTCAATCTGGTCAACATGTAGTTGGCGTTCAACATGGCAATGGCAGAAACGTACGGCAAAGCCTGAGCACCCAACATTTTGATGTACGAATAAGAGACTGGGATCACCGAGGCAGAACCGTATGGCGCAGAGTTGACGGCTTCAATGGACTCGTTGGTGGAGTGAGGAGTTTTTACAAAGTTGTGGCTGGGCAAGAAAGGCTTCAAGTGTTCTTTGACACAGACCGGAGCCTGGCCCGGGCCTCCACCGCCGTGACTCAAAGCAAACGTTTTGTGGATGTTTAAGTGGCATACGTCAGCGCCCAAATCTCCAGGAGAAGTCAAACCTACTTGGGCATTCATATTGGCCCCGTCCAAGTATACCAAACCTCCGAACTTGTGCACAGTATCGATAGCAGTCTTGATGCCAGGCTCGAACAAACCGTAGGTGGAAGGATAGGTGATCATGATGGAGCAGAGGTTTTCGGCGTGTTTCTCGGCCTTGGCTGCCAAGTCGTCCAAGTCAATGGACCCGTTCTCCAAACACTTTACAGGCACCACTTTCAAGCCGCACATGGCAGCAGAAGCCGGGTTGGTGCCGTGGGCACTGACTGGAATAAGACAGATGTTTCTCTTTTCGTAGTCGCCTCTGGACTTGTGGTACTGTCTGATCAAAGACAAGCCGGTGTATTCACCCTGGGCGCCGGAATTGGGCATGGAAGTGGTGGCATCGAACCCGGTGATGTCGTTCAAGTCCTTTTCGAACTCGTCCACCAACTGCTTGTAGCCTTGGGCCTGGTCAATGGGAGCAAACGGGTGGATGGAGTTGAACCCGGGGATCGACAAAGTTTGCATTTCTACAGTGGAGTTCAACTTCATCGTACACGAGCCCAAAGGAATCATCGAGTTGGCCAATGACAAGTCTTTGCTCTGGAGCAAGTGCAAGTATCTCAACATGGACGTTTCAGAGTGGTGGGTGTTGAACACTTGGTTGGTTAGAATGTCGTCGTTTCTCAAGAACTGGGCTGGGATTTGCGGCAATTCGCCGATTTCAGTGGTGTTTAATTTGTCACCGAATACTTCAACCAAAGCGGCCAAATCTTGTTCGGTGACGGTTTCGTCGAGGGTTACGGAAACAGTAGAGTCGTCCACCTTGAACAAGTTGATGTTGTGGTTGTTCAAGGCAGTAGCAAGTACTTCATCAGCCGATACGCCGTTCAACTTGACGGTCAAAGTATCAAACCATTCGGGGTTGACAAGCTGGTGTTTCTGGGAGATTTTAGAGGCTAGGATACTGGTGAAGCCATACACTCTCCTTGCGATATTCTTCAACCCTTCTGGGCCGTGGTAAACGGCGTACATGGCAGCGATATTAGCAAGTAATGCTTGCGAAGTGCAGATGTTACTGGTGGCTTTTTCACGCTTGATGTGCTGCTCTCTGGTCTGCAAGGCCAATCTCAACGCCGGCTTGCCCAACCTGTCCTTGGAAACACCTACAATTCTGCCCGGAATCTTTCTGGAGTACTTGGAGTTGGTAGCGAAAAAGGCAGCGTGGGGTCCTCCGTATCCAAAAGGAACCCCGAATCTTTGCGAGGTCCCCAAAGCAATATCGGCACCGAACTCGGCAGGCGATCTAAGCAAGGTCAATGCCAATAAGTCGGTGGCCATGGCAAACAATCCCTTGTTGGCATGGACGATTTCTCCTACTCTGGTGTAGTCGTGAACATCACCGTTGGTGCCCGGATACTGGACCAAGGCACCGCAAGTGGAACTGGCTATGGACTCGAGCTGGGCCAAGCCCTCGGCAGTGGATAATGGCAACTCTACAATGTCAATGCCGAGGTTGGAAGCTCTGGATTTGATCACATTCAACGTCTGCGGGTGCACGTTGGAGTCTACAACATACTTGGACTTTTTTCCCTTCAAGTTGTGGTACGAAAGCGACATGGCCTCGCCCGCAGCCGTCCCTTCGTCAAGCAACGACGCGTTGGCCATAGACAAGCCGGTCAACGAAGTGACCATGGTCTGGTAGTTGAGCAACGATTCCAATCTTCCCTGGGAAATTTCAGGCTGGTACGGCGTGTATGAAGTGTACCATTCCGGGCTCTCCAACAAGTTTCTCTGGATCACGGGGGGCATTTTTGTGCCCGCATACCCCTTTCCGATAAAAGACTTGACGATCTTGTTCTTGGCTGCTATTTCGTGGAGATGCTCCAACATCTCAGACTCGGTGAACCCCTGTTCCGGCTGGACCCTGAGCTTTCTCTTGAACAAGATGTGCTCTGGAATGGCCTTTTGCAAAAACTCATCGAGGTCGTTGTATCCCAACGCGGTCAACATGGTGCTGACGTCGCGCGGCGTGGGCCCGATGTGTCTTCTCGCGAACGTATCCAAATTTTGGAGCGACACTTTTTCCGCGCTGGGATCATACACCTTTTGGTAGTTTGATGATGATGTATTTGCTTTAGCATGAGAACCAGCCTCGGTCGATAAATATCTTGATCTTGATGGACATCTTGATGCACTTGATGGTATGTTGAGATTCAACTTGACCAACCGCGATGCTCTTGCGATCACTCTAGTACTTCTAAACATAACAAAAAAGCTTACTGCTACAGAATCTACATTTTTTGGCTTAGGCCGCCTTATATATGCCTATATGTATCGACTGCTAAGATCCTTGGATGGTATACAATTTGGGGGCAGAGTCAAAAGTGGCTGCCAAATTTGGAGCCGTGGATGCGTCCTGCACGGCGCCGGCCTAAAGGGCCAGGCGACGCCAGGCTTAAGGGCATCGCACTCACGTGGAGATCTACGACTCGGTTGACTCGTTCACCTGGAATTGCCAATCCTCCAAAAACCACCAAAAACAGCCTAATCGGGAAGCCGTTCCACACTTCTAGATATTTCATGAATGACTAGCTACCTAGTACTACTTCCTCGCAGCGCTCTAGGCATTCACTTTGTTTCTACTCGTGCCCACTCGGCCCTGCTATCCTTGCTCGTTCATTGCTTTATCTTATCTTTTCATGTGCGTCCGATATGTCCGGCCAAGCGCCCGTAACCATGTGATTCTCGGCATCAAGCTAAGTGATAAGTCACGTGAAAATAGTATGAGCATATTCACTCTCCTATTTATAGGAATGACTATATTCAAAGTACATCTATACTTTACTTCTATTATACTCAATTACGTAATGTAGTATGTATTCCCAGTCTTCAAGCCAATTGTGATTTAACAAGCCCATTGGGTGATTCTGTGATTTACTGCTACTAATTAACTCGCGTGATAAATCACGCGATCAAGTCTGTTCATTCGCTTCATTCGCTTCGCTCATGAAGCTCATCCCTCATGAAGCTCATCCCTCACCAACCCAATTTCCTCAGGCAGGGTGCCACAGCACCCACCCACTACTCTCACATTACTAAACCCCCACCATTCTCTCACCAACCTCTTCCATTTGTCCAAATCTTTTCTGGACCAATAGTCGTGTTTTTCATCGTAGACAAACCCCAAATTAGGATACAAGATCAAAGGCACTTGCCATTGCGCGTTGATAAGCTCGATTATGGCGGTGATTTTGTCGCAGTCGATGCAATTGAGACCCAACCCGAGAAACCTCGATTTCAAGTGCGGGTTTTTGTCCATCCATTCGGCGACATATTTTACTACTTCTACTGTAGGCGTACCGTCGGCCAAGGCATCTTCGGTCTGGAAGTTGAAACTGAGGTAGAATGGCTTGGACGACAGGATTCTGGCCATCAAGCTCAAGATTTGTTTAAGTTCACTGTAGTTGGGAATGGTTTCGAAACCCAAGGCCGCGACTCTGGTGTCCGCAGCCAAGTGGTTTACTAATGGCTCGTGGTACGCCTCGAAATCTACGTGCTCGGGGTACTTGCCGGTATATTCGGACCCGTCAGCAAGAAAAGTGGCATATGGCCCAAGCGATCCTACAATATAGGCGTCGGGCTTTCCGTCAATGGCCTTCTCGGCCACGTCCACGGCCCTCGTCCACAAGTGGCCGATCTCGGCATCTGTGAGGCTGGTATATTTTTTCAAGCTCGCATGCGAGATTTGGTACGTGGAAGTGACCAAAATGGACGCGCCTGCCTTGATGTAGCTGGCATGGACCTGTTGGACCAAATCTGGGTCTTCCAAGAGCACCATGCCAGACCATAGGGGGGACGATTTGGGCTGGATTTTGGAGTCGGCGGGTATAAGAGCCTCGAGCTCGGTCCCCAATGCCCCGTCCATCACAAATCTTTTTTCATTAATAGCATCAATAAAACTCCTAGCACTCATATTAAAAAAAACCGTTAGTCTTTAATTGACACTGTCTATAGTTGAAAATAGTATTGAAAATAGTATTGAAAAATGCTACATTGAGTGAGATTGAAGTATTGAAAATAGTGCGTGCAAAATAATTAGTGAAGTGCGTAAAAATTGAAAAATAGTGAGCTGAAAAATAGTGAGCTGAAAAATAGAGAAGTAAGTGATAGTCTGTGTACTATTAAGTGATTGTCTGTGTACTATTTAGTTAGTGTTTGTTTGTGTACTAGTCAGTGTACTTATGGACGGAAAAAGAAGCAGAGACGAGTTCGAGGCGGACCATGCCAGCTTCGAGGACTTCGAAGCGAAAAGACAGCATGTGGACCCCAGCCAAGAGCTCATCAACAATATCTGTAAGGATATCCGGCGGATTGGCGAAAACCCCAACATCGACAACCAGATCGACGACGTGTCGTACATTTCCAACCCGATTGTGGCGGAATTCGAAAAGATCCCCAAGCTCCGCACGTCCATTCTCAACACCATCTATGCGGTGGTGATCGAGCAGCCGCAGAAAATCAACGCCTTGAGCAACTTGATAATTATCTGCAATGCAAAGAACTTTGTGGTGGCCAAGTACGTGGTGGAGTTCATGCACGGCAAGGCGCAAACGCTACTTGATTCTGTTGGAAAAGACGACGAAAAGAAGACGTTTCAGAACGAAGATGCAGGCGTGTTCAACAATATCAAGAGCGTGCTCAAGTTCTTTGCGGCGTTGAGTCCCATAATAGCGAGCCAGGGCGTGATCAACTTGATGAAACAGTTTTTGGGGTTGGCCATTGAGCTTCAGAATCTGGCAAATGGCAGAAACGGCTTGGCCCAGGGCATTTTCTACAACGTGCTAATTGCTGCGCCGTACGTGTTCAGCAATGATAGTTCGCCAGAACTAGTTAGCAAAGTCAACGAGTTGATTGAACAGGCGGCCCAGTTCAAGGTCGTGGAGCCCTCTACCAACTTGTTATTACAGCCGTTTGACTCCAAGTTGGAAAATTACGAGTTGCCGTACGAACCCAAAAAAATCATCGACTTGATTTTGAACGCAGTGGTTAATATCCAGGGCGAAGACAAGCAGTGGACAGGGGTTAAAAAACTCTTTTTGGACGTCAAAGAGCTTGTTCAGCCCATAGTGAAGGACGCTCTTGCCAATAACCCCATTTCCAACGAGCTTGTCCAGCACCAATTGCCTAAACTTTCGTTGCCTACTGTTGAAGTATTGAAATCTTATAAACCCACAGGGCTTATTGACAAGTTATGGGCCGAAAGCTCAAGAGCGTTGTTCCAGGTTTATAACACTTTAGAGTTTGAAACGGTGCCAAAAATCGACTCGTATGTTGGCCTTTTTTTTAAAGACTTGTCGTTTGATATCTTGACCAACTTGTCGTTCAACAAGACCGAAGCGTCGATCCAGCTCTCCATTCTCGACTTGTACTTTAGCAAGAACTTATTTGCTCCACCAGGCTCTTCTATTGACCAGCTTTCACTTATTCACAAAGATAATGTTGCTGGCGAAAACACTCCGCCATTATCCACATGGAAAATCGAAGATATCGCCATAGAAAGTATCTTGACCATGATTTTCCAGTTGCCTACAACCTTGCACCACGAGATCTACTACTACACTGTGCTTATTTCATGCTGTAGAGAAAGTCCCGAGTCGATTGCGCCCGTGTTTGGCAGAGCTATCAGGTACTTCTACAATAACTTGGAGACGTTGGACTACGAGTTGAAGATCCGGTTTTTGGACTGGATGACCACCCAGATCTCTAACTTTGAGTTCAGCTGGAAATGGGACGAATGGGTCGCCGATTCCGTCAAGTATAAGAACATCTGCTACCATCCTAAACGGAACTTTATAAAGAATTTAATTGCCAAAGAAATCCGGTTGCTGAACAAAAACAGAATCAAGGAGAGCTTTGTGACGTTGAACCAAGAAACTTCCGAGATCGTCGCTCTTGACGAGTTTTACCAGTACTTGAACATCTCGTTCCATGAAAACGAACCAGAGGCCATTGTTGCTTACGATACAGAATTGTACGGAGGCAGCGACGACATCAAAAACCAACTCACCGAGCTCTATGCCGAAAAGAAAGCGGCCTTGGCTGAAAAATCCATTATTGGCGCCCAGGAAGAGATCTTCTACAACTTCTCCAATACCAGATTTCCTTTGCACGAAATCTCCAATAAAGTGTTTGATTTTATCAGTGCCCACTGGAAAACCAACGCAGAGTTTGCAGAATTGTACAAAGAGACCTTAGAGGCCATCAAGAGTGTTTCTGAGATCAATAGTGAACGGTTCTTGATCAACTTGTTCTTTCAAACATACGCCTATATTGGCTCCAGATCCATTTACTCCGTAGTCAGTGTGCTTTCTCGTGATATCAACAAGCTAAAGTACCTTTCTGGCGAACCTATTGAGTATGGAAAAGACGAAGTGCCATTTGAATCTTTGGATTTAACAGAAGAAACTGTCAAAAATAGACAGGTGTGGATCATTGAGTCCATCTTTAGGATCTGGTCTCATCAGCCTCAAGTGGTCTTTTTGATCTTGGAGTACTTGATTGAGTTTAAGATCATCAAACCGCAATACTTGATCGACAAAACCTTGTCGTTGACATCCAACTTGATTATTGAGAACGTCTCTTGTATGGAAAGTGTCAACCGGATCTTGAACAGCTCGCACGAAGAAGGCAACGAACAGTTCAAACACCTTCTTTTGTTGGTCATCCAGGGTATTGTCAACAACTTGAACCTGATTTCGCACCACTTGAACGTGGAGCCCAGCCACAAAATCGAAATCGTCAAGGAGTTTGATCCGGAAGACAACCTGTTGCTGGAGAAGATCAACAACCAGTGGTTGTTCTACGAGTACAAGGGCTTGTTGAAGTCGTACTTTAGAAAGTATATCAAGTCGGATGTAGAGTACTTGGCTGAGATCAAGCTGGTGGTCGACACCATTGAAAACGAGCCTGTGAAGGAGGATGTGAAGGTATGGTTCAATGAAATTTAATAGACCAACAAACGAGCGATAGCGAGTTTGTTGCTACTTAAAAGAAGATCTGACATTGAATATTATACTTTCTTTCTGATCTCAGTAAATTAAATGCTACTCTTAATATTTTTCGCAGCCATTTATAAAACGGACAAAAGACAAACAAAAGACGAAAGACAATGTCAATAATGTAATATAAATAATCATATTCAATTATTGTAGTACTAAATAACCATATTCAATTAGTAGTTTAAAATAACATATAACTCGCTATCGCTCGCTTGTTGCTAATTAAAAGAAGAGCTGACATTGTATATTATACTTCCTGTCTGTACAGTAAATTAAATGCTACTTTATATTTTTCGCAGCCATTTATGTCAAATAAACAAAAGATCAAACAACAAACTCGCTATCGCTCGCTTGTTGTAGCCAACCAGCACATTGTATGTAAAGAATTCTACTTTTGCTGATAGTACCCTTACAAGTATCTTCAACATTCTACAAAAATTCAAAGATAACCACGCTTTTCATGGAAAGCCTAACAACTTTTCACAAACTCACGATGAACAGCCGATCCCCTGAAGCTCCTTTCCTGCATGAACTGCAATCTTCGAAACCCAGGCACTTCCAGATATTCAAATCACTCTTTAACCTCTTGCACACCAAGGTAAGCTCTCTAATAGATCTAGCACTCAGCACTCTTCATGCCAAATCTTTTGTCAAGACCTATCATAAAATTTCGCAGCAATTCTGAAGAATCAGAACTTGAATCGGAGAATAGTACTGAAGGTGAAAACATAATTTTTATATAGGTTCTTGTTTTCTACTCGTACCGTGAAGGTATGTTTCAATGAAATTTAATAAAAAGACAAAAGACCAACAAGCGAGCGATAGCGAGTTTGTTGCTACTTAAAAGAAGAGCTGACATTGTCAATAATGTAATATAAATAACCATTCAATTAGTGCGAAAGCTAGGCAGAAAATAGAGAGAGGTTAGTGCGGGTGAACTGTATCACGTGAAAATTCGACTTCCGACCTGCGAAGGTCTGACGATATGGCCTCAGAAGAAACAGGTTTGGGGAGGATTTGACATATAAAGGTACAGAGGGGTAGAGCGGTTATGGGATATAATTCTATGCAAGTTCTGGCACTTATAGATGCGCCGTGCTCTGAGAAGATAGGATAGAAGTTCCCGTCTGACCGGATATGAGCGGATTCACGTGATTGTCACCAACACCAGTCACTCACTAAATTTCCCCGTTCTCACTAAGTCTACCACCATTTCACCACCATTAGTCGAGTGAATATTTCTGGTGATTCTGAAAAAGATATATAAAATAAGACAAGTCTAAAAGTATTTGACAGAGACGGTCCCGTAGAGTTGTCGTAGTAGAGTATAAGGATAAAAAATTAGAGTTGGGTAAAAATAAAGGAAGACGACCAAATGTAAGACCAGCTAAAAGTTGTATGATGAGACTTTTGGTAAAAATAATGCGAAAACTAGTAAATACCAGAGAACTTGGGTAACGCTTGGTTAGAGCTTGGGTGTTGTTCGCCCAAACTTTTCGTTTAACCTTAAGTAGACACTATAATTTTCTACATTAAGTTGGTGATTTAATGTACTTATAGTTAGTTCTACGCTATATTATAGATAGTGTTATCCTGTGTACTTCCACAGTTAGTGTTATCCTTTGTGCTTCCACAGTTGGTATTTTTCAGTGTACTTCCACAGTTAGTGTTTTTCAGTGTACTTTTTCGTAGTGCGAGTCCAAACCAATCTTATTGATACCAATCTATTCTGATGACTAACACGTTTGGAGACCAGTCCTGGGCTGTAGAAGCCAAGGACTTCACATATAAGTTCTCAGGAACTGACAAAATCGGCTTGGAAAACATCAATCTCCAAATTCGATGGGGCTCGTTCAACCTTTTGATAGGCCCCAATGGGGCCGGAAAATCTACGTTGCTCAAGATCTTGGCAGGGAAAACGTTGATTAAACTGGGCAAAATAAGACTCGGCGGATTCGATCCGTTTGAAGACAACCGGACCCGGAGCCAGCAGCACAACTCCGATATCAACCAGTATATCACGTACTTGGGCACCGAATGGGCCACGCAGCTGATGGTGCGGCGCGATATCAGCATCAAGGTGTTGATTTCTTCGATCGGCGGAGATGCGCACCCAGAGAGAAGAGACGAGTTGATCCGGATCCTCGACTTTGATCCCGAATGGTCTATGTTGAGTTTGTCGGACGGAGAGCGTCGGCGAGTGCAGATCGCCATGGGTCTCGTCAGGCCCTGGAAGTTGTTGTTGTTGGACGAAGTCACCATTGATTTGGATGTGGTTGTAAGACAGAACTTGTTAAACTACCTCAAGAAAGAGTGTGTGAGCAGAAACTGCTGTGTGGTTTATGCCACGCATATATTTGACGGGATCGGCCAATCGTGCTACGATAGGCTAATCCATATAAATGAAGGAAGAATTGTAGATAATATAGAGACCAAGGATGTGGATTTCGACCCAAAGTACACTGAAATCACCCAGACCAGTGGAAAGGTCCAGATCCCTTCGATAAACTCGTTGCATCCTCTTGCTATGTACTGGCTCAGAAAGGACTTGGAGATCAGGGGAAGCCGCGAGGACGAGAAGCAGAAGATGAAGCAGAGGACCATGGCGTGGGATAACCTGAATCCTAACGATAATCGGTTCCTTGATGGAAGTAACTCAAAGCTCGAGGAGTACTTCAAGACCACCAGAAGTCATAAGTAACAAAAGTACAAATAGGCCCAACTAATTGTAGTCTCCAAACATATTATAGTCTACAGCCAACTAGTTACAGTCTACACTCAACTAGTTATAATCTACACCCAGTTATAGTCTCACCCAACTAATAGTCTAAGTAGGTATGAATTCCTATGTAAGTCGAAGTAGCTATGTATATACTTCGCACTGTTTCCTTGTGGTACTATCTGTAAACATCCGCACTATATATTCGCACTGTTCGCACTAAATGCTGGATTTACTGTTCGCACCAAATGCTGAACTGCTCGTTCGCACTTTTCGCACTAAATGCTGGATTTACTGTTCGCACCAAATGCTGAACTGCTCGTTCGCACTTTTCGCCTTTTTCGCATTTAGACGTTTTGTTCGTAGAGAATCCTCGCTCCACCATAACCCTCCTGGTTGTTTTCGTACTTATTTCTCTGTACTCTATAATTTGTTGATGATTTGATTGGGGCCAGAAAATGATGGCCATTTACATCATAATTCTTAGATAGATAAAAAACCAATGCTGATGTGATTTTCTTTCTCTGTTACTTTGTTTCTTTTTCTTTATTCTAATGCAAACTTTCTTTCCATTTCCATAAACTTCACCAACTGCTGGGACTTTTCAAGTTCCTGATGAAGCAACCACGTCTGGAACTTGAGATCCAACACCTCCAACGAGTCCGAACTCGAAATCAAGTTTTTGGTTGGTTTCTGCGACGAAAGCTTGCGTCTTATACGCGTAGGCTGCTGTAAAGAGGGCGTCAAAGGCGTCGAAGGAGGCCCTCTCTTACCGGGCCTCACCTCTGAGCCATTCTTGGTGGTCCCCTTGGAGTAAGGACGAATCTCTGCTCTGTTTTCATCGTTAATATGGGGGCTAGCTTGTACTGTCATCATGCTACACTCCATGTTATTCTCACTAAACAACAACAAATATGTTTTGTACGCTGACGTAAGCAAACATCTCGAGTGCGCAGATGTCTGCCATCGATCGCAGACATGGCCCGATTGGGACAATTGCTCGAGCCAAATTCAGATTCAATAGGGGTAATGGTTAGGAGATGGGTAGCAGACTAGGCGTATCTCGGCGTAGATACGCCAGCGGCGCAGCCGAGCGACATACACTTTGGAACACTTTCACACCGAGCTAGTTAGTGTTTCTAAATGACCAAATGTGCTTGATGAGGATAACGTGATCTCAGCGTCATTCTCCCCTCAATTTGTTCCGCTTATAAGCGAAGATCAACTGCTAATTACGGAGTCCTATTACAAGACTCCTATTACAAACTTGCTTGTGATAGGACTAAAATGCCGTGTTGTGTAGAGTAGTATAGTGTAGTGTAGTGTACTAGACTAGTGTACTAGACTAGTAGATATCTGTATAGTACTTACTTCCCTTTTCTCCCCACAATCGGGATTTGGCGTGCGCGCACCAGGGAGCCAGCTGAATTAATTCACTGATTTAAATATAACCACCACCCACAGACTACCTACTTTCCCCCTATTTCTCGTTAAATTGCCGACGTATACCAGTCCTATGCTAAAGTTCAAGAACAAGTTCAAGTTTGGGGCGTCCAGCGCAGAAAAGTCCACGTCGCCCGAGTTGTCGGCCGCGTCGACGTCGCCCCGAAACTCCGTCGATTCCAGACGGACTGTTTCCACAAACAACCTTTCCGATAACATGCTGAAGCTCTCCATCAACGGAAGCAACCAGCACCCCAAACTCGACTCGTCGTCGTCGTCTTCCATAGCATCTGACTCTCCCAAGAAAAACTCGCCTCATCAGCACACACCCCAGCCAGCCAGTGCTGGAACTAATGGAAGTAATGGAAGCAATGCTCCTACTTTGGCACCGCCTCTGCCTTCATCACGACAAACGTCTCCCAACGAGCTCGAACAACCAAACACAACCGCCACGTCCAACCCCGGCTTGTTGGTGGTGAAGATCTACAACTCGGCCAAGATCCAGTTGCCCATAGAAATCAACAACAACAAGCAGATTCTCCATGCTTTGGCGGTGAATTCCAATAACGAAGGCACTAGTCAGCAACTACTTAAAAATTTGCTGGCTTTGGAGTCGAATGAAGGTACAGGCACCGACGACTCGGCGTCCCCTACGCCCATTTCCAGCGAGTTTTTGCCGGGCAAAATCGCCACAAACTTCTTGCCGTCTATCATCACCATCCCCAATGCGGAAAACTTGGTCAAGTCGCTTCTTTACTTGACGGTAGAGTTCGATAATAACGTGTTGGTGATTGAGCCTCAACGAGGCACAGTCAGCCATTCCACATGGAACCAGGTGGTTTCTTTCGATGTGACCAAAAAGAGCCTGTCGAGCGACCTGAACGGCAACTTCCTCACGCTTAATCTCTTCATCAGACTCCCCAATATGTTGATTCCCGAATCGGAAAAATCGTCCAAAAAACACCTTTTCACCAACTCCACCGCCTCGGCCACCCCCGAAAACATCGGCGACTTGCTCATTGGAACCATTAAATTGCCTTTAAATCTCAAATACCACCTTAATCCCATCAGATTAATGAACCACGAGTACTTGAAGTTCACCAACTATAACCTCAACTTGAGCGAGACCATAACTTCCAAGGAAATGGGCGAAATCATGTTGACTATTGAGTTCAAACCTATCAGTAAAGCACCTCTTTCTATCGATGATTTTGATCTTCTTAAAGTTATTGGTAAAGGCTCGTTTGGTAAGGTGATGCAGGTGGTCAAGAAAGATACCAAGCAGATCTATGCCTTGAAAACCTTGAGAAAACAGCATATTGTGTCGAGACATGAAGTAACACATACTTTGGCCGAACGTACTGTTCTAGCCAGAATCAACAATCCGTTTATCGTTCCTCTTAAATTCTCGTTCCAAAGCCCCGAAAAGCTCTATTTGGTCTTGTCGTTCATAAACGGAGGTGAATTGTTCTGGCATTTGCAAAGAGAAGGCAAGTTTTCCATGGACAGATCGAGATTTTATATTGCCGAATTGTTGACTGCTTTGGAAAGTTTGCATGAATTAAATATTATTTATCGTGATTTAAAACCAGAAAACATTTTGTTGGACTACCAAGGCCATATTGCATTGTGTGATTTCGGCTTGTGCAAGTTGAATATGACCAATAACGATAAAACAAACACTTTCTGTGGTACGCCCGAGTACTTGGCACCGGAGCTTCTTTTGAGCCAGGGATATACTAGAAGTGTCGACTGGTGGACTTTGGGCACGTTGTTGTACGAAATGTTGACAGGATTACCACCATTTTACGACGACGACGTTCCGACAATGTACCGCAAAATCTTGCAGAATCCCCTCAGATTCCCTTCGTTCTTGGAATCCACAGATGCCCAGGACTTGTTGGTCAAATTGTTGCAAAAAGACCCCAAGGCCAGACTCAACGATGCCACCGAAATCAAAAACCATCCGTTCTTCAAGGATATCGACTGGAACAAGTTGCTTAACAAGAGCTACTTGCCTCCATTCAAGCCCAATGTCGAAAATCTTCTCGATACTTCCAACTTTGCCAGCGACTTTACCAATGAAAAGCCCCAGGACTCGGTGGTGGACGACTTTTTGAGTGCGAGTGTTCAGCAACAGTTTGGTGGGTGGACATATAATGGTGATACTGTGTTTAAGTAATACGACAAACCGAAGGATTGTTGTATTTTAATTGAATCTCCGATAATATGTATTACTGCATTGTGAAATTGAGTATAATACGACTTATTTGTTGAATATTGTGAATCTTCGGTTTGTTGTATTTTAATTCAATCTCTTGGGATAATTGGCTACTGACTGGTCAATTTATTCTGTAATATCTCTTATATCTAGATACTGTGTTTAAGTAATACAACAAACCGAAGGTTTGTTGTAATTGTGAATCTCTTGAATCTAGATACTATCTTAATCTGGATTCTCTTTATATCCAGATACTTTTAAGTAGAATATAAATACTTATTCATATCTAGATTTATTCGACAAACCAGTAATCTGGAAATTACTAGCAGAAGTACATTGTACATATCAGTAGAGTAAACTAAAAAGCATTAACAGAAGTACATATGAAATCACTACTCTCACCAATGCACCTTAAACTGACGTCTTTTACCACCACTAATCTTTAACACTTCCACTGTTTATCCGTCTAGTTCTATACTATGTACTTCTCTATTACTCTATTGTAACATCTTAAGCGGTCTTCAGTAGACCTTTTCAATTATCAGTAATGGCTGCGAAAATAGCGAAAGCCAAAAATGAATAAAACAAATTGAGAGGAAATGAACGGCTTGTAACAAAATAGGAGTTATTTGCAGATACAATAAGGGAACTCAAACACACCAATAAATCTTTGGAGAAGTAGTACTCGGTCCGACCAAAAGTACTCGTTAATTACTCTATGGAATCTTACATGGTTGCAGTATATCTTCTCAAAGCTGATAAATACTAACGTACTGGTAATCTTTGCATTTGTAATTCATCCTCTACGGAAATTGTATATATTACCTCAGTTTCTAATCAGTTTACTTCGGTACATTTCTTATCGACTCCTATGCAAGCTATTCGATATCGTCACGGTGAAGTAATGAGAGCCAAGGTTTCTGGCTCAAGAGTGGACCTAAGCCAATTAGCGAGATGGTACCAATTGGTTCCAGAGCAAGTGCTAAATCAAGTTAAAAGTTGTTTGCAAGTACCCCATTAAACAAAATGTATTGACCTATCAGTTAATGAAACTCTTTTCTGGTGCATTACCGAAAAAATAAGTATTTGACGTATGCTCGCTTGGTAAGTTTTGACAGGTAGACAGTGAGGATCCGTAATATCAATGGCATAGTACAACAGTATACTCTAGAATTGAACAAATATTCTCAACTGCTAGAAACGGACTTATACTTATAATAGAATTTGAGTATTTTTGCTCTTGCAGAGTAAACTAGGTGGTCTGGTTTGCCCTGGTCGTGCGAGACCTTAGCCTACCGCCTCTCATCCTTTTAATGCTCGTTTTTTCGCTAACCTCACTTACAATCTAGCACTAGTTATATTTGCATTAACTCCACTATAGTACCTTATGGGCACCTTAAGTCATTGTCTCCATGTATTTATGTATTTTACGTATTTTATTTGATTTATTAGTGCTTTACTTTTTGTTTGTAACTACCTATTTGCAGCATCGTTGTAGGTGGCACCAGCCCTCCCGGGAAAACTGCTCGAACCACCCTTCTTGCCGCTGGTATGCCCGGGGTTCAATGGGGCTCCGTGCTTGAACTGCTCGGCAGGCTTTGGAAAATCACCCTGCTTGATCCGCTCCTGGTCACGTGCGAGGTACTGCTGGTATGAAGGGTTGAGGTGTTGCGGAGGGGCCTGGGTGATGTTGACCAAGTTGGGCTGGATTTTATAGACATTGGGGTCTTGCATAGGGTCGTACTCTTGCTGGTTCCCATACTGATTGCCTGAGATTGTTTGATGCTCGTGCTGGTTTTGGGTGGGCCCGTAGTTGGGTGCCGAGGCACCTGCCGCAGCCGGAGCGTGCTCCGAGTAGGGAGGGGGCTGGTCTGGCACGTTTGTCTTTTCGCTTTCGGCCTCGGATTCTTTTGACTTGAATAAACCCATGTTGACTTACTATTCTACTAATATTGGATCGTGCTTCTGTGTTGGATACTCTTGCTGCTGCTTACCCCAGATAGTTGCGGCCATCTGCATTTGGCTTCTGTGGTTCTCACGTGACCTGCCTGGATCTCGGTGACAAAAATTTTAATTTTCAACTTAACTCTAGCTAGACTCAAAGCCAAGATGTTGCAAGCTATAAGGACAGGTATAAATGGTGTGAGCAGCATTATAGGCTCCGGCCACGCCACCATGCGTGTGTTTGTGCGTGGAAAGCAAAAAAGCGCCATGACTCCCTCCACCCAAAGAATCATCAACCAGTTATCAGCATTATCTGCCAGCAGAAAGCAGCCCAAGTTGTTGAGTTTATGTAATGAGGATTTGATAAAGCACAGAACCATCACCAATGCCTGGAAATTGTACAAAAGAAAGCTTTTTCAAAAGAGAGAAGAGCAGTTTGAAAAACAATACAACAGTATTGTGAATGCCATGAACGACTT
The DNA here is from genome assembly GCA_030568675.1 of Suhomyces xylopsoci. Taxonomy (NCBI): domain Eukaryota; kingdom Fungi; phylum Ascomycota; class Pichiomycetes; order Serinales; family Debaryomycetaceae; genus Suhomyces; species Suhomyces xylopsoci. The sequence continues at coordinate 228,665 of JAJMGM010000011.1, forward strand.
GAAGCAAACCAGTCCGGAGTTGTTCAAGTTGGCCAATGTCAAGGAAACCAAAAGAATGCCTTTGGAAATGAGAATCCCTACGGACTATCCTCCAAACCAACCTTGGGTATACAACTATGCCCCAAGAAAAAACTAACTGTACATACAATAGATAATAGTAAATAATTAACGAGATTTTTCATAAGTGTAGCAACAAAAAAGGATAGCCACTAGAAAGAGATTTGAGGCTCTTTACAGTAATTTGCTAACCTAAATACAGTACTAATGAGATAAATTATTAAAACTTATACGTCAAAATTTATCTGTATTCTTATCAGCTCAAATGATTTTTACCATTGAATTTATTGATAAAGCTGTAGAGCTGTATGTAATTTTTGTATTATATGTGTAGGGGAGGAACTTTTGAGAAAGAACATATAATCTTATTGACCTTGCTAGATCAAACTATTTTCGACTATATTCACTTCATGATTATCTCGATATTTAGGTTACCTAGAACTATTATATAATTCCGTACTGTGCAGAAGAAATGAAAAGGTAAATGAAATTTTCGAAAAGTTGCAAAATCTTAAAAAAAGTTTTAGAAAATGAAATATTTACTTTGGCTACAAGTACATGCTAGAGCAGCCAAGCTATTAATCAGCTTTTATGAAAATGGACTATGTTCTACGAGACACACTACTCAGCTGAAATACAAATATGACTGTAATTCGTAATTTGTCTCATACAAAAAAATTGCGACTTTCAAAATGAAAAACTCAGAATTGATCCACTTTCTGAACCTGGCCTGAACCTGCTCTATATGCAGAAATTGCGTCGCGCACGACACGTCCGTTTTGGGAAGGTCCTGCATATGGACGAGGGTTCCGTTGGGAGCCCGAGCTAGAATAGCTGAAACACTTGATAGTCTTGAAAGCGCGAAAATCACAGATAGTATTAGAAGAATTTTGAGTGCAGTCTTGTACTAGCATGTTCAGATGGTGAGAATAGGTGAAATATTATTGTTATTAACGTCATATGGTATACCGTGACGATTTGAAAAAGCATGTTATGTATTGATATAATGTTTTGTTTAATATTTTTTAGTAAACTAATTACGTGAGTTAAGTAATTTGAAAATTTTTAGCAAGAGTAGAAATGTTGGTAAAATTTTTTGTAGAAGGTTTCATATAGGCTTCTTATGATTTATTGCAATAGGTCTTATCAAGTTATAGAAGATATATTGAGTTGAATTTTACTCTTATATGGTAGGCTACAAACGTAGTTGGTTGCAAAAATCATTGACTACGGTAAGTTCTATTGTTCCAATAAATCTTAATGGTTGCAAAATTAATTTATTGTGATTAAAGTCGTTAATTGCAATACCTTCTATCAGTTATCAGGATAGGATTAAGCATTCTAGTCAGAATCACATGGCAATACAACCTCTTCAACGAATAACCGTCTTGGCTAGTTTTGAATCTAAGGTGGTGAGCCTATCGTGGAGAATTCCCGAAGATTTGGTTATGATTGTCTATGTCAGTCAAAGAAGGTGATTTGCACTGAGAAAGGCAATTGAACATAATGGGCAATAACTAATTTATATTTTCTCAGAATAGTGATTTCCTTTACCAAATAGTGTTAACATATATAGAAACTACACGCTCCAGAACTTTTTACATCGGGCAGCAATAAAATACCTCTCACTCTTCTCCAATTACTTTCATTCAAGTTCATGTTTTGCTTGTTAAGACTACACCCCCAATGACCCTGCGTGCTTTCAAAAGTATAGTAAATAGGCTGGCCTAAAAATTGGCCAGAACCTACGGTACTCCTCCTGCGTGGGTTGTTGATATGAGTGTAACTGTGCAAGAAAGCCGTGGCACTGAAGCTGCCCAGAATCATGGCACCTAAACACTTCATTCTGGATGGGAAGAGCGTCTAAGGAAAAGCGCATTACTCTAGTTCGTTACTGAATTCGCGTCCACCTGACTCATCAATGTAGAATGAGCTTTGTCAGTACGAACCCCTATTATGTGCTGTACTGAATTGTCAACATTAAAACATCAGAGGTAACTGATGCGAGACTCGGCTTGTAACGAAAGCGGTACAGGCAAATTGGTCTCCATCACACTGTACAGCATCTCTGCGGAAGATGAACGCTTCACTTACCAAAGAAGAGCATGATCAAAAAAGTTCATAACCGCGTTGACATATTTTTCGACCGAAAAAAAGCTGTGCAGTTTTTGCACCCAAAGGTACAAGTCAAAAGTCACATCATATATTGTCATATTTAAGCCTAAAAGGATGTTTCCTAAAATAAGTTTGCAGAAACTCTGCTAAAAGTGTTGTCCTTGGTGTGAAGTGGGACATAGCTAGGTAGTTTGAACCAGTTGGTCAGCCTTCGAGACTTCTTCTTTTTCAGGGATTATCTCAGTGGTTGTTTCCGACTCTTCTTTCTTTTCAATAGGTGGGAGTACTTTAGTACTGTCAGTTGTTGGTATTGGGGGTAATTTTGCATTTGATGTGCCTGTTCTAATGTTATCAAGATTAGTCAGAAATGCATAACCTTGTCTACCTTGTCTATCTTTCGCCCACGTCGTGAAATAATAAAGATCGACATTGTTGTGATCATATATATCACCTAGTGGTACAATATTATAGTCCGGGGTGTGCTTATCTCAATATCGTATTGTCCCAAATTATTTTTCTCGATATATCTCTTGCTTAACTCACCCAAAACAGCTAACGTACCTTTCAACTTGATGATAACTATATACCGATTATCCGAGATAGCCACATGATCTTGAGTCCAAGTATGTTAGTTCATCGAATGATCGAATTCTTCCGTCAATCCGCAGGAACTTAATTTACACCTCTTTCTTCTCTCCAAACGTATATAACTTTCTATTGAAGACACAAACGTTTGGAAATACATTGACATCATCAATGGTGCGCAACGTTAAGGCACCCATCCAAGACGCACCAACTGGATCTTCCTCTGCATCTATGGTGGTATAATTATAGTGCGCTAGTAAAGGTTCTTCTATTTCTGAATACTCTCCCCTATTATCATTTGGTGCTTCCAACTCTTCGTCGCTGTCATCTTCTATAGGCAACTCTGTAACTGCCTCTGATGGGTCAGGTTCCACGTAATGTAAACTTGGTGAGCCTACTCTTATGTATTCAAGAAAACGTTGGAGCCGTGACTGGGTGCTGAATCTCTTTACCATTTGGCCAAAAAAGTGTTCACGATCAATGTTATCATGATCGTATACTTCACGTAAGGGAACGATGGTCCAGTCTTCAGGCTTTCTTATCTCATAGTCACGACTTTTCAAATCAGCTTTATCAATGTATCGATTTCCTAATTCTCCTAAAACAGCCACCGAACCTTCATTCTTCGAGTAAACGACGGTGATAAACCTATCTTCAGAAATTCGAAAGATAGACGAATCAGTATCCAAGTACGATAACTCATCATATGATTGAAAAGAATCGTCAATTTTCAGAAACTTGATATAAACCTCTCCCTCTCTTTCTCCTCTGACATAAAAATTTGTATTGTAGGCAAAAGCGTGGGGATATACATTGACGTCGTCGATAGAACGTAATGTCAAGGCGGCAAACCAAGGGTCTCCAATTGGATCTTCCATTATTACTCTAATTATGATTTACTACGAAATTGATTAAACTAAAGCTATGTAATTAGACACTATGGCGAATCTATATAGACTCTGGTGTTTTATAATGTTTGGAGTGTGGTATATTTTGGGAGAATATCTCCTTTTATAGTTCAAGAGAGTATCCAGTCTTTGCACGGATCCAAGATAAACCTAAATCGCCGCCTTTTAATATCATTTCTACCTAATCTGGAAATCCGCCTCGTTTGTACTCTACTACACTGTACGGGCAAGAGAGCCACTCCATCCTTCTAATCAAAAGCTCCTGATATACTCTTGCGTTATTGCAAACGCGCAAAAAGGGCGGACTTGTGCGTCGCGGCGGATTTGTGCATGTTGATCCGGCAAGTCACAAATCCACTATCTGCTACTATGCAACAAGGTTTAGTCTTGAATCAATGTAACGTAGTATTAAGTTACGGGACTGAAATATTTTGAACGGTTTCAATTCAGCTCCATTATTAATAATGATAACAGAGCCTACCACTAAAATAAACAATACAGTTTGCAATTGACAAGTTGTTAATCGGTCTGATTTCCTAAATTGCAGCCACTACAAATTTGGAATAAACTGCCCAATTCCTCGTAATTGCTACTAGATTACTACAATTTGACTTCTAGTGGTTATTTGGAGGATTTGCCTATTGATTTCTCCATTATTCATTGGTCTTCTCAGCATTGAATGCCTGCGCGCGCTTTGTGAATTTCATTTGCAACCTAAAAAAGCGAGCATCCAATCGCCAGCAATGGCCTATATAAACCATGTGTAGCTCGTAATTACGTAACAATATATACAGTGCGTTTGCTGGTAATTCCACTCTGATCACACAGCATATGATCTCTCCAATAATTAAGCATCTAGGCTAAGTAAGAATTTTCCCAAAGACTATTGGTTATCTTTATCTATCAAGCTGAAATTTGTAATAAAATATGTCAATGTTGCATAAAGGAGCAATAATCACTACGCACAATTATAAACTAAGGACGAATAATCTCATTAAATAATCTCACTAAATATTCTCATCAATAATTCGCAATACATATATAGAATTTCGCGTAGGGGAAGTTAGCAGTTTTTGCCAACTGTAAAATTCCACTTCACCCACTTCATATGATCTTCTTTCAGGTACAGCTTGTCACTGTTGCTTAGTAAATCACATATAAAATGTGAAGGGTTAGTTCTCACATAATCGAGGTAGGCAGGCTTGTAGATTTTCCAGAACTTAAGGTGGTCATCTGTCGTGGGTTCTTTATCTGAGCGTATTTTTGCAAGAAAGTCTTCAAACGGGAAATACGGTTTAGAGCTATAGTGATCCCTAGGTGGAGGAATAAACATAGTCCTCGAAACTGCACAATAAGTCAATCCAATTGGTGACCAAATCCTCGTCCACTGCACTGGCTAATACCGTCATAAATACTACCGGGTCCTCATCTAGCTGTTGCTTTTTCATATGTTCCGCTAAATGTTTAAAGCTCAGACGTCTCAGCGATGCTTTTCTGAATAGCATCATATATTTTCCAATCGAATTCACCTTGTAGAAGTTTGGTATGTCGCAATAAAAACCTTTGATATCGGAGGTCTTCTGACACTTTACTAGTGGAAAGCTTTTCCTGGATAGCGATCTTGTTTAAAGAAACAAAATCTTGGTGAGTCCGAGGCTTTGTGAGTCCGAGGCTTTGTGAGTCCGAGGCTTCGTAAATTCAAAGAATCTCAATCTGCTTTTACTCGATCTATTGGAAGCGATGTCGGAAGTTTGATCAATTGACTCGTTTATTTCTCGAGCCAACTATTTAAGTGAAAATGCGATGACCTTTAGCTTAGCGATGCACTCGTTTAGAGTCACTTCAGCATTGGTGCTACCCTCCAAAATCAACTCCCTCACTTCTTTTTCAATCGTTCCAACCTCTACAACCAATTTTTCAGTTTCGACATTGGTCCGATTTGTCTTCTTTCTCTGGTAATTTCTGCTGCGAAAAAACTTCATCACATAAGTATAATAATATAAAACTAGGGAAAGCTATTGATAATAATACAACTGCTGGGGATTGTTTTCTTAGTAAACCTTTATAATTTCTATTATTCTTAAAAGAATTTATTGCTATAATATATGACTATAATAAAATATACTGATGGGAGCACATGATAGGACGACATGCCTTATATACTACAAGAGCCGCTCAATCTTTACAGTCTTGGTATTAGGTTCAGGGGTACCAAGTATATGTCTACCAAGTATGTGCACTAGTTGCCATATTTGGCTGAACTAAACAATTTAGAGGATCATTGCAGCCATTTTTTCTCTTGGTATGCAAGTTGATGTACGTATAAGGAAAGGGTGTTTATTCTTTTCTACTTATCACTCTACAAATCTTGGATAGTAGTTTCTTTCATTCACTTTGTTAGATTTTATAGTAGGTACATATGTTGTTTAACAGTATTTCAATGAAGTAGGTTTTTAGAAAAGTTGCAAAAATATTAAAAAATGTTTAGATATGCGAAAATACACGTCGAACTAAAATGATGGCATCAAAAGGTTTATATGCAGTTGCACTCACTAAACTGACCTTGATAAGCCATTTTAATTTCCTTACTCGAATCGTATTCAGTTCTTTTATATAATCAGCATTTGCTTAATTGATCTTGTACAAACCAGTGATTACTGACTTCAAAATAATAGAAGGAATTAAAAAGCAGGTACAATAAGTGTGTTCAATTACTTATTTAATTATATTACTAGATGTGGTTATCCTCAACAAATACTCTAAAGTTATAAAGACACTATTCTTGTTCATTTTCATGCGTTCAGAGTGTGGAGGATTACAATCCCTCAAAATGGCTTTACTAGATCACGACAATTTGACTTTAGTGGTGATATAAAGGATTTTTTTAGTGGTATCTCAATTATTGGCAATCAATTTTATGCGCTTGAGATTTTGAGCATCAACGAAAGAAGGTGAAAAGACCACTTGGTTCAATGAACAAGTGTAACCAATTCAGAGTTACTCACTTACAATCTACGGAATACAAGTCATGGTCATTATGGCATTGGCTGCCCATTCTATTAGCTGTTTGGGATAGTCGCGGTAAGAAACGATTAGAAGACTAATCAGTAGAAAAGATAATCGACTAAAGATTAATCGCACTGAAAGATTAATCGCACTAAAAGGATTAATACAGAACAGCAGTCGCACTAAATAGAATTATTGCAGCAAAAGATAGTGGAGTGAAAAGAAGACTCGCACTAAAAGATCATTAGTGAAAAAAGATTAGTCGCACGAAAAAGTAGTCGCACCAAAAAGGTATCTTTTTCAAAGTATTTCAAGTGTTCGCTTATAGTTAGTGATTTCCTGTGTAGTTGTAGTTGGTGATTTCCTGTGGCCCTTACGGTAAGTGATATCCTGTGACTTATATAGTTGGCGATTTCCCGTCTACTATTCATCTAATACCCTAATCTTTCTCTTCCTCGTAGGCGTCCCCGAATTACTATCGGGCCTAGGATTCGAACCCGCGGCGTTCGCAGGATCCACCGAATCCTCATACTCATCGAAATCTTCTCTCGCCGAACTTCCGTTCAGTCCCTCAGAACCTATAGCCTCGCCGTTGATGCCAGCAAACGGCACGCCGTGTCTTTTCATGAACGTCTTGATGTAATTGACCGAGCTGAGACTAAAAATATGGTCTTCGTCAGTATAATGGAACCGCTTTTTGTTAGAGCCACTGCCTCCACTGGTCTTGGAGAAGTTCTCAAAGCCTTTGACGATATTTCCGTATGCGCTTTCGCTGAAATACTCTGTTTCTTTTTCGTAGATGGAATCTTCGAGGTGGTTGAGTTTGGCTGTGAGTTCTTGTTTTTTGAGAATCTGCTGTGTGAGTTGGTTTTTGATCTGGGTGTACTTTTCAATGCTAGGAGGGTCAGCCGGAGGCTTGGGGTCGCTCTTTTCCGGCTCTTTTTCCGTTTCTGCAGCACCTGTGCCGGCAGAAGTGGTAGAAGCGGCGGGTGCCTTCTCTTTGTCTTTTGCGCCACCCGAAACAGGCTTTTCCTTGTCCTTTCCGCTCATGGGGCTTTCTGTAGAGATGTTGATGTTTTTTGTCAAGGCATTTTCACGTGAGCGTCCCCGGAATTACCGCCGGGCCTCGGGTGGGGACACAAAAGTCCGAGCCCGAAGCAACCATGGTGCGCCACGCCCGGGCAGGGCCAAAGGAAGAAGCTCTCCACAAACTAACACTACGTCGTTTCAGCCACCTTCACTTTAGTAGCAATTTTTTTACTTCTTCTACTTAAGCCCAATGACGTATTGAGAGACCGTGGTAACTCAATAGCTCCGGGTCAACCATAATAATGATAATAATGGATAATAATGAAGCATGAACGTGCAGAATCCACAGAAAACACTACAATTCAGCCGCAATTCATAAAAATCAGGTGAAGATTACACAGTGATAGAAACATAGAGAAAAATAGAGAAAAAGAGACAGTAGAGACATTGAGACCTATAGGGACAGTACATGGAGTAGAGTGTATAGAATAGTACATACAACAAGAATTGATGAATTGATCAATTGATCAATTGCAATTGACCATGACTAACTTCCCATGACTAACTTCCTATCATCCTGTCGGATGATAGTCAGTACTCGTGGAGTGTTTTTTTCGGTACAACGGGTGTGAGTGGTCCATAATTTTTGTGAGTGGTCCACAATTTTCTATAAAGGGCTGCGGATCGCCGCGAGGAATTTGCGAAAAACAAACTATCCTAAACTAATATAAAATGGCCATTACCAAAGTACATGCACGCACAGTCTACGACTCCCGTGGTAACCCCACTGTGGAAGTCGATTTGCACACCGAAAAGGGCTTGTTCAGAGCCATTGTTCCATCTGGTGCTTCCACCGGTATCCACGAGGCCTTGGAGTTGAGAGACGGCGACAAGTCCAAGTGGTTGGGCAAGGGTGTAACCAAGGCCATTGCCAACGTCAACGAGATCATCGCCCCAGCTTTGATCAAGGCCAACCTCGATATCACCAACCAAGCCAAGATCGACGAGTTCTTGAACTCTCTCGACGGCACTCCTAACAAGAGCAAGTTGGGCGCCAACGCCATTTTGGGTGTCTCTTTGGCTGTTGCCAAGGCCGCTGCTGCTGAAAAGGGTGTTCCTTTGTACAAGCACTTGGCCGACATCTCTGGTTCTAAGCAAGACAAGTACGTTTTGCCTGTTCCTTTCCAAAACGTGTTGAACGGAGGTTCGCACGCCGGTGGTGCTTTGGCATTCCAGGAATTCATGATTGTTCCTCACAACGCGCCATCTTTCTCCGAAGCCTTGAGAATCGGATCCGAGGTCTACCACAACTTGAAGTCCTTGGCCAAGCAACAATACGGTCAATCCGCCGGTAACGTCGGTGACGAAGGTGGTGTTGCCCCAGACGTGGCCACTCCTAAGGAAGCCTTGGACTTGATCACCGATGCCATTGCCAAGGCCGGCTACACCGGCCAGGTCGGTATTGCCTTGGACGTCGCCTCGTCCGAATTCTACAAGGACGGCAAATACGACTTGGACTTCAAGAACCCTAACTCGGACGAATCCAAGTGGTTGACCGGTGAACAATTGTCGGACTTGTACGAAGAATTGATCAACCAATACCCTATTGTGTCCATCGAAGATCCTTTCGGCGAAGACGACTGGGACGCCTGGGTCCACTTCTTCTCCAAGGTGGGCTCCAAGATCCAAATTGTCGGTGATGACTTGACTGTCACCAACCCTATCAGAATCAAGACCGCCATCGAAAAGAAGGCCGCCAACGCCTTGTTGTTGAAGGTCAACCAGATCGGTTCTTTGACCGAGTCCATCAACGCCGCCAACGACTCCTACGCTGCTGGCTGGGGTGTCATGGTTTCCCACAGATCCGGTGAAACCGAAGACACCACCATTGCCGACTTGGCTGTTGGTTTGAGAGCTGGTCAAATCAAGACCGGTGCTCCTGCCAGATCCGAAAGATTGGCCAAGTTGAACCAAATCTTGAGAATCGAGGAGGAATTGGGCGACAAGGCCATTTACGCCGGTAAGGACTTTAGAATCTCTTCTACTCTTTAATTGACTGGTTTACCAGTCAATTTTACTAATTAGTGGTAATAAAATATATGAATACTCCACTGGAAATACCGTAGGCCCTAATACTCCACTGAAAAACACCAACTCTAATACCCCACTGAAAAACACTAACCCAGAAGTACACAAGAAATCACTCAAATTGAAGTACATAAGAATCACCAACACTGATTTTCCACAGAAAATCATTAACTATAGTAGTTTACGGAAAGCAACACGACTCTCCACAGGAAATCACTTAGAAGTACTCAGTAAACCACATAAAACCATTAATACCATGTAATACCACTATCGTGTTTCCTATTAATGAAAATTCACGTGACCAGCTTCAATTCCGGGATTTCCTCTCTTTGGACTGCTTCTACAGCCTACACAGCAGCTCTTTTGACCTGAAACAAGGTGTATACATTACAATCATGCTAATGATGTCTGTTGTGTATTTGAAAGTTGGTTTGAGTGGTGCTTGAGCCTTTTCTTCTGAGCCTTCTTTGACAGACCTTGGGAGGTCGGAAGTCGCAAAAGCACGTGACCCCACGAACTAACACTCTGTTGGTCCCCACGAACTAACACTACGTCGTTTCCCACGAACTTTTGTCTAAAATCGTCATTATGATCTTTCTCTTCCTTATTAAAGCTCTTTTATAATTAAATACTTTAATTCTTATTAAACCATTAATTTTATTTAAAATAAAAATCAGAAGGAAGGATTAATTATATTTAATTCTTTCATTTTCTTCTTTAGTATTAGATATTTAATTTATTTTGGAAGTGAATATAGTGCTGACGTAGAGTGCTGGATATTAATTGAGTTTTTTATAGTGCTGCTTTGAGTGTTTCAAGTAAATGCCTCTATTCAATTCAGTGTATTGTAAAGTACGAAATGATATAAAGATATAGAAGTTACTTAGGAAATTAATTATGGCTGCGAAAAAATCGAAAAAAAACCAAAAAAATCAAGAAAATTGATATTCTGCTGCTTGTAACAACTGAGACTTTTTTTATCACCAAGAAGTCTTGAGAGTGCTAGGTGCTACAGTGCTGGGATAGTTAGGGCACAGAAACACCAACAGAAGTGCTACTAACTCTCACTAAAACTTGGTAAACCAAGTTTCAAGTTTTAGGTTAGTATGATAAAAGTTGTTTTATAATCATTAACTAATTTATCCATAAAGTGGTTCATTATTGAATTTTGAATTTATATATCTTAAACTATTTTTATTTGCTTGATAAGGAATGTAAATACTGAGCTAGAGTGAGCCAGGATATTTCTAAATAGCGGTGGATGTTATAGTGGTGGATATTAAAGTGGAGGATGAAAGAGTGAAGGATAAAGAGTGCGGATGTTCAAAAGTTCAAGGCTGTTTTTTTTTTGAAGGGTGAAGGATGTTAATTGCTAGGATGTTTTAAGAGCGTAAGGATGATACTTTCGCACTATATCTTGACATGATCTGAAGATTTACTTGAATCAAGTGTATAAGATCAATGGCTGCGAAAAATGAAGAAATGGATATTTCTGATACTTGTGGTTTTTTTTTCTGAGCATTCTAATGTGCTAGTTGTTGAGAGTACAGGATGGAGTGCTAGACGTTAAGAGTACTAGGATGTTCAGGATGTTAAGAGTGCAAGGGTGTTTCTAGAAAGAATGCGGATGTTAAGTGCTGAGTGCTGAGTGCTGGATGTTCTGGATGTTCTGGATGTTCTGGATGTTTAGGATGTTTAGGATGTTTCCATATGAGTGCAAGGTTGTTTCTGACAAGGAGTGCTGAGTGCTGAGTGCTTTAGAGTGCTGGATGTTTAGGATGTTTCTATGTGAGTGCTCGGAGTATTTTTTTAAGGTTGCAAGTTACTATTCTACTTGTACTAAACTATATGGTACGACATGATTTAAAGATACTGCCATTTATTGGAGATCATTGGCTGCGAAAAATCAAGGGTGAATGTAAGAGGTGAAAGTTTGTGGCCCTTCTTGAGAGTGCTAGATTTCAAAATGCAGGATGTAGAAGATGTTCACGATGTTCTAGAGTGCTAGGATGTTGAGTGCTTGGAGGTTTAAGACTGTTAGATGTAAATAGTGCAGGATGTTCAGGAATCTTAGAGTTAGGTTTTTTTTTGAGGAGTGCAAGATACACTAGAGTGCCAATGTGGAATGCTGCAAGTGCTAGGTTGAGTGCTGGAAGTCTAGGCTTTCTTAAAAGTACACGATGTTTCTCAACAGTCTAATTGTACATGAATCTTGACGCGATATAAAGGTTTACATGCAATTAAGTTTATGAGATTAATGGCTGCGAAAAAGTCAAATTCGATACTTTCTGATCCTTGCACTAAGTGAATTTTCGTTTCTGCATTCTAGAAAATGTTACCTGTTAAAGTGCAGAAGCTAGATGTTAAGAGGACTAGATGTTAAAAGTGCTGGTTGGTTCATTGGAGAGGTTGATGTTCAATAGTGGTAGGATTAAAGTCTGACGAAATCTCAAACTTCTCAGGTTACAATGGACATGTAACACGAGAAGAAAATCGTATTGTGAAAGAATCTTCATATTCATACATTCATAAAGCTATAATCTTTGAAACCTAAAACGTGAATCCATATTATTACAATTACCTCAGATGAGTTTCAGTGTTTAATGTTTTCTTAAAATCAGCAGAGTTGTCAATCTGAAACTCCAATCAAAGAAGACGAGTTCAAGTCTATAATTGATGAGAAAAAGCAACTGGGAGAAGAAAAGAAACTATTGGAGGCCAAATCTTAGTTAATTTAACCTAATTATTACTCTAGAGAGGTAATGTTCTTCGAACACTAGATTTTTTACAACTTATGTAGAATAATCAGAGCTAAGCTCATTTGGAGATTCACAGCATTGATCTTTCCATTAGTTCAAGATAAAAAGTGGAGAATATCAGCCCATTTAGAGTGTTTTACTCACAATGGTAAGCATAGAGCAGAACATAGGGTATACGGGATGATATAATCTTTCAATATACTTGAAAAATGTAGGATGAAAGTACGTTTGTGGACGAGATATGTGATTCTGATAATTACTACTGGATTTAATTATCTTCATACTAGATTCTTTTACACATAGCTCATTAAATCTTTATAATCTTCACAAAAGAATTATTTACTCATAGCTCATTAGATCTAAATAATCTTCATACTAATTTACTCATAGCTCATTATATATTCATGACAAAGCTTATGTATCGTTTGACGAGAAGTGAGGCTTAAAATCTATCATATTCATTGAAGTTTTTTTTTTTTTTAATTTGCCATGGCCTCGTTCAATCTCTTGCCTACGTAGTAGACCTCCTCAAAGGTATTGTACAATGCAGTTGGCGCAAGTCTGATGACATTCGGTCTTCTTTCATCGCAAATAATTCCATGCTGGTGCAAATAAGTATTGACCTTTTCCATGACATTCTTGCTCTTTTCTTCGTGGTACGGCTGGAAGAGCACCGAGAGCTGCGAGCCTCTCTGTTCAGGGTCTAATGGTGTCAAAATACGGAATCCGTACTTGGAAAAATCGGGGTCGTCTTGGGCAATATAATACGGAGAGTGTTGCAATATTTCAAGCAAGTACGAAGTGAGCAATACGCTCTTTTTGCGCAAGGCTCCAATGCCTCCGGCCTTTTCTATCAACTCGAGCGAAGACCGGAGAGAGACCACGTCAATCACAGATGGGTTGGATTGACGGTACGACAAGGCCGAGTTGATGGGATCAAACAGCTCGAGCATTTTGAACCGGTCCGCAGCATTGTTGCCCCACCAGCCTGCAAGACGAGGCCGGAAATTGCGGGTGGAATTGTCCTTGGTGTATTTTTCATGGACATATATTCCGGCGATTCCTCCGGGGCCGGCGTTCAAATACTTGTACGAACACCAAACCGCAAAATCGACATTCCAATCGTGCAATTGGAGCACGGCATTGCCTACTGCATGCGCCAAGTCCCATCCTACCACGATTTCAGGGTACTTTTTGGCATGTCCAGTAATGGCCCTGATGTCGAATAATTGACCGGTATAGTACTGGATTCCAGGCAAACACACCAAGGCGAGCTCGTCAGCATGGTTATCTATAGCATCCAATATATCTTGAGTCTCCAAATAGGTATGACCGTTCTTGACCTCCAACTGAATTAGGTGAGACTCGTCGTAGCCTGCTAGTTGCACAAGGTTCAAAAAGGCATAGTAGTCGGAAGGAAACGCTTGTTTTTCAAAGAGGATTTTGGTTCGGGGGCCCTTAGGTCGGTAGAAATGCACCAAGAGTGCATTCAAGTTGGCCGTGAGCGACCCCATGACGGCCACTTCGTTGTGCTGAGCACCCACCACGGGCGCCATAAGAGGCAACAACGGCAAGTCGATGTCTATCCAGGGTGTTTTTTTATGGCTGAAGTGGCCCTCCACACCACGCTGGCTCCATACGTCGAGTTCTTCGCTAATTGCCTGTTTTGTTTTGAGAGGCATCAACCCTAGCGAGTTTCCGCAGAAATATATCAGCTTAGTACTGGACGAGTACTTTTCGCTATTGATTCCAAGAGACCCAAACGTGGGGATGGAGAACTCGGACCGGTAAGTGACATGTTCCGAGTCCAATTGCCTAGCTTTTTCAAGAAACCCCATAACACAGGAAATCACTGACTATAATCCTATAGTCTATAATACGCTTTAATTCGAATGCTAAATATTTCACTATCTCATTTTTCACTATCAATTTAATTTTTTGCTGACTAAGCACAACTACAAAGTCTCCCAAACTACTTCTATAAACCACAAGATGATCCATTCGGTGTTAATATGTAAGTAAAGTAGTTTTTGTTCTTTATTTGATAATTCACTACTAATACTAGTCAACAATGACGGCATACCGCGGCTCATGAAGTTCTACACGCCTGTCGACATCAACACCCAGCGACTTCTTCTCCAGCAAGTGCACCAGTTGATCTCGGTGAGAACAGCGCAGGAGTGTTCGTTCATCACACCACCGTCGCTTTTGGAGGATTTGGACGATATCAAGGTGATCTACCGCCACTACGCCACGCTCTACTTTGTGTTTATCGTCGATGACCAGGAATCCGAGCTCGGCATCTTGGACTTGATCCAGGTGTTTGTCGAGTGCTTGGACAAATGTTTCACCAATGTGTGCGAGCTTGACTTGGTGTTTGGATGGCAGGTACTTCAGACCGTGTTGGAGGAGATCGTGCAGGGGGGTATGGTGATTGACACCAATATCAACCGGATTGTGGCTGCGGTTGACGAGGCCAATAGCCAGAAGAACACGTCCAGTAATGGAACGATTGGGGCGTCGTTTTTGTCTGCTATTTCCCGAGACAAGAGTTTCTGGTAAAGAGTACACAGGAAATCACCAACTATGGATTACTCAGGAAAACACCAACTATAAGTACTAAGAAATCACGAACTATAAGTATTAAGAAAATCACTGACGATATGTTCACAGAAATCATTAACTATAAGTAGTAAGGAAAATACGAACTATAAGTACTAAGAAAACACTGACTATAAAAACTAAGAAAAACAACTATAAGTACTCAGGAAACACGAACTATCCTGTACAATCAAAACACTAAGTATGTGTTCACAGGAAAACGAACTATATAGTAGATAACACTACTATATGTACAACCAGAAACAAAAACCACAGTACAGTAAGTAACACTCTACATAGCTCAGGATACACCAACTATTTAGTTTCAGAAATCACTACTATATGTACAATAAGAAACACTAACTATAAGTACTCAATATTAAGTCAATTGCCTACCTTCACTAAAAATTACATTAGCCTATTTTAACTATTTATTAAAATAGTTACATTGTGGCCTATATTATCTATTTACAATTATTCAGCGTACTCTTAGAGTTGAAGCTAGATCTGATCGCATCAACATCACCAGGTTTATTGGTGTCGGTTTATTGGTGTCGGTTTATTGGTGTTTTACGTAGCACTCATATGGAACATCCGTAAAGATAATATAATCAGTGCTTTTGAGCCAATTATCCTAACAGATAATTGCCTTGCTTGTTTTTACCAAATCTTCCACCAGCTTCTCTTCACGGCCAACCCCTCTGCCTCCAGCATCTGCTTCTTGGCCTCGTCGATCTGCTGCTGCTTGTGCTCGTTGGCGTGCTCGCGGCGAGCACTCTCGTAGTCAATGAGCTGCTGGCTCAAATTGCGCTGGTCCTTTTCAAACGGCGATCCTATGGCCCCGGTTTTCCAGATGGGGTCGTTGGACGCCGCTGTTTTCTGGGCGATTTTCATCAATTCTTGCTGCTCCTTCTGGATGATGTGCCTGTTCTTTTCGTACTCGGCTCTGATCTCCGGCGAAAACGCCGCAATGAGCTCTTCATCTGTAGGCGTGGTGTATTTGAACAAAAGAACTCCGGTTCCGATGATACACGTTCCGGCAAAGTAGATCCGCGCCCACCTGTACCACAACGGCTTGGGACCCATTTTGGTGGTTGAAAACCAATGAGCAATGAGAGAAGTAATGGTGGTCACGTGGACAAAAGAGAGAAAAGAGAAGAGAGGGAGAAGTAGAGGAAAGAGAGAAGACAGAAGAGAAGGAGAGGAAAGAGAAGCAAGAATGATACAAAAAATGTGATATAAGGTTCTATTAACTGTTTGTTTGCTAGTGTAGCCCGGTGTATTCCAGTGTCAGTGTAGTGCTACTATTAACTACAACGACTTTGACATCTTATTTAACTCTCTATTCTCTGCTACTCATCGGATTGGTCCTGTGGTCACGTGGCAGACCCTGGAGAGGAGAGCAGAGAAGAGAGCAGAGGAGCCTTAAATATCAGGGTCTGTTGATGTCATGCAAAATCTAGTGCAGGTAGTGCAGATAGTGCAGGTCAGTGTAGGTACTGTAGGTACTTTCGGTAGTGTAGGCAGTGTAATTCCCCTATTCAACGCGCCCTCTCGTACACTATTCTACTGGGCTGTGCTGATAAATATTTATAGTATGGCGCGCGTGACAAATCTATACGAGCTAAACGAGAATCAGACTGATCTTTATATTGATACCATTACCTATCATATCAGTTGGTAGCAGTAGAGATATTCAACATACCTCCTACTAGCCAGTTCCATACATACTGCACAAATACTACACCTTACAAACAACTGCACTACCACAATATACTACACTATTTACGAATAGATAGTACTATACAATAGTCAGATCATCTACATAGTATAGTCAATACTAGATCACCATATAATAGTACGATTACTATACTACTATACTACAATACTAAAACACTACTATACTACTACACTACTACAATACTACACTACAATACTAGTTAGTGTTTTCTCGTGTTCTGATCTTTTTTTTTTGTTATGTCCTCTCCAGACGTAAAAAAGAGCAGGGTCTCCACAGGCAAGCGCAAGTACCACCAAAAAAGCAGATACGGGTGTTCCACATGCAAGAAAAGACGAGTCAAGTGTGACGAGGCAAAACCCAGTTGTCAGAAGTGCCAGCACATGAACTTGACTTGTGGGTATCTTACTGAAGAGCAGGGCCATGAAGAGAAGGGGAATGAAAGCAGCACGCCCAAAAAGAAACAAAAGACCAGTCCTACTTCGCCGCCTCTGTCCGTTGCGTCTAGTGATAACTCCGAGCCCAACGAGCCCCCCACGGATCTGCCCACGCCACTTATTTCGCCCAGTCCGTCGCTCACAGACCCAACCAAAAAAGAAGATATCGGGGCCAATGCACTTAGCGGGCTTCTCAATGCTGGAAACTTGAACAATATCAACTTGAGTTACCTTGTTAATAATCTTAGCGGGCTCGGCGGAGACTTGAGTAATTTGGGGAACTTGGCCAGTTTGAGCAACTTGGCTACTTTGGCACAACTCCCTATAGACCTCAGCAACTTGGGGTCGATGCTAGACAGCAGTGTGACTAATAATATTGCCAATCTAATGGGAAAAGAAATACCACAAAATACCAATACAAATTCCAATAATCACAATACCAACACCAACCTTAATGACCCCAATTCACATTCTAATGATCCACAATCTAATTCACATTCCAATTTCAATAGTTCACACTCCAGTTCACATAATGCTAATTCACACTCACAGAATAATTCACAAGAAAAACCGACGTTTTCGTACGATCAGCCTGCGGCTGATCTTCCGGCTGATCTTCCAGGAATTCTGGGGGTTCCTCCCGGAATCTCTCCCAACATCAACACGCTGATTCCACGAAACCCCAGCCCCATGAACACCCCCATGGCCGCAGCAATGCTGTCGTCTAACCTCAACATGCTTGACCTCAGGCTCATGTTCCACTACACCTCCCAAGTGTCAAATACCATCACGGGAGCTGGCATATCCGACACTAATATCTGGAACTACGATATTCCGATGCTCGCATTCGACCATCCGTTCTTGATGCACTCCATCCTTGCGTTTTCGGCCACCCACTTGTCGCGTACCGAAAAGGGCTTGGACCAGTGTGTGACGTGCCACCGAGGCGATGCGCTCCGGTTGTTGCGTGAAGCTGTTCTTAATATCAACCAGGATAATACCGATGCGCTCGTGGCCAGTGCGCTTATTCTCATCATGGACTCGCTCGCCAATGCCTCATTTCCTTCCTCCACGTCGCCCAAATCGTTGCCTGCTTCAGCGTGGATTTTCCACGTCAAGGGCGCGGCCACCATTCTTACTGCGGTGTGGCCACTTACCGAAGCCAGTCGATTCTACAAGTTCATTTCGGTCGATCTCGGCGACTTGGGCGATATCATAAACCAGCGTGTCAATCTCAGTAAAGACCAGCTCACAGGTGCCAACCGGTACTTCACCGACTTGGAATGCCACGATTCAGACATCGCAGACTTGTTCCCGGTCGAAATCGACTCGCCTTACTTAATTACTTTGGCATATCTAAATAAACTCCACAAAGAAAGGTACAAGTCTGATTTTATCTTGAGAATCTTTGCGTTCCCGGCTCTTTTAGACAAGTCTTTTTTGTCTTTGCTCATGACAGGTGACGTAAAGGCCATGAGAATCATGAGATCGTACTACAAATTGCTCAGGCTGTTTACCACCGAGCTCAAAGATAAAGTGTGGTTTTTGGAGGGGGTTTCTCAGGTATTGCCAGTAGACGTGGAGGAGTATGCTGGAGGAGCAGGAGGAATGCATATGATGTTGGACTTTCTTGGAGGAGGATTGTCGATTGTGGATAACGAGATCGATGAGGAGATTACCAAGTTTGATCCGAATGGGGTTTTGGCGAATAAGTTGATTGATCCGGACAATTTGCCGAGCGATATTACGTCTACGTTGGAAGCGATGCAGGGAGGATTTGATATGAATAGCTAAATTACCCGCAGGATAAATTGGCTCAAACGTATGAGAGGCGTTTTATCCGTAAGATAGGCAATTATCCGAAGGATAATTGATTAAAGCACTAACTAACACTTACTAGAAGAAATTATCCAAAAGCACTGACTAAGACGTACTCATAGGTCAATTTATCCTAGCGGATAAATTGAGGATAATTGACATAAACGTCTATAGGCAATTCCGCTAGGATGGCTCAAACGTGATACGTCTTGTTGTACTGGATAATTGCTAAAGCGTACTTAAATGTACCTATAATTTCGGAGGAGTTGGATTAAATATAGGACACACAATTCTCCTTCAATTTATCCTAAAATTTCACATTTACTGAGACTGACGTAAATGTACTTAGGCGTGCTAAACGACATAAATGTACAATAGAAGGTGATAAAAGAGGAACAAATATAATTAGCTGACGCAATTATCTGTCTTATAAAATAAATTGACAAATCCTTACGATAATTGTCAATAACGCAACTTAAAATATTTATACGCACTGAAGTATTAAGTACAATTTGGTTGATGGGTATAACGTCCTGTACCACTTCCGTTCTAACCACTTCTGTTCTAACCACTGTTCTAACCTGTTCTAATAGGTTGAGATTGATCTTTGCTACGGTATCTAATATGTACATAATAACTGGTATGCAATAATAAAAGTATGAATAACCAATACACAACATTCCTGGAGTCAAAAAAAATCGTAGAAGATGCTCAATAGAAACAAAGTGGTTGAGGAGAATGCTGTAAATACTGACTTTTGCTAGCGGAGGTTATTTGAGACTACGGGTCTAATAACTAATACGATACCTTTTAGGTTTTATACTCTTTATTTAGAACAAATTGGTTAACTAATCTGCTTCAAGAGAGATCTAGCTAGAAGAAAAATGTAGGCATATTTATATTCGCTGTTGATGTTTGACTGAAGAAATCCAAGTATCGTATCAGTGATTGCAATAAGTCTTGTCAATTGCTAGAGGGTTAATTAACAATCAACACGTTCCCTTGTTGCAACAAGCTTGGTTGAAACAAATCACGGAACTTTAATAAACTTTGATTAACTTTGATAACGAATCTGCAACAAGCTAATGGTTGCAAAAAATCACTCAATCCTTGACAAGGGCCATTGATTACAGAAAAGGGTTCTTGATAGTAGTATGGCTAATTAGAATAGGGTCTCAAGCATTCCCAGTACCTCTGGTCCCTTTCATAACCTATTTTATATGGATTTAATTTGTCATAATGGCTGGCGAACCAAGAAGATTAATCAGCTGCAATTACACAGTTATGTAAATGTCTAATCTACACGAGGTCACATAGTTTGGAGACTATATGAGCTGTGAAGAAGCCAAATTTAAAAATCAAGGATACATTTTCAGGTATCGTATATATAGTAGAGCTTCTATGGCATGAGTCAGGATTTGAAGTAGTTTCAGCAAAAATAACGGTAATAAAAAATAAAGTTGACATTGGCCCTTTCCATTAATATTAGAGAGTCATTAATTGCTCAAAATTATCAATTGTCAACTCACTCATGAACACCCAACATAGCCACTTGTACTAATAAATAAAACAATTTGACAAGGTATACCAGACTCCAAGTACCGCTAGACAGTCTTATCAATATAGTACTAGTTAGAATAGGTGAAAATTTAAAATCTACCTACTAAAAATATAACCAACGTCTATATAACTTACAGACCCGGGTCTAGTAGAAGTTGAGGACAAGTAGATTTACAAAATATACATGGCCCTTATACTGCTTCTGGCCTTACCAAAAATATTGTATCAACATTCTGCACTCATGAAACAACCTGGACTAGTGTAGCAACTAGTCTACACAACCAGTCGTATTGATTTGCAGCGTAATAAAATTCAATTAACTAAATTATTTCAACGGTATTACTTTAAATCTAGAGGACAATTTGTAAAAAAAGTGAAAACTTCCCAAATTAATCAAACAGTTGAATGTCACCGTTCACCACTCTTTCTTGACTACGTCAGACTGAGCACCCATAGACATAGAAGACGGAATAACTGTAGCGTAGCAAGCAGTGTAGCATAAGTGTTTAAAGGTACACAAATTACCACCCATGTACATACTCATATACATACTCTCCGTAAGAATTACACTAGTAGAGATTATAAAACAGTGTAGATTTTGGAACTACGTAGTGTAGGTTCGCGGCAGTGTTAGAGTTTTACTCTCCGCAAGAAATTAAATACAGTGTTAGAGATCAGGCTGTAATACAGTATTAGATTTGGCATCGACGTAGTGTAGGTTCGCGGCAGTATTAGCGACGTAGTGTAGGATCGCGGAGACAGTATCAGTCGCGGAGACAGTATCAGTCGCGGAGACAGTATCAGTCGCGGACATTTATTATTTATATGGAGCCGCATCGTTTCAGGGATACGAATTATTCTACTAATGGTAATCGTAGATAATATAGTAGACAGTAGCGCTGTACAGAACAATGTAGTATAGATATAAAGAGAATTGGAGGTTACAATATAGAGATAATCAGAGATAATTACAGGTCTACATTATAGAAAGTGTAGAAATAGTGTAGATGAATGATATTGTAGAGATAAAAAAGGCCTATAATGTAGAAGTGTAGAGATAGTGTGCGTGTAGAGTTAGTCTAAGTACAGTAGCTTATTGTCACTCGACCTTATCTTATCTCGTCCGCGCGGAAATTAGAATGCGAATGGGCACCGCGAAATTATAATGCACCGCGATCTCCTGTGGTGCGCTCGGTGGTGGCCGGTGCTCGACTAATCTTCCTCACGCGTCGGCTCCAGTGGGTCCAGTGGGCTCGGTGGCTCGGTGGCTCGGTGGGCACCTCGCTAAACCCCTTTCCTCCGCACTACGCCCTTTTTGTGTAACTCGCCGTAGTGGCTTGAGAAAAAAGTCAAGGAAAAAAGCGACGCCCAACAACAACAAGTTCGTGGCAGAGAAGTATCACGCGAATCAGAAGATCCCTAGATCATAGAGTCTGATATACAAAACCAAACAAACAAAACAAAACTATACTTCAAACTATAGTTACAAATTATAAGTTATGCAAACAATAAAGTGTGTTGTTGTGGGAGATGGTGCGGTCGGAAAGACCTGTTTGTTGATTTCGTACACCACGTCCAAGTTCCCAGCCGACTATGTTCCCACTGTGTTTGACAACTACGCGGTGACAGTGATGATTGGCGACGAGCCTTTCACGCTCGGCTTGTTTGATACTGCCGGGCAGGAAGATTACGACCGTTTGAGACCGTTGTCATATCCGTCGACCGATGTTTTCTTGGTGTGTTTCTCTGTGATTGCGCCTGCTTCGTTTGAAAACGTCAAAGAAAAGTGGTTTCCCGAGGTGCACCACCACTGTCCGGGTGTTCCCTGCTTGATTGTGGGCACCCAGACCGATTTAAGAAACGATGAGGTGATTTTGCAAAGATTACAGAGACAGAAGTTGTCGCCTATTACAAACGACATGGGCGAACGGTTGGCCAAGGAGTTGAGAGCGGTCAAGTATGTTGAGTGCAGTGCTTTGACCCAGCGTGGTTTGAAGACGGTGTTTGACGAGGCCATTGTGGCTGCGTTGGAGCCGCCTGTGATTAGAAAGCACAAGAGGTGTACAATCCTTTAGTCCACAGGAAATCACCAACCCTCTTCTCCACTGACAAACACTAACAAACTCTTACCATAATCCACCTACAAAGTCTAACAAACACTACCTGAAACACCTCTGACTAACTATTCTCCCATTAACATAAATCACGTGCCACTAACACCTACCATTACTGATAAACAATTACTGATAAACACTACTTTAATCAACTATTTAACTGACAACTACAGTCAACCCTCTACTTCTGTACTGAATAGTACTTGTACCTTTTCAGGTTCCGGCTGCGGTTCCGGCTGCGGTTCCGGTTCCGGTCTTGGCGTCGCCTGGCGGCGTCGCTTGCCTCGGCATACTAATCGCTTGGCCGATTAGTACCAGTACTACTTAATCCAGTAACCCTAATGTCACTATCGACTACTGTCTCTGCATCTCTTTAGTCACTCTATTTGTCTATTTGTCCGGTTATGATCTAATATATGTTGATTCTCATTTGTCTCGGAGCCTCAAATTACGAGATTCAAGCTCGTGCCACAAAAGGAAAATCTCTGGCAAGGCGGTGATGTCAAGATGTTGCGTTAAGGTTGCGTTATGTTGCTATCACGTGTACGCTTCTCTGGGCTTCTTTAGCTGGACGGCCAGCTGAGACGACCTCATCATATACGTTCTTCATTCTTTATAGGTGTACTGTCTGTGTGATCTGCCTGGTCTTTCTGATCTTTGATCTGTCTCCATTTGTTGCTGCACTGCCTTATTATCTGACCCCTCGCGCTTCTTACATCAACCGCGCATCAGTGTTGCAAACCATACTGAACTCCGTGCAACTGGGCTCAAGTGGACCCTGACATTTCAGACATCTCCAGACTTTCTAGACAACTTTCTAGAAATTTTGAATATCTCGCGTACCATATACTGATTATATATACGAAAAAACAGGGAATACAGGAAATAGACTATAGGATATGAGCAATCACGGTGACTGGGCAGGCACTGCTTCGACTGCGTCATCGGAATATCCCGAGCTTGACATTGACGTATTCACAAATACAAACCTGAACCTGGCTTTTCCTGATACCCCGATCGAGTCCGACTACACGGAGCACCCCGATCGCAAAGAGGAAGACAAAAGCTCGTCGTGTTCGCAGCCGTCGTTTGACGTGTTGAAGGTGCTGCTTTCGAGCTCCGAGACAAAAGATGATGTCGATTTGAACATGCTTAAGGCCGAAAACGAAAAGATGTTCCGAGCAAACGCCACGCTCGGGTACAAGTCGTTTCTTAAAAACGTAAACTATGTGTCCCACAATAACCATTTCTTGAACGAAAAGTTCAACTATTCTATACTGAACAAGCAGGACAATGCTCTCAAAGATTATATGACGTTGTCGCCCGATATAGTGCCTGGCTACGTGCTCTTGGAGCGATTTAATTCCAGCTCCGAGTTATCGGACCTCTATTATCATGCCACCAAGGTATTTGACCCTCATAGTCCGCCCTCGTCGTCTGGCCCTGCTTGGTCTATCGAGCAGGACGGGTTTCAGAATAATTACGAGGTGCCTGCCAATACCAAGGTGATTGTGCGGTTGTCGCCCAATATGCTTAAATCGGTGCCGTTGTCGAGATTTCTCAACGAATGGTACATTTTATCGGGCCTCAATGTGCCCGAACACCACCGAATATACGGCAACGACGCCATTTCCAACAGCTACTTTGGCTGCGAATCCTCGTCCAAGCTCGACTTCCGAAGATCAGACATCTACCAGCCCGTAACCTTGCCTCGAGGCTTGCCGGGAGTGCTCTATCCTGTAAAAGTGATCACTATTTCCGATCCTGGCTCGCTTGAAAACTACTTGACGGGCATCGACTTGGATGCCACCATAGAAGAGTACGACGTGTTGAACGGCGTTCGTGTTCGTAAGCCTAGAAACGACAGTATCAGCACTCACAGTGTGCACAGTAAAGTCAGCGGTGCTACGTCGCATAGCGAGATCCCTCCAGATGTAGACCTGACTGTTCAGTCGAGACTCGCTATAATATATCTAGATAACAACTATAAAACCTTGAAAGAGTGCTGCGAAGAAGACGGCGATAATTTGTCTGAACAGCTAGGAAGCGGCCGCAACAAATCGACCACCAGCTTGAGCTCTTCACGAAGCTCGGAAATCAGCAATGCTCCTATAAACCGGCCCATGAGCAGCGGTTTTTCCGGCTACTCTCTGGCCATGTCGATGGGCAACCTGCTCTTTGACGAGATCCACAATAAGATCCAGAGGTCGCCCAAGACTCCTCTCAAAGTAGTGACCATTCTCTCAGCCATCCTAAAAGTGCTAGAGACTTTGGCTACGGTGCATGAGTTTGGGATAGTACATAACGGGATCAATTCCAGCGTAATTCTCAAGTCGACTACTGATAATAACGACGTCAAGTTGAGCGGATGGGACTTTTGTTTCTCGATCCAGCCCGAAGACTCCACCTACGACTTCAGAAAACGCCATTTGGTGCAAATCCCCGAGCTTCTTCCTTACTTATCGCCTGAAATATGCGGAGAAGCAAATAAAGGCTTGGACTACCGCTCCGATTTCTACTCCATTGGCATAGTATTGTACGAATTGTTGGTGGGCTGCACCCCTTTTGCCAGTGATAATCCCAATAAAATCATCAGAAGACACCTTACCCAAACTCCCATTGCTCCTTCGTTGGTGGCCCATGCCTGGATCACTCCGGAGTTGAGCGATATTATTATGCGGTGCTTGGAAAAGGACCCCAGCGACCGCTACAATGAATGCTACAGCTTGATGAACGACTTGAGAAAAGTCAAGAACAAGTACATTGCCAGTGTGTCTGACTTGGGCGAGTCTGTTCTTCGGTGCTGGTCCAAGAACGACGACTACAAAGACTACTTGGTGGAAGAGCCTGAAAACAAAGACTTTCACAAGTACGGAGTGTCTCCATGTTTCACCGAGTCCAGAAACATTTATGGCCAAGAAGAGATCTACGAACAGATCTTCCAGACGTACGAAAACATGGACTCGGGCGTAAATTTACTATTTATTAACGGTGTGACTGGCTCGGGACTAACCACCCTAATGAACGACTTAAAGTCGGCTTCGATCCTGAGCTCAGAGTATTACATCTCGTGGAAGTTCAATGGAAATAACTCCAGTGGCTCGGTCTACACCTGCTTTTTGCATGGAATTAAACTTATAATTAACCAAATCATGTCGAGCTCTGCCGAGGTCGTAAGCAAATGGAGAGACCTTATTATCACCAAAATCCCCATTGACTTGAGTATACTTTTCACCCTAATACCCGAACTCAAGTCGTTTTTGGGCCCTACTTATACTACGGTAATTGAGTCTGACCCTAGAATAAAGACCGAAACCAACGACCATTCAATTAGTTTGGAGCTCAAGTTTAGGTACATCATCAAGTCGTTCTACTGCTTGATAGGATACCAGGGATTAACCATGTTTCTTGATGATATCCAATGGTGCTCTTTGAGCGAATGGTCGATGTTGTCGGAGATTCTTAATTACTTCCAGTCTGAAGATTCTGCCGAAGAAGTATCTATTAGAATTATTGCCGGCTACTCCAGCGAACCAGATTCGAGCCCAAACACCAGCAAAGTAAAGAAGGAAGATTTGCTCGGGTTCCTCAAGGACTCAAAGGTCATTAATCATGAGTTCGAACTTAAACCTATTAGTCTTGATAGTTTCACTCAGTATATTAATGATGCTTTTGCCGTGGCAGTTCACGGCAGAGGCTCTCTGAACAAGAAAAGCGGCAATACCAGTATGTCGTCGATGTACGGACTGAACAGCCTGCCGTCAACACATGTAGACGATACCATCAAAGAGGTTTCGGCTAAAATATACAAGCTAACTGGCAAAAGTGTTTTAATGGCCAAGTACTTAATTGCCACGGCTTCATTAAATGGGTTGATCCACTTTGATAACAAGGTCGAGACCTTAAGAAAGCCAAGAAACAATTCATTACAGGTCAATAGATCCAAGGTGGCTACAATTAATACTGATGCAAAGAGTAAAAAATGGATGTTGGATATGGACAAGCTCAGCTTGACTATTAAGGGTGATATCATCAAAAACTACCTTAACTCTGCTTTATCGGCCAGAGCAAAAGCCATTATGAACTTTGCTTCTATTACGGCCGACGGCTACTTCTTCCACTTGTCACAATTGATGATTGTGTCCAACCTTTCGCTCAAAGAGGTTTACGAATTGCTCCATTTGTGTGTGGAAACTGGGGTGATTGCACCCACAAGCAACTACTATAAGATCCCGTTCCATCTTTTGGTTCTTGCCGAGTTTCCTTTTGATTTGAGCGACGGAAGTATTTGGGAGTTGGCTACTCAAACCAGATACAGATTCTGCCATGACTCCGTGCAAAGTCAACTTATTAAAGAGTTAAGTGAGACCAACAGGCTCCAGGATTACCACAAGTTGTGTGGTCTTCGCTACTATAAAAGAATCTCAAAAATGACGGAGGTGGATATCTCCAATTACCTTCAAATGGCGTACCATCTCCGTAAATCTACCGAGCTTATTCATAATAACAGAGAAAACTCTGAGCTCTCTACTTCTGAGAAAGCCCTTGCTATAGGGATTAAGCCGGAGGAGCTTGAGATTTATAGAAAGGTGCTTATTCAGGCCGGCCGGTACGCTTCCTCTACGTACAACAATACTGCTTCGTTAGAATTCTTCAAAGCAGCAGATCTTTTGCTTGACTACAAAGATAATCCCAAGAAGAAAATGATGAGTGTGTTGACGATATGCCAGACGTACTTGGAGCTTAAACGGTTCCAAGAGTGCCTTGACTTCATCAAAGAGGTTCAGTCGAAATACGACTTTGACGAGACGGTGTTCTTGCTCAGCAAAGTCAAGTCGTATTTCCAGCTCGGAGCGTTTGAGCAGGGACTAAAGACGGCTGTAGAGGGCCTCAAGAGTATTGGAATAGAGATTGAGTTCGATAATGAAAAGGCACGGAAAATGCACGATAAGTTGTATCCCAAAGTACCTATTTCGGTGTTGGATATCAGAAGACTTAACGACTTGAAAAAGGCCACCAACCCTATAATATTATTGGTGTATGAGTTGGTGTTCGAGATGTTGGTGCCTAGTTATGCTACGCTGAACAAGTACATTGGCAAGTGCTTGGTCGTACAGGCCGTGGTGTTAATTTACCACTACGGAGTCTCTGCCCATTGCTCTATACCATTGCTTGAATTTGCCAATGTGTTTGCCAAAATGAACGACAAGTCCAATATGCTAAAAGCCATTGAGTATTCCAAGGCTGCTCTAGCAATAGTCAACAAGTTTAAGGACGATACCACTACCGAACTAGTCAAAAGCGTGTACGAGTATTATGTCTACAATCTCGCTGTATACGTAGAGCCCATTCCCAACTTGTTAAAGTACCACGATATCTTTATCCAGCTGGCCAAGCCGTTTGTCAAGGACGAAAACTATGTTCCCATGCCTATATTAAGAGACTCGTGTAAAGGCATGCTAGTTGAGCTTCTGGGGCATCCTGTCGATACCAAGCCCAGTGACTTTTCGGAGCTCTCTGACGTTTCGGGCGGCTCTCATATCGTGCTTGCGTACATCCAGTTGTTGATGAACGGGGATATTAGCTTGGAAACCTACGAATCCAAGTTGGCCCACCTCACTCAAAACAGACGGTACCTCAAGCTCCTCATCTTGTCTGTCAAAGTCAAGTACTTGCTGATGCACGAGAAGTTCAACCAGGCCAAAGACTTGATTCTTTACGAGCTAGACGACATAGAGAAGTATACTTCTTTGGGGGTAATTACGGTTAATTATTACTTTGGATGTGCTGTAGTTTTAACCAATTGTGAGTACAATTCGGATCAGGAATTGAAGCACGGCCTCGAGATCTTGGCCAGAGTTTACCGGCTGTTCCAGCTATGGAGCGAGCTGGTTCCCAGTACGTTCCAGTCCAAGTTCTGTACCGTCCAAGCGTTGATGAGTATAAAGAGGACTGGCGTAGCTCCTTCCAGAAAGACTTCATTAACTCTTTCTCTTTCGCCAAACGAGTCTAGAAGGAAGGAAGGTGGTATCAGAAAGGAGTCTTTGGGATATCATGAGACAGAATCTAGACCGGAGTCAAGACAAGGTGAATCCAGACCGGAATCGAAACAAGGCGGTGAGTCGTCAGCAGGATCTTTATCTGTATCTTCATCCTACAAAGACTTGCCCAGTCTTATCACAAAGGACTTGCCGAATATTACCAAGGAGCTGTCCATTACTACCCCTACAACCAAACCCACGTCTACGCTAGTGGTTTCGCCAGAACACTTTGCTCTGATGGGAATTAATATCAAGAACGTCTCTCAATTGGAAATTCTAGACCTTTTTGATGAAGCTATAGAAGTTGCTAGAGACAGTAATAACTGGTACGATCTTGGTGTGGCTGCCAAGATGTGTGCCAGGTGGCTAGCTGGCCACAACTCGGGCCCGCGAAGAGTGACCCACTATGTAAAAACAGCTTTGGAAGTGTTTGGAGGTTTAGATGGTGGTAAATTAGTAATTTCTCTACTTGAAAGAAGATTTTCCAAGTACCTTGACGATGAATATAATTGGGCCGGAGTCAAGCACTCTACCAGCTTGCCACATCTGCTCAAGATCGACAAGACATCGGACGAGTACCAGAACCCGCTAGGCGATGCTCTAGACTTGTTTTTTGATGCAAAAAACGGTAAGGATTATTTAAATAAAGGCAAGAAAGAGACTCTGAGGAGAAAGAGTATAAAGACTCCGAGCAGAGAAACCAAAAAGGAAGAAGGGGTTAAGAAACACCCGAGGTTTGTAGATGACCTGCCTACCGATTTGAACGTAGCTATCCAGGCGTGTCTTCTGATTTCAGAGTCCAATACCGATGCCACTATAGTCTTGAAATTACTTGAAAGCAGTATACTATTCATGGGAGTGGACTACGGTGTGGTGGTGCTAAGAGACAATAACGAGCCGTTTATTCAGGCCATTGGCTCGGCCAATAATGTTTATGTGGTAGACAATCAGCCACTTAGTTCTCGAGGCGATATTTGTCCATTCACATTAATTCTCCATGTCCTTCAAACAGGAGAAATTATCAACAAGAACGAAGACCATATCAAGTTCAACACCCGGTTTATAAAAGACGATTACTACCAGCACAACAACTGCTCGACCATGATCTGTATTCCGCTCCAGAACCAGTTTGGGGTATTTGGAGCATTATACCTTGAGAACCAGAAGCCTCTTCAAAAAAACGCCAACGATGTCGTCTTTTTTAATACCAAGAAGAAGGATATGGTCACCTTGTTGTGTACCCAGGCAGCAGTATCTATTGGTAAAGTCAAGCTCTATAAGCAGATGGAGATTGCCAAAAAGGCTGCGGAAGATGCCACTGCCGAAAAGGCCAGTTTCCTCGCCAACATGTCCCATGAAATAAGAACTCCCTTCAATTCTCTCTTGTCGTGTTCGATATTCTTGCTTGATACAGACTTGACCAAAACCCAGCGTGAGTACGTTGAAACCATCAAGAGTTCGGCCATGGTGACGTTAAATATTATAGACGGAATCTTGGCATTCTCCAAGATCGAGCACGGTTCTTTTACTTTGGACAATGCTCCGTTCTCGTTAAGCGAGTGTATTGAGAGCTCAATGCAGCTGCTGGGCGAACAGGCTGCTGCCAACGACTTGGAGTTGGTTTTCCTAAACCGATGCCAGAATATCGAGTCGGTCATTGGCGATATCACTCGGTTCCGTCAGATCATAATTAATTTGGTGGGAAATGCCATCAAATTTACACCCACGGGAGCTATAGTAGTCGAGGCCAGAGCAGTAGAAATCACCCCAAACCGGTACGAGATCTCCATCTTTGTAGAAGACTCCGGTATAGGTATTCCTGAGGAGTCCAAGAACAAGGTATTTGGAGCGTTCAGTCAGGTCGACGGGTCCTCCAGAAGAGAATTTGGCGGTTCAGGCTTGGGGTTGGCTATTTCCAAGAAACTCGCCGATATAATGGGCGGAGACTTGGATTTTGTAAGTACCGAAGGTGTTGGAAGCACCTTCCACTTTATTCTCAGCTCAGAGGTGATCCTCAAGAAACAGCCTGAAATCAACTTTGCTTCGGACAAGCTCAAGCATTTGGGTATTAAATCCAAGGTCTTGATCGTTGATAACCATCAATATAGTATCAAGTCGTTGGCAGAAACCATGGAGTACTTTGGCATGGAAGTGACCACGCTAGACCAATTAACGGAGCCATATCCTGTGATTGAATATTCGCTTATATTTATCCATGAAAGCCAGTATACCAACCTCAAAAAGTACTGTCCTGTCACCAACGACAAGTGCAAGATCGTGGTGATAGCGTCGTTTGGCAAGTCTTTGCCTAAAGACATTGAAAACCACTCGGTGTTGCTCACGCCATTCCAGAGACTGAAGTTGATCCGGATCATCCAGCAGGCTGTACAAGAGCAGTACCCCAAGAACATTGCCCAATTGGTGATTAATGAGTACAGCTTGACAGAAGACTCTACCTTCAGTGAGTTGATGTCCAAAAACCATCCTCTTCGGATCTTACTAGCAGAAGATAATCTCGTCAACACCAAAGTGGCGTTGCAGCATTTGAAGAAATTGGGGTACCATGCCGACCACGCCAAAGACGGTGTCGAGGTTTTGGAACTTTGTAACGAGTTGTTGAAAAGCAACCAGTACTACGATGTGGTCTTGATGGATATTCAAATGCCCAGAAAAGACGGCATTGAAGCTACCATAGAATTGAACAAGTTGTTTACTGACTTGGGCATTATAGAGAAGTTGCCAAAAATTGTAGCTTTGACAGCTAATGTTGCTGGTGACGATAGAGAAAAATCGCTAAGGTGTGGAATGGTGGACTTTATATCCAAGCCTGTTATTCCAAGTGAGTTGATCAGAGTACTCAAATCGTTGTCATGAGCATGAGCGCTTCATGAGCGAAAGCGAATGAAGAAGCGATTGAAGCAAATGAAGCAGATGAAGCGAAAGAAAGAGATTTTCAAACTCATTCAAGAAAGATGATAATTAATGTAGAGAACGCTATAAGAATGCTATAGAATGCTATAGAATGCTAATGCTATTTGATTAATAATACTTGGTGGATCTAATGTTAATTAAGTGAATTATATAAAGATATAGTATGACTATATAAAGCCTATTTATTAGATCTTCATTCTTGTATTAGGAGAGCTACTATAAAGATTGTTCCACTATGTTAATGTCATCGAAGAGCTTTTTCAGGTTTTCTATAAGGAATGCTAGAATCGAATTTCAAATTCTATATGAATGCGTTATTCCTTTAGCTAATATATTCTCCAAATGGTTGAATTTCTATGATATCAAATAGCTGCATAATACAATAATGAGGCGCAGAAAGAGGGCCAAAATCACCACTGTATTAATTCCTAAAATCATCAACAGAAAACCCGCTTACAAAAATAGCTTGATCTTTTGAATAATCATTCAGCATTATTCATATATATACTTGTATACATACAATAATATTCAAGAGCGAAAGCTCTACTAAAATTCAACAATTGCTCAAAGAGGACTAATATCAGATTCATCGGTGTACACTGCTTGAGCGTAAGAAATAGTTCTGTCGTCCAAGTCGTAGACAACATTAGCAGATCTCAAGAAAATGTCACCTAAGATGTCAACCTTGTATTTCGTAGTATCAAAGAGTTCCAATATGAGACAATCGCTAGGGGATTTGATGGGATCATAAAGAAAACTGCTGTAAGGAACACTGATTGTGCCTTCACCCAAAGCGAAAGTGAAGTTCTTTCCTCCTTGGTCACAGGGAGCAGTCCAGAAAAATTCATTATAAGTAGCATTAAGTTCTGCGTAGATTTGATTAATGATGGAGGTAGGGAAACCGGAGGAGCTAGTACCTGAGTCCAAAACAATTGGTTTACCAGAACTTTGGATGGTACTTCCATTGGCGGTGGTGATTCCTTGCCAGGCAATTCCCAAGTATGGGTAACCGTCGATTTGACTTGTTGTTAAGCTTCCGTCATACTTGGCATGGTCGACTCCACCAAAGATCATTGAGCCTGTTTGAGCAGACGCTTCGTTAAGGTAAAGGGAGTAAGCATTTTTTGCAATAATTCCTTCTTGTTTCAAAAGAGCAGGGAAGTTGGTATAAGCGAAGTTTCCTGATTTATTGGTGCTCTCTTGATCAATAAAACTAATTCCAAAGATACCGCTTCTTTGAACACTAGTCTCATTAGCAATAACAAATTCAAAATTATTGAGAGTGACACCGTCAATGTGGAGAACGTCCGTGGCAAACTCACCAAGGGTACTCGAGCCATCTCCATAGGAAATATTCAATGGTCGGCCGAGGTTTTTATAGGATGTAGAAGTTTCAGAATTGAAAGTACCATCACTGGTGCACGAGAAGCAACTAGCATTGGGTGCTGGAACCCACGTATCCGAACTTCCGGTATCAAGGACAGCACTGAATTGTTGCTGATTAGAGCCGAGTGCAAACTTAACTTGATATGACACGTCAGCATTCTCAAGTGGGGTGGGGAGTATAGTACTTCTCTTCGGGTAACGAAATGGTTCCGGATTCAGGAGCTCGGACACCAGCTTTAGGAGTCGAGTTTCTAAGGACATCAAAATCAAGCTTCAAAACACCATCGACTCTTTTATTCAATCCTGGAATCGTTAAGCCGTTGGCGAGCACAGCAAGAGCTGACATGACCATGACATTTTGGGTAAAAAGAGCACAAGAAACCATACTTAGTTGCTTTGTATGAGTTTTTGGTATTGGACCGTACCAGGTGAATATCAAGCTATTTATTTAGCAACTAACATCTCGGAAAGTTATAGTTTGTTTGACGAATTACGTCAAACTCCCTTTGACGTTTTCGCAGCCGTTCGCTAAATAATTTTTCCGCAGCTCATAATTATTGCGAAAATCGAGCCCCTCGAGTAGAGGGAGTCACATATGGATGATTATTGAAGCTACAGAACGATCGATAGAGGTCAGTGGTTTTCGAGAATAACTTGACAGAGGTCCTGACCTGCTGGAACTTCCTACCTACTCATTTCTTCCTTGCTAGCCTTTCTTAACTCCTCGCCTCATTCTTTCTCCATTTTTTTATCTCCACTAGTTGATTGATTAGGATTATGACATGGAATGCGCAATTACTTTCGCATACCTTCTCCTCAAGTGGCTCTCTAATATGGTGCTACCCATACCAATACTTTTATTGCGCGGTAGGCATGAGAAGAATCGGGTGTGACACGGCGACGTTAAAAGAAGTTGTAAAGTGCCGCACAAAGCCTCGAGCTAGATATCTTTCACGGAGTGGCTTAAAAAGCGTTACATTTGCGTTCCATCATGCGTTTTTATACTAATTGAATTTTGTATACGAAATTGTAATCCACTTCTTTTGAATTAGACTTGTTGTTTAAGAGTAATCTGATAGTACCTAATTAATATATTATTCATTATTTTTCAATAATGTTGATTAACTACTCTGGAGGTGTAAGAGTATTGAAGTAGAGTGCAGGTTGTTTTTTGAAGAGTATACTCGTCAAAAGACTCAATGCTCGCTAACAATGGACTAGTTATGAATAATAATTACTTATACTGTAAATTTACCAATTGATCAGACAAATTTCCATAGTAGATTCCGATTTTTGTTAATTATAGATTAGTATGTCTGGATATAATTTTGATAAGATTCAGATAAAATCTGGTCTAGCTTACATTATACACTTCCATTCCTCCATTATACAAGTGTAAGAACCTATGTCTATTTTTGTAAGTTTTCTACTTTTTCCGTGAAAAAGTAGTCTTATATTTGGAACCCATGTAATACGCGTCAATGATGCCACACTCACTCTCACAAAATACAATTCCTTACACTTTTTTATCAATAGTTATGGTTCATTCTTGCATACTTTTTACACAAAGTATAGACCTTCATATGGAACTGATGTAGCTAATAAAGCACAGAGAATTATAACAAGTAACTTATTATAATCCATTAAACATACATGGATTTTATATTCAGTTTCGACTTCTGTGCTGTACTCTTTTTTCTCTAATCCTACCCATTAATAAATTGACTTATTGCTATAACTAGCTCATGAGCGAAGCGAATGAGCGATTAACAGATTTGATAGCTTTGAGCGAAATAACCTCTCGATGAGGAATATTTCAAATGAGTTTATTAGAGGAAATATCTAGAAGATTTAACACAACTAATTTTCGCTTCAGTAGTGCCATCTTTAGATGTAGCTCAAGGTAATGTTTAATGGTTGTAAGCGTTTGTTTTTCAACGCTAAGACTAAAGTGATATTTGACAGTTAACGATCTTTACAGTGTAAAAGTTTGCGCAACGGCGTAGTGTTAGTTCATGTACAGTTTTATAGTGATAGTAACGTTACATAAACCTCATGAGCGAAAGCGAATGAAGCTTTCAAATCCGTTTCATTCGCTTCATTCGCTTCGCTCATGAAGCTGCTAGTTCGTGGGCTTACAGCGTAGTGTTAGTTCGTGGGCTTGTTAGTCGTAGGGCTTTTGCTATTAGCTAGAATACATAGATTACATTAATTCTTGGCCTTGTGAATGGAGAGCCTGTCTTCGGTCCACTTCTTCAACTCCCTGGCGTAGTCGTCCTTGAGAGTCTGGCTGACGGTGTACCTGGCCTTTTCACTGGGAGACAAGGCCTTCCACTCGGCGCTCAACTGCTTACCGATTTCGCCAATGGAGCGGCCATCGTTGACGTAGTTTTCCTTCAAGTACAATGCATAGCCGGTGGCGGGCTTTTTGGGTTTGGGGGTGTAGATTTTGAGCTGTTCGTCGTTGTACTTGCCGGCTTCCACGACAAACGCGTGCTTTTCCGAGTCGCTCAAGCTCTGCCACTTGGCGGCGGAATCCACAAACTTGTTACCCTTTTCTTGTTTCATAAAGAAGGTGTAGCCGCTCAACTTGCGGAAAGGCTTGAGCGCAGCAGCCAACTCTGCCTTTTCCCTCTGCTTCTGTTTCTGCTCCAATTTCTTGGTGTGCGCCTTCAATTTCTTCTCCAACGCCTTCAAGGCGTTCTTTTCCTTGGCGAGCTTGGTCTTCAACGGGTTCTTTTTGGCGGCAACTTTTTTGGCGCCGCTGGCTTTTGTTTTGGTGGCGGCGCTGGCGGCCAACAACGCATTGGACGCGTTGACCGAAGAAACAAGCGATTGGCTGAATGGTCTGACGGCGCTGAGCGACAACAATCTGGTACCGGTAATAATTGATTTAATCATCGTGTGTGGTGTAGGAAATGTGTAGCATACACATTTGTTTTGAATATGACCTGAACTTGGGTGGTGTGTGCAGGAATGGGAATACATACGAAAAACACGTACGGTTGTATGACAAACACGTAAATAAAAGAGGAAGGAGTGGTGATCGAGTTAGAGCGGTAGTATACTATAGTATACACTCGAAGAGGTATATGAGCATATATCATGTAGTTGAGAGAATAGATATACAGTAGGAATGTAATCTTGTGGGACTACTTTCAAGGGACTATGTACATACTACACTCGCAAGACCCGCGAAAACACTTTGAATAAAATAAGGAAAGAGTAGAGAGTAAATCTAGCTCAGAATTAGACAGATGCACACATATACACTCATCGCTCAGAATTAGATAGATGCATACATATACACTCATTGCTCAGAATTAGAGCGATAGGTACACCCCTATACACTCGATGAGTGTATATGTGTGCATATCATGCAGTTTTGTCACCATAGGAGATAGGACAAATATACAGTAGAGATGTGTAGTCTGGACACTGTACTTAATCTCTTATTTACCTCATATTTTTCAATTACGCACCATAATTTATAGTATAAGATATTCACTCGGAGGGTAACAGTATCATATAGGCTTACTGTCACTATGAGCAATAGATACATAGTCTAACAAGAGTGGACTGGTAGTGGTAATAAACAAAACAAGTACCCAGTCTATCACTCTTCAAACTAACCTCGCTCTCTAACGTCCCTACTTCACGCATCTAGAGAAAAAGCTCGAAAACTTCGCACTTTAAACTATAACCTTAGGTTAAAAAGTATTTGATATACACTCAGTGTTAATCACGTAGTACTGACTTAAGGCAACATGTAATTTAGATATATGGAATATGAGAAAACGACTATACTTGCTAACTCCTCAGTCTTTTATCTATCATTATTGTTTTCATTATCGCAGTGAAGTCTACTAAGAAAAACACATCTGACTAGAAAGAGGTAGTGACAGAATTAGGTTAAACAGCTAAAATACTAACCTTAGCAAAGCGTAGAGTAAATTATATACTATATGAATACTCAGAGTGTAGGTCAGTGTGCTACTGCTTCAGTATAGAGACAAGTAAGAAATATGTCTTTGATAACTATACTGTCAATACAATGTACAATATCAATTCTCAATATACACTCTAAGGTATACACACAGCGTGAGTATTCGAGAGTATTATGTGGTGCAACAGTGAGACTAGTCAAGACAGAGTCGATACACTGCAAAAAATATCTACTCTATTACGTACGACGACTATTGTCCTAGTATAAATCTACTTCTACTAGAGTAAGCTACAAGAACTTCCTTATAGACCGGCTTAGGTCTTCTATAGACTGTGTAGACTGTGTAGATCGTCTCTAGTACTGACAGTGTCAGATCGTCTTCTATCACTGACAGTGTTAGATCGTGTTCTGTTAGATCGTGTTCTGATCTTTTTTTGGTCGTGCACTTCCTGCCAGCAAATTTTGCTCCAAAAATTAGTATATACTAACAACTGAACATTAGTGATCAATAGACGTCATGTACTCCGCAGCTCGTTCAGATACTTTGTTCCTTGGAGGAGAAAAGGTCAGTGGCGAAGATATCAGAAACCAGAACGTCCTTGCCGCGCAATCTGTGGCCAATGTGGTCAAATCATCTTTGGGACCAGTCGGGTTGGACAAGATGTTGGTGGACGATATCGGAGACGTGACCGTGACCAACGACGGCGCCACCATTTTGTCGTTATTGGACGTCCAGCATCCTGCTGGCAAGATCTTGGTGGAATTGGCCCAGCAGCAAGACAGAGAGGTCGGAGATGGGACCACGTCGGTGGTGATCATAGCGGCCGAGTTGTTGAAGAGAGCAAACGAATTGGTGAAAAACAAGATACATCCCACCACCATCATCACCGGGTACCGGTTGGCGTTGAGAGAAGCCATCAGATACGTCAACGAAGTGTTGTCGCAGTCGGTGGATGCGCTCGGCAAAGAGACCATGATCAACATAGCAAAAACATCGATGTCTTCCAAGATCATTGGCTCGGACTCGGAGTTCTTTAGTAAAATGGTGGTCGATGCCATGTTGGCGGTGAAAACCACCAATACCAAGGGCGAAGTCAAGTATCCCGTCAAAGCGGTGAATATCCTCAAAGCACACGGGAAATCGTCGACAGAGTCGATGTTGGTCGATGGATATGCGCTCAACTGCACTGTGGCCTCGCAAGCCATGCTCAAGTCGGTGAAAAACGCCAAGATCGCGTGTCTTGATATCAACTTACAGAAGGCCAGAATGGCCATGGGAGTCCAGATAAATATCGACGATCCCGACCAGTTGGAGGAGATCAGAAAGAGAGAGTACGGCATCATTATTGAGAGAATCCGCAAGATTTTGGGTGCTGGTGCAAATGTGATCTTGACCACCAAAGGTATTGACGATTTGTGCTTGAAAGAGTTTGTGGAGGCCGGCGCTATGGCCGTCAGAAGGTGCAAGAAGGAGGACTTGAGAAGAATAGCCAGAGCCACGGGCGCCACTTTGGTGGGAAACTTGTCTAATTTGGAAGGCGAAGAGACTTTTGAGCTGTCGTACTTGGGCCACGCCGAAGAAGTGGTTCAGACCAGAATCTCCGACGACGAGTGTATTTTGATCAAGGGCACAAAGCAGCACTCGTCGTCGTCCATCATATTAAGAGGCCCCAACGACTATTCTCTCGACGAAATGGAAAGATCGTTGCACGACTCGTTATCTGTAGTCAAAAGAACGTTGGAAAGCGGCAATGTGGTTCCTGGAGGAGGTGCTGTGGAAGCTGCCTTGAACATCTACTTGGAGAACTTTGCCACTACTGTTGGATCCAGAGAACAATTGGCCATTGCCGAGTTCGCAGCTGCCTTGCTTGTGATTCCAAAAACCTTGGCCATGAACGCCGCCAAAGACTCGTCCGATTTGGTCTCGAAATTAAGAACTTACCATGCTGCCTCGCAAACGGCTTTGCAATCCGATACAAAGAGAAAAAACTACAAGTATTACGGCTTGGATTTGATTGAAGGCAAGATTGTTAACGAGAGTATCCACGGGGTTTTGGAACCCACCATTTCCAAGATCAAGTCGTTGAAATCGGCCTTGGAAGCGTGTATTGCTATATTGAGAATCGATACCATGATCACCATTGCTCCTGAGCCGCCTAAGGAGGATCCACATGGACATTAACCTACACTAACTAACACTAATGTACACTGAGTAACACTTACTCTATTGTACACTGAGTACCACTAACTCTAATGTACACTGAGTAACACTTGGCTCGTTGAACACTCAGTAGCACTACTAATGCACACTAAGTAGCACATTTGTACATGACTAACACTTATATACACTGAGAACACCCTCATGGTAAAACCCCGCAACCCTGGGCATATATCCTACTCGTTTCATGATAGATTTAATAAATGGACATAAAACAATCAGCCGTATGGCGAATTATATAGTCTAACAGTCTAATAGTATTAAACCTTCTGACATTGCAATTGATAAACCCTTGTATAAAATTAACAATCACGAAAAATGTGATTGTTGAATATTATAATAGTGTAAGTGTTTAAAATTATAATCTACCATTAATGTTAAATAGTGTTAAATAACGTTCGTGTTTTTTAAGATGAATTACTTTATATGTTAATGTGTTAAATAACGTTAGTGTTTTTAAGTAATTACTGTTCAGTGTTTGAGCAATCTTTATATTTTCTAGAGTATCATGATTTACTGTAATGGCTCGTATGATAAAAGTTGTTTTATAATCATTATATTAAATCTTAATTTAACTGTAAAGTGGATCATTACTGAATTTTGAATATTTACATCTTAAACTATTATTATTTGCTTGATAAGGAATGTAGAATACTGAGCTAGAGGAATTGGTGAGAGAGCGTAATGTCAGGGTATTTTTTAGTAGTGGTGGATGTTAGAGTGAAGGATGAAAGAGTGCGGATGTTCAAAAGTGCAAGGCTGTTTCTTTTGAAGGGTGCAGGAAGTTCAGTAATGCTGGGATCGCTAGGATTTTTTAAGAGTGCAAGGATGATGCTTTCTTACTATATACCTTGACATGATCTGAGATTAAATTGAATTAAATTTATAAGATCAATGGCTGCGAAAAATGAAAAAATTGAAATAGGTGAAGTATAATTTGTTTCTGGGCAATCTAGAGTACTAGGTCAAGATTACAGGATGGGGTGCTAGACGTTAAAAGTGCTGGGGGTGCTGGATGTTAAGAGTGCAAGGGTGTTTCTATAAAGAGTGCTGAGTGCTGAGTGCTGAGTGCAGGATGTTCTAGATGTTCTGGATGTTTAGGATGTTTGTTCAAGAGTGCAAAGTTGTCTCTGTCAAAGAGTGCTGAGTGCTAGGATGTTAAGGATGTTTCTTTAAGAGTGCAGAATTCTTCTGTCAAAGAGTGCTGAGTGCTGAGTGCTGAGTGCTTTTGAGTACTGGATGTTTCTATATGAGTGTTATGTTGTTGAGAGTGCTAGGTTGGTTTTATGGAGTGCTTGTTGCTTATAGTGCCAGGATGTTTTTAAGATTGTCCAGTTACTATTCTAATTGTACTAACCATATGTAGTGACATGATTTAAAGATACTGCCATTTATTGGAGATCATTGGCTGCGAAATATTCAGGTTTCTGATTAATGTAAGAGGTAAAATGTTTTGACCCTTCTTGGGAATGCAAGATTACAAAATACAGGATGAAGATGCTCACGATGTTCTGGAGTGCTAGGATGTTGAGTGGTTGGCTTTTGAAGAGTGTTAGATATTCTTTCTCTAGGCCCACTGTACTATAATACATGCGTGTAATAATTTCAACAATGTAACTGTAAGTGATTATGTTTCGCTGTATTTATTGTCAGATTAATTAGCGCAATTAGTATTTTATTGTAATTATTGTGTTCGCTAGTGTAATAGTATGTTATTGATTTAGAGTCAAGTATCGTCAGAGCGTCCATATAGTGAGATTTGTAGATATGGATCATTAAGTATCAATCAGAATATCACCGTTAGATGTAAAGAAATAAAGTTAATAGTATTTATCTGGAATCAGTGTTGGACGGTTACTAATAAATTAAATGTCTTATTATTTCTTTATGAAGAGCCTGTTTCAATCCTTAGGTACTAGAATATCATTGGTTTCTTATTAGGCTCTTTATCTATGGTTGTTATGGTGCCTGTAGATTGTTACTTTATTGGTATTATTTTATGCTTTAGATTATATGAGACATGATCGCAACCGTAATCGTTTACACAATATTAAGTGTCCTATCCTATGACTGTATTAGTTTTGAGTGAGAATTATGTTATGTTTATTGGATGGGAATTTGTAGGAGTAATATCTGGTTTGTCTTATAATTTAGATCCGACTTAGACAGATAATGACTAGTGCCCTGGTGATATTCAAGCATACTTCTAGTCACGTATTTTACAGAAACTATTGATCAAGTGGTATAATGCTTTGGTCATGACTATTTGATCCACTATCATAATTTCTATCTACAATTTAATTGTCTGTCAATTGACTTAGCAGCTGGTTTTCCGTGGTTATACAAGATCATTTAGTGTTTTCTCTAAGTATATCCAATAATTAACTTTATCAGAACGCAAAGCATTTTTTGGCTGCGAAAAATACTGGAGAAAAGTATTGGTGTGAAATGGTAGGATAGTGATATTTAGCGAGAATTATCGTTGGTGATTT
The DNA here is from genome assembly GCA_030568675.1 of Suhomyces xylopsoci. Lineage (NCBI taxonomy): Eukaryota > Fungi > Ascomycota > Pichiomycetes > Serinales > Debaryomycetaceae > Suhomyces > Suhomyces xylopsoci. The sequence continues at coordinate 270,494 of JAJMGM010000011.1, forward strand.
CCTGTGGAGTAATAATTTATTGTAAGGGTATTTATTGAAGGTTATTAGTCTAGAATTAAATAAAGTACGTAGGCAGGCGATCATTAGTTGTATGCATAAGGGAACAGAGATTATAGCCCTTTAAGCTATTATTCTTCCGGAATTCGATAGACTCACCATGGGAGAGGAGGTCCTTTCGAAGTTTCCGTTATTTATGTTTATTATATGATGCTGATGCTGGTTGACCTTGTAGGTTTTTTGACGAGGGCGCTGGTTAAGGGAGTTTGAGGATTTTACTGAGAGCGGCATTCTTGCTTTGACAGGCGACGCATGCATGAGCTCTTCTTCTTGTTGCGCCAAAGCAGACAAGCTATAGTTGGAGGTGCCTGCAGACCGGAGAGAGTTGGACGAGTACGAGTTGCTCAATGACATGTTGGAGTGATACGACGATAACGACATATGGGAAGACGATCTCGATGCCGGCGAAGATGTGCTTGGAGAGTATGGAGAGCGTTGTGAAGTATAAGATACTGGGGATGCGGTGGAGAGTTTGTGGTATGCGATCTTCTGCTGGTTTTCGTCCTCCAACTTCTTGACAAGCGACTGTTTGATGGACGACAAGAACGGCTGCAAGGCCACCACAAGCTCGTCCTCTTTTACGGTCACGTTCCATTTCAAGAGCCCCACAAGCTCTTTTTCGGCCATGTTCACTTCGTCGAGCGTCAACAACCCGTCGGTATATTTTGTCCAGTGCTTGTTGAGCGGCGACGAGTCGTTCAAAGACTTCGCACTCAAAATGAGCGACGCCAAAAATATCCTGTGTCTGGTTGTTTCCATTCCGACGGCATTGGCTGGTAGTATATTGCGCAATTTGTTGAGATAAATCACGGTCGCCATCAAGGTGGGCGTTTGTACGTTGGAGTACTTGATCAAGTTCTTGATGAACAGTATCAAGGAGGTGCTTTTCTTGACGGGGCTCACCAACACATTGGTGCTGGTGTTGTGACCAGCGCGCACCACATTATACTGCGGTTTGGGCACTTTGACCTGGATGATGGAGCTGATGGTGGCCACCAAAAAGTTGATCATTTCATTGGAAACCGGTTGCCTTGAAAAGATCTTCAATGCTTCTCTGTCAGACATTATACCTATGACAAAATAAATAAAGTAGGTTTAGTTTATGAACGTTCTATATCTTTAAATATCTAGAGAGTTTACGATATGATGCTTTATATATAAAGCTGAAACACGCCTGAGACTTTTAAACTCTAAATATAAATTTAGAGGCTGTTTAGGAACAGTTTGATTGTTCGTAACGCTTGGTTCGGCGACGCAGACAGAGGCACGTCTGCGTGCAGCAATCTGTATGTTGAGATGCTTGATTACGTGCCTTATTCAAACACGATTCACGTAAATAAGTGTTTCATCAACACCCCCTTGGCACCAGGGCACTCTTGGGGGCTCGTCCTCCATGGCAAGCTTTGTGTGGCAGGGATAATGCTACGCGAACGGTTCATGCAGCCGTTAAGGGGGGTTTAGTCCCAAAACAGTTAAATAGTTTTCGCGTCTACAATCTTCGTGCTCGGCAAAGTGTAGGCGACGGGCGCGCACGACCGGGCCCGCCGCTGCCATTGGTTCTGGCGGTGCGGGCTCGTTGGCCGTCTATCACTCGGGACAACCAAACAATCTCGGCACTTTCGCGTCAACACCAGACCAAAACAAACACTGGACTAATTCTCCGCAAACACTATGTAGTGACGGCACATGACCGGTGCAGCTAAAGGCTGCACCGTCTTGTGATGCCATGCCAGCGGGGATCCTTTGTTTGATCGTCTCGGTGCATGTAGACGATGCGATATCGACTACAAACTCTAACTAGTATTCGATGCTGTATGCTACGAACCTTAACTAATATCACGAGCTCTATCTTGATTCACCAAATAGTGGGTTAAAGCTGGAAACACGGGTCCACGAGAAACAGAAAATATCACCACTTTGCAAGGAGGTGTTTGAGGTACGCTCAAACTGAGCTGATTTCTGAAAACTGAAAAAATTCACTGAAAATCTCACTGAAAATACTCGGTGGAAATAACTCTGAAAATTTCACTGTAAACCTAAGAAATAGTCCCTTGGGGCCAAGTAGCCAAGTTTGGCCAAGGATGCACCAGTGGCTTCATTGCATTCTGGTGAAAACAATATAAGAATATTTAGATTGTTCTCTGATGTCATGTGGTATGCAACATAGCCTATATTTACCTGGACTATTTAATATGACAACTCTATTTACCAACACTGGCTGAGAACAATTCGAAATTTACCTTTTGACACGCACGCGCGCGCGTTTGGTCCAAAAAATTAAACGCGTAAAAACGCGGCTTCACCACATCATACGACTTCTAGACATAATACCTGTAGGAAAGAGATGGCGGTGCTGGCGGAGTACCGAAAGATCCGGCGTGTTTACATTGGATGCATGCAATATGTCTCGGAAACTTGATTACATACATGTACCGAAGATCAATTACTAACTTAACACTATATTCAGATTTCATTAGATGTCTAATTAGATTTCCACTCGCGTGAAGGTAGTAAGCAAAAATACTAAGAAAAATAGTAGATAAATTATAAGATCGTTGGGCCATTTGTTAGGCAATTATTAGGCTAGTATTACATAGAATAACGCTTTGCAGTAGACCAAATAAAATGGCTGATGACAGAACATATTGTTCCAGTCGCGAAGATCAAACTAATAAAATATAGTTAATTATAGTTAATTATAGTAACGTGTAGAGGAGCTCGGAGAATCCAACAACGGAACCACGGAAAAAGTTATATTTTAACACAGGAGCCTAAATTTCAATATTTTAACACAAGCCAAAATTCTAACAATTAACACAACAAGCCTTCGGCCTGTTGTGTTAGATAGAATTATCAGGATAATAGAAAAAAGCTAACGCAGCGATAAGATAAGTACTCAACAATAAAGCACCCTCCAACCAATTGGACTCACCGTCCAAAATGACCAAGTTGGTGATTGAAACAGAAATGAACAAAATGGCAGTTTCGAACGTAGAAAAGTACAATGACATAGGCACGTCGATGACCCACCCGATCAAGACCATGAACGGAGTCACGAATATGGCGATTTGAAGAGAGGAGCCGACGGCCACTCCGATGGCCAAGTCCATTTTGTCTTTCATGGCCACCACGATGGCGGTCACATGCTCGGCCGCGTTCCCCACAATTGGAATGACAACCAAACCTATAAACGTTTTGGACAATCCAGTAGATTCTACGATGTTATCGATGGAACTAACTAAGTAGTCAGCGCAGAAAGAGACGAGAACAGTGGCACCTAGCAAGACTGCCAAGGAAGCTTTTACTGATAAATGCGACACTTCGGGTTTGGAGGAGTCAGTAGGCACGGAAGTGGTGATGATTCCGTCGTCCGCTTCCTGGGCCTGTTCTTCAAAAAGAGATTTGTGGGTTTTCAACTGGAATACTAGATACAACACGTAGATAATCAACAAGATTACAGACACGCCCCTGGAAAACGAAAGCACCAATTCGTCGCGCGAGCCCGGATCGTGATACACATCGTGTTTTTTCGACTGCGGCAAAGTGGAGTAGAACGCGGCGGGGATAAGCAACCCTGCAGTGGCCAACGTCATGAGCGACAGCATGGTTTGGGCCACGGTTTGGTTGAATGTTTGCTGGACCCGAGTGATTCCACCGGCAATAAAGCAACATCCCAACACCAATAACAAGTTAGACAATATAGAGCCTAGCATAGAAGCCTGAACGATTCTAATCTGGTTATCTCTCAAAGCAATGATCGACACAATAAGTTCGACGGCATTGCCGAAAGTAGCGTTCAACAAACCACCTATGGTCTCGCCAACGTGTTCCGACAACTCCTCCGTGGCAAAAGCCAAGATGGAAGCCAACGGCACGATCGCAAAGAAATTGATCCAGAAAATGGCGTTGGACGACCACTCGAGCTCGCCGGCCAAAATCCCCAAGGGGACAAACACAAGGAGGTAGTTGACGGGCGACAGCTTGAAAGTGAGCGCCAACGAGCTCACCACCGAGTTGCGGGCCAGCTTGAACGCGTTGGGCTGCGAGCCGAGCAAGGGAACGTTTTCAATCGATGGCATCTGCGGTTAGTACGGAAAAAAACCAAAGAAACACTGGAGACTATGAAAGACACTGGAGAAGTGACAACTAACACTGAAGGAAGTGACAACAATTATGGATTAATGTTGTGACTGTGATATGTCAATTGTCTCAATTGTGTGATAGGTATGACTTACTGATATAGGAAGAGTCTATGTCAATGATTGCGATAAGCGTTTTTCACAAAAAAAAGTGTTCTGTTGCTCAGCCTCACTTGGAAGGTTTCACAACAAGATGGTCCGCGTGAGGGGAATGCTGGCTGCGAAAGTGACAGAAAAATAAGAAAATAGGGAAATAAACTGCGGGAATGCACGACGTCGATAGTGGTGTGTGTAGTGTAGTGTAGTTGTATACCACAACGGTCTATCTCTATGCTTACTTGTATGATGTGGATGTTGTTTCCACTTTTTTAACTGGTCAATGATATATGTCAATTTATGTAAGTTAACGTACTGGGTATGCACCCAACAAGAGTATAGTGATAGATTCATTTATACGTTCATCTATGTAATTTGTACTTTTTGATAACCCTAACGGGTTATCTTGTTACCTTTGTATTTATTGTTTTTGATAACCCCTGACAGGGTTATCTTACTTCACCAATTCATGCCACAAATACGGAGCAAACACTATGACCGCAGTAATAAACGTATCAAAGGCCTCGTAAACCGCCAAAGGAAACCCAAGCAATCCCCTCTCTACAAAATTGCAGTAGATTGCATAGAACGCAACACTGAAAAAATGGTTAAACAAAAGCATGGGGAACGGGAGCATGCCTGAAAGAAGCCCAATGGGGCCATCGACACACGAGCCGCCAAGCTCAAAGTACCGGAAACACCCGCTCTGGAGGATCTTGAGCGACCGGCGGTCCGCCGAAAATAGAGTATACAAAGCTATAGACAAGGTGTTGATGACGGCGTCCAAGTTTTTTCTGCGGCGGTGGAACTGGCGCATCTGGCGCGCGATGGCGGTGTGGTCGCCGAGGTCGCGCACCTGCGACGGGTGCAAAAGCTTGGCTACTAGCACGGCGTCGTTGAGCCCCACCGTCATGCCTCCGCCCGTCAACGGATGTCTCATGTTGAGCGAGTCCCCTAACAAGATGACCCCCTGGTGCTCGTGGCGGTCCTGTTTGACCGCAGGCAAGTACTGGTTGGGCATGACTCTGAACTTGGCGCCCTCCAAAGCCTCCCTGAACGCAGGCTGGGTTATCTTGGGTAGCGCAGGTAACACTTCTTCGTGCATATACTTCTGGAGCTCGCCGTTACTTTGCGAGGGGGGCTTGGTCGACCGGTATGCGCAGAGAATACGGGTGTCGTGGGGCGCCGTCTGGTAGATTAAGATGGGCGCGTGGTCGCCGAGAATGACGTTTCCTCTGTACTTACCTGGAAGCTCGGCGTTTTTCATGTCGAGCCCCACGAAATACGAGCCCACCACAGGCACGTTGGTGGGGGTGATGTGTTTGCGGAACTTGGAGTAGATCCCGTCGCAGCATATGGTGAGCTTGGCACCGTATTGGCGGGTCTCCTGGGCCTCCTTCACTTGCACACCTACCACGCGGTTGGGGTCTGCCGCGCTGCGCACCAAACTCGTCACGTTCCCCTCCACCCAGTCTACGTTGGGCTCGTCGCGCACCATGTTGCGGAGGTTGGTTAAAAAATCGCCGTGGTGGAACGTGATCCCGCGCACTCTTTCGTCGTCGTCCCACGCCTTGGTGCGGATGGTGGAATCGTCCATCAATTTGTCGTTGCCATCAAAAACACACTCGGGCACCGGCCGCACCGCGTTGGTGGCATACGCGTCGGACTTGAGCGGGTAGTCCAAGCACATCTCGTCGTCGTGGAACTTCAAGTAGTAGCCCACTACGTCGATGGCCTCTATATTGTTGATCGCCTGGATCATCCCCAACTCTTTAAGCGCCTTGATGCCGCCTGGCTGAAGGAGCTCGCCTACGATCCGGTCGGGCTTGGACCAGTCCCGCTCCACTATCAATACTTTGCGGCCCTGCCGGGCTAGCGCCGTGGCGATAGGAGGGCCCACCACTCCTGCCCCTATTACTATCACATCATACTCATTCATCCTTTGGTACTTCAATACCAGAAAGGTGACGATTTTTCACTATAAATATGTCGTATTGTGGAGCCATCGGATGTTTCACATGCGGCTGCTCGTATAGAATTGGAGTGCGCACACCAGTATTTTTGCAGCAATCAGGCCAGACACAAACTACACAGGAAATCACCAGACCTAGTTGCCCCGGGAAATCACTAACACTAGTTGCCCACAGGAAATCACTAACACTAGTTGCCCACAGGAAATCACTAACACTAGTTGCCCACAGGAAATCACTAACACTAGTTGCCCACAGGAAATCACTAACACTAGTTGCCCACAGGAAATCACTAACTCTTACTAAGTAATCTCACTTCTACAAATTTACTCTACACATCTCTCTTCTATCCTACTTACATATCTTTCACAATGTTAAAAATTTCTTCGATTTAGGATGCTATAGTAGAATAAAGTGGTGAGACAGTCTAATCGTAGAACATCGTAGTAGAATTAATGGTGGCATTAGATAATTTGGGTGTTAACGTTAGTGAATTACAGTGATTGGTGTTGGTCTGGGGTAAGAATGGTGATGTAGATTGAAGTATTGGTATATCAGTGAGTGTGTATTAAGAGGGTAATGAATTAGTTTAAGAGTGCGAGTGAAGGAAATAGAGTGGAGTAATAAGAATAGGTAAGAGTGCGAGTGGGAGCATTAGTGTAGGGTGAGAATCACCAAAATAGGTTGAGTGCGAGTAGTGAAGTAGAGTAGGAAAAGGGGAATTACGAAAACAAGTAAGAGTGCGAGTAGGAGAAGTTCAAGAGTGAGAGTGAAGGAAAATAATAGTGAGTGGAGTAATGAGAATTAACGAGTGCGAGCTGAAGGATAAGTCTAGAAGTGGAGTAATGAAAATTAATAGAGGTGCGAGTGAGAATTGGTGTAAGAGTAGCGTTTTGAAAATAAGTGAGTGAGAGAGAATTAGTAGAGTAATGAGAATTACGAAATTAGTTTAGAGTGCGAGAGAATTAGTGAGTAGAGTAATGAGAATTACGAAATTAGTTTAGAGTGCGAGAGAATTAGTAGAGTAGAGTAATGAGAATTACGAAATAAGTCTAAAGTGCGAGAGAATAAGTAGAGGAATGAGAATTAACGAGTGCGAGTTGGTGATTTCCTGTGGAGTGTGTGTTCTTGTTTTTCTGTGAAGAGTACTGATTTCCAGTGGTTGATATTAGTTATAGTTTATTGATTTATGTCTCTATATATATGAGTGGTACCAATGGTTAAGGTAACTGTGACAACAGTATCACAAATAAGTACCAAGTGCGAGTGTAGATAATGAGATTTAGTGTATCGCGATTAGTAACAGTGCGAATTGTAAATAATGAGATTTATTGACCACTATTATTAACAAGTGCGACAAGAGTACTTAGGAGAATTTATTGTAGCAAGTGCGAGTAGTGTCAGTGCGAGTTGGTGATTTTATGTGGAGAGCATTGTAAGTGTCCATCTGTGTACATCACAGTTAGTGATTTCCTGTGTCTATTCCTGTGTCTATTCACTATCCTCACTCTCCTCCTCTGCATCCTCCAACCAAGTAATAAACTGCTGCGCCAAACCCCTTACATGCTTAACCTCCGCATCCTCAGAAGCAGAACTCTCCCACCACTCCAAAATGTTTTCCTCTTCCACCACATCCTGCTCGTATAGTATTCTGAGCGCCAAAAAGAGAATCACCTGATTGTACGCCCTGTCTTTTTGACTGATGATTTGCTGGAAGATGTTCAACAAGTCGATCTGCTCCTCGCTGTTAAACACCTGTCTCTTGTACATAGGGCCCCACTTGGTGAAAATCTTGGTGGTGGCGCCCTTGGCGTCCAAGGTATCGGTGGCTATAAACTCTACGATCTTGTTGATCAATGCTTGCGACGTCACCAAACGCACTTCGTGGTACGTCACGTTCATACTCATTCGGAGAGTGTTCAACTCCAATAGCGCGGTGTCCAAATCGTGGTTGTTTTCCAACGCTCTCTCTACGGTATCGTACCCTTCCTTGGAAAAAACCTCTTCCTCCTCTTCCGAGTACGCCTCGAAATCCGTCGAAACAACCGACGATCTGCGCGCCTTCTTTTGTTTTTTGATCTTGTGCTGCGTCACAGAGTCGATCGACTCGTCGGAAACATTGAGACTCTTTAATTGGTAGATGATTCCGCTGTACTGGTTGCCGCCTTCTACATCCGAGTCGTCATCTAGCTCGTTTTCTGACGTGTAAATGACTCCTACACCGTCTTCTCCCACCAAATCGGACCCATCCGCATCTACTTTTTCGATCTCGTGATCATCGGTTTTTTCCTCGTCGCTAAAATCCTCAAACCCAGTTTGTTTCACAATGGGCTTTTCGACGATTCTGGTGTGCGCAGCAATGGTTTTGCCAGTGCCAATTTTGACATTGAACCCAATCACTGCTCCTGGTTTCAAAGTACAATTGGCGCCAATATGCACGTTGTTGGCCAAAATCGAATGGCTCATTTCGGTGCCGTCTTCAATCACTGCATTGTCCCAGATATACGAGTTGCTGATGGTGACGTTGTTGCCGATAGTACAGTTCTTGCCAATGACGGACTTTTCGATCTTGGACCCGTCGCCCACAGAAGTGTGGGATCCGATCGAAGTTCTGCTTCCGATCTTGCACGACTGCGCCAAAATCACCTTGTCTTCCTTGTAGATATGGTTGAACTCGTAAGTATACGAATTGTTCTCTAGCAAGTTGGAGTCGGGCACCAATGGGTAGCACCAACGGGCCAAAATGTCCTGCGATATAGCTTCATATGTGGCAAAACTCTCGACTCGGGCAGCATATTCGGAACTGTTGCCACTGATATAAGCGTAAATAGTCTTTTTCAACAAGTCAGACGTCAACACCCCCTTGACAAAGTCTCTTCTCAAGTACTGGTAGTCAAAGTTCTCCTGGAAAATCTGCGGCACGTGAGGCGAGCAGATATCGACGCAGCAGTCAATGAGATCGTTGCGGATGTCAAACTCGTCCTCGATGTCCTCCAAGAGTTCGGGGTCGATATTGATGCTGGACTTCTCTCCGTCGATGGGCGGGATCTCTGAGTAGTATAAGCACCTATCTGTTTTTTTGTCGATAATAAAGGTGCCCGGATCCACTTGGGATCTGGCCTTGTGTAAGGGCGATGCTTGCGTCAACACCATGGTGACTATGTGGTCTTTATCCTGCAGTTTTTTGTACTTGTGGAAGTTCATGGCCTTGGAGTAGTCGATGTTGGTGACCACGTCGCCGGAAACCAACAAGAAGTCGCCGCTAATCAAGCCTCTGTTGTCGATGTCTCTCATGGCATCACCCACGGATCTGGACTCCAACGACATGACGGTGGTGATTTTGAAGGGCGAATTGGACGTGACCCACTTGGACGCCTCGATGTACTGCTGGATCTGGTCGGCCATGGAAGAACAGATCAAATACACCTCGTTGACTCCGGCCTTGGCCAAAAACTCCAACGTATACTCGATCAAAGGCACATTGGCCAACGGCAACAAGCACCGCGGTTTGGTGGCGGTCAACGGCATGAACCGCGTCTCGAACGAGTCGGTCAACACAATGGCCTGGAACCGTTCATCCTGCACGATCTCCTTCTGCTTCTTGTTCTTGGGTGGCATCTTTGGCAAAGAGTATATGACAAAATGAACATAACAAAAAAATTTAAAAAGTAGTCGTCGGTCATGTGATGAAAATCACCCACACCCACCCCACTAACAAACACTAACCAGACTAAACAAAAACACTGCGAAACTAGTCTAGGGCTACAAATAGTCTAATACACTAATAATACTCTAATATATCTAGTAGTCTAGGTAGTCTTAGTCTAATAAATAGTCTATTGAGTAATGGAAACACTTACTATATACATTGATGCGCTTCTTTGGCTTCTGGGCTTTCTTCTACTTTTTCTCTTCTTTTACTTTTTCTGCTTCCTCCTCTTTTTGCTGCAACACCTTCTTCCATTCAGGCACAGGAGGAGGCAACGCCGCGTTCATCTGTCTCTCCTTCATCGCCAACAACATACTGCCCAACAACAACACAATGGTGATGGCCTGCGCGTACATTCTGGCCTGCACCGCCTTTTGCGCGGTGGTGAGCACCTTGTCGCGGTTGACGTACACCCACGAGCCGTACATCGACCCGGCCCAGGCACCAAAGATAATCTGGTACTTGTAGGTGTTTAGCGAAGAAAAGATCTGGTCGCTGAGCGACATCTGGTTCCATTTGCGGTACTCCTCCAAAACCTTGGCCTGCGTGTGGTGCGACTGGTGCATTTGTTTGTCGAATTCCCACGACCCTTGGTCCGCCCAGAACGCAGCCGCAGAGATCGTGGGCATGGTGATGATACATGTCTTGATACTGGTGTTGAACGACCGGAACTTGACTGGATGCTTGATTTTCAAGTACGCGTACAACCCGGCAGACGCAACAGACCCGTACACGAGCCCCTTGATCCCTTCGGTGGTGATGTGTGCAATGTGTGCCTCTCTTTCCTCGTTATCTATGATCTTCATGGCGATGAAAAATCAAAATCAAATCAAAAATTAAAAGCAAAATCAAAAATCAGTTGATAATTTAAAAGATCGCAGATTAATTCGCACCAAAAGATTCGCACTAAAAGATCCGCACTAGATCTCAGGTGCACAAAACCCACACACAGTAAGGCGATCCCTCTCGTATTGGCCAATTACAAGAAAAGTCGGTTTTGTAGCTCATCTAACATCTCTATACACATACACACATTCTGGCTTATCATACTATAGCTTAACATCTCTAACACCTCTACACCTCTGCACCTCTCCCTCTATAGTGATTGTTAGTGTTAGGATTGTTTGGATTGTTTTTCGCGATAATGCGGCTCCTTGAGCAATGCGGCTCCCTGAGCATTTAAAAGTCTATTTAGAGACGAATAGAACACTATATAAGAGGCAATATGGTACACCCTCAATATCCTCCCTTATCGACCATGGACCATTCGGATATGGACCACTCTATGCCGATGCCTAGCGATAGGTGTTCGATGAACGTAAGTGTTTGTTTGTCCTCTCACTAGGTTGTACTAACAATAGATGTTGTTTACGTGGGACTGGAAAAACACCTGTGTGGTGTTCAAGTGGTGGCACATCCGCTCGTTCTGGTCGTTTTTGGTGTCGTTTTTGGCCATTATTTTCTTGACCGCGGGTTACGAATTGGTCAAATCAGTCATCGACAAATGGGAGGTCAGCCAGGCCGCCACCTTGACGGGCGCAAGCACCAATTCGTCTGCAGTTAGCATTAGGCAATTTAAGTTAAAGCACTCTATACTATACGGATTCCAAGTAGGCTATTCCTTTTTGTTGATGTTGGTATTCATGACCTACAATGGCTGGTTGATGATCGCTGTGGCCATCGGAGCCGGGGTGGGGAACTACTTGTGGGGAGGTGTCGGAAGGGAGTCGAGAACCCTTGCGTGCCATTAAAAGAGACTTAAGGACAAATATTACTATACGTAATTACTAGTTACTATAGATAGTTACTAAGATAGTTATTGTAGGTAGTTACTACACCAGCACGCTAACTAGATGTTAGCGTGACAATAAATAATCAATCATGTATTTGCGATAATTTGACAAAATCCCCAAAAATAGTCACCAAAAAAAAATGAACCTTATATCAATGTCTAGCATTGTATAGGTAACTCAATTGACTAATAACATAATAAAGCTAGTACTTGTAATTGTACGTCTGCATGTCTTCCCGCAGTTATCCAATAGCTATATTTGCGCACTAAAGATAGCGAGTCTATCTAAGAATGGAGGGCACGTGGAAGTAAACCGGCAAATAAAAGAGCTGCTCACTAGGATAGTGTCTACAACGCTCAGGCACTCTCCCCTTACGACTAGACCCTTTTTAGTCTTGAGAGTAGACCCTAAAAAGTCTTGTCAAAGTATTCACTTATAACTCATAATTTTTTAGGTTTCAAAATTTAGTGGTTTTACTTCTCAAATTATCCCACAAGGTGCTCCAGTGGCGCAGAGGTTAGCGCTTCGTGCTTATAGCCGTTTTACGACGATTTGGTTATACCATAAGTCACGGTCGTGTGAGGAACGCGACGGTCGTGGGTTCAAACCCCTCCTGGAGCATTTTGCTTTTTTTTTTTACCTCATTACTATAAACCAGATCCCTGAACAAGGAAGCCAAAGAAGTTATCTTTGACGTTAAATCGAATGTATACCTCTTATTCTCTACACGCCTCCTCCTCTCACCCTCTCATCACTCTTATTCATTCACTCTTTTGGTCTCCTGTAGTATTTTATTTTTTATGCAGTCCGCGACTGAAAAATTCAATCTCATCTCAATCTCATCTCTCACTGATTAACTAGTAGACCAAGGAAGAATGGCAGAGAAGGTTAGATACTTTCTTGAACAGAGTGTTCCGGAGCTTGAGGACCTCAAGAACAAGGGGTTGTTTGACAAAAATGAAATCACCATGATCATGAGAAGAAGAACGGACTTTGAGCACCGGATCCAGGGCCGTGGGTCCAAGCCCAGAGACTACTTGAAGTACTGTGAATTCGAAACCAACTTGGAAAAGTTGAGAATCAAAAGAAGAACAAGGTACATAAAGGCCGGTGTCATTGACAGAAAACCCACCTTATCTGACTGGGCCGGCACAAGAAGAATCATGTTCATATTCGACAGAGCCACCAGAAGGTATCCTGGAGACTTGGACTTGTGGGCACAGTACTTGAAGTTTGCCAAGTCAAATGGCGCTATTAAGGTCATCTACAAGGTATACTCGCGTCTTTTGCAGTTGCAGCCCAGAAATATCGATGCCTGGTTGTCTGCAGCCAAGTACGAGTTCGAGACCAATTCTAATGCCAAAGGAGCCAGAGTTCTTTTCCAGAAGGGTTTGAGGTTAAACCCCGAAAGTTTGGAGTTGTGGTTGAGCTATGCCCAGTTTGAACTCAATTATATATCCAGGTTATTAGCCAGAAGAAAAGTGTTGGGTTTAATTACCGAAAAGCAGCAGCAGGAGGAATTGGAGCACGAAGAACTCCAGCTCAAAAAGGCCATCAACAAGTCGGGCGATGAAGACTTTAATGATGACAAGATCGAATTGCCAAATGGTGAAGAAATGAAGGCAGAATTGAGCCATTTGCCCGAAGTAGACATGAATATGTTGGGTAACCCAGATACAAATCCTGCGTTAAAAGGTGACGTGGTGTTGACTATATTTGACTTGTGTGTTCCAGCCATATTGGCCACTATTCCCAAAGGCTCTACTGTGATTTTGGAGGACGATAAGACGTTTGAAATAGTGCAAAAATTCCTCAATTTGTTCGATAAATTCGAGGATTTGAACAGAGATTACTTGTACAACCATATCTTGTCATATGTGCAAAGAAACTATCCAAATGACTTGAGAACTTACTTGATTGATATCAACTTGCCTATAAGAACATTGGACTCCAAGTCGGCCGAGTTTTCGGAATTGTTACAATTGTCAGTCAACAAGTTTATTGCGTATAAAAAGAAGATAAAGGGACAAGAAAGAGACACTTTGACTAATCTTTATGTCAATGAGTTGAGCAATAGGTTCTTGACCGGTGAGGATGAGAGAGTGGAGGACTTGTTGAAGGCGATTATCAAGAAGTGCAGAACTATTTAATAGAAAACAACGAAAACAACGACAAGCCGAAGGTTTGTCGTGTTCCGATGGTTAAAATACTTTTTGACTTAGTATAATATCAATAATATAGAGGCACTTAATACACTAGACAATCGATTCCAGTGGAAATATATAATGATGTAAGTAAGGGACCATAGTAACCAGTATAACTATTTTAAGACCATAATTACATTGATTTAAACACTTTTTTGAACTTTATTGTAAAATATTCTGCCATTTTTGTATCCGTTGTGTCTGGTCTGGAACATCATCAAACCAGTTGCAGCCATCCAAAACGCACCCTAATTTCCCAAAATGCGGTGATTTGAAGAAGTTTCCGCCTCTGTAGTGCCCCTCCAATTGTAGCTATTTAATCTAAATACTAATATATGTACTCGATTGTTCTGGTTCTGACATCATTGCGGTGTACTTCCCTTTTGGAGAAGTTGTGTACCCAAATTGTGTGTGAGCTACCCGATTCCCCACCTACATTCAAGCTCACCAGACTATCAACTACTCTACTATTATTTCTGCGAAGTAGGTTGCTACGAGTCTTCAAATATCGTTGATGCGTGGCTGCGCAGAGATTTTGCACCCAAACGGCCCCTAAAAAATATTTAGCACCATAGATACTGTTTGCGTAGAAATAAATCGTGTATTACAGCAGAGCACATATCAGTCATAATCTACGGTCAGCCTCATTCGCAATAATTTGACTAGCCTACAGTATTAATGTAGCTGTTTCATATAACAGAAACTGAAAATTAATTAAGTACTATACTTAACTAAAATATTTTCTTTATGCGAACTTTACATCCTTTTATTGCCGATCACTATGGGTCTGTAGCTTTTTCTTTGCTGAGCTTGTCGGTCTACAGATTTTTAAGCACAATTACCAAAGCCTACGTACTCTGACTCATTGGTGTGCTTTTTATAGCGTATACACACTCAGTGCACATTTTTAGTAGCATTGTGATCAAGCATTTTGAAGCTACCATTCAAATAAATAGCTCGCTTTGCTCAATGTATTTATTGTTAACGATTATTCTCTGATCTTGGTGAAATATGACTTTATTTTTCACCATAAATATGCGTTAGTAAATACAACTATTTAATTCGATCTTGAGGTTTCGGCTTCTTGTTCGGTTCCTATTTAA
The DNA here is from genome assembly GCA_030568675.1 of Suhomyces xylopsoci. Taxonomy (NCBI): domain Eukaryota; kingdom Fungi; phylum Ascomycota; class Pichiomycetes; order Serinales; family Debaryomycetaceae; genus Suhomyces; species Suhomyces xylopsoci. The sequence continues at coordinate 285,565 of JAJMGM010000011.1, forward strand.
TTAATATAAAAGTTAAAGGAGTACTATTAGTGAGAAATAGTGCGACTTTGGAAGAGATGGTCGCGGTAATTTAGCGAGACTTCGCGGTACTGAACTGTTGTAAATGTGATTGAAGTTATTTATTTAGTTAGTGCTAATTAATTACCTGGTTTCTCGTGCAGAGTGATTGTGGGTAATTTGTATACCTCTTAGTAAGTGTTTTCCTGTTGAGTAGTTTCCTCCTGTGGAGTTGTGATCTCCTGTGGAGAGTTATGTTGGTGAAATCCTGTGTGTACTAGTGTTTTTTTAGTCCATTTTTCCAAACGCACTCTCCCCGTCAATAGGCTTATATATATTACCATTCGCACCACGAGTCATCTTCTTGGTAAACAGATGATAACTCAAAGCATACACTATCGACCCCGCAACCAACGCTACAAGAACCAAGTAGAAGTAGAACAACGAGTAGCCGATTGGAATGAACTTCGCAGGAAACTTGTAGAAGCCGTCGTTGAACGGTAACGCGCCCTTATTGTTCGTCTTAGAGTTGGAGCCTACGATGCTGTCGTACCATCTGACAGCCAAATTGAGAGTAAGGTAGTCGCCAATGACGATTCTGGTGGCATTGGTACCAGAGGAGAACGCTATAGCACTAATAAAGGTGTTTTCCTCCTTGTTGTTGCTGTTTGGCTTGGTGATTAAGACGTTCACCGAGTGGTCGATGTCCAAGTGCGAGTCGTGGATTTCGCCGCGAAAATTAAACGTCAATGGCACATACGCACCGCCTTTTTCCAAGTAATTTGGCTCGCTGCTCAAGGGCAATCTGCAGCTGAAAGGAACATCTTCATGCATGTATAACTGGAATAAATGGTACAACTCGTCGGTGAAGCCAATGGTGCAGTTGACGTCTTCACTGACACCATATTTGAAATTTAGCGGTTTTCCTGTTTCTTTGCATACAGGGAACGACGTGTAGACAATTCTGTCCTGGTCGTCGAATTTGTGCTCTCCGTTGTCGATGTTTCTGGCAATGCAGTCGATCAATACGGTCTGGCCCGGCTCGTAGGGGGTGATATCGTTGGGAATTTCGCCTTTTTTGTTCAAGGGGTAGAACTGCTGCGCACTGACAAGTGACACAAGACTTAGGATAGTGGATAATCTCATCTTGTGTTCTTTCACTAACCTTCTTAACCTTCACCGACCTTTCATTAACACGTATGAGATCAAATGTTGATTGTCACGTGACACAAGTACCCTAATCTACACTAACTCGCACTACACTAACTCGCACTACACCAACATACATCTACTCACTACACTAGCGAACACTAACTAGCATACAAGAACTACATCTAGAATTAATATATATGTATGATAATAATAATGTGGCAGTACCATCTTGTGCCAACCAGTACGTCTAAGTGATTGCCAAGACATTACTGTAGTATTATATTTAGTATTGTATTTAGTTTTAACTGTATAACGGAAATAGTGACAGGATCAGTATACTTGAGTGAGAGTATGAATAGTAGTGAAGAGTGAGCGTAGTGAGAAAGTGAGCTTAGTGAGAATAGTGAGCGAGTATTTAGTGAGAAGAGTTGTCTCACGTGCAAGAACGACTTCCGACCTCCCAAGGTCAGACGATATGGGCTCAGAAGTTCCACACTTTGGGTCTCTATTTTCACACATTTAGAGTGTGTACAGCAATAGACACTTATTCCACCAGCAAAGTATGAGCACTCCTAAGTAGCTCCTTCTGGAGATAATGAGGGCCAAACATGGCCCGAGGTCGGAAGTCAGCGAGTCACGTGTACAATTTCACTACAATAGCACACCACGCGAACTGGCGGTGACAGCTAGGCAGCTTCCTCGCTAGCATCGCACTAGTTCTCCCAACAGATCATAAAATAGAATCATACTTTTCAATTGTAATGTACAGGTGATGGGATATTTCAATAAAAATGTGAGCCTCAAAAACCCACTTCGTGGGTTATTTCGCTAATTCTAATAGTTATGATTAATACATTAGTACATTGACTATATACTTAGTTTCTCTTGGCGAATCTTCTTGGACCTCTTTGGGAGGAGATAGAGACGGTTTGAACTGGGATCTTGAAACCCAAGGATTGGACCAAGTCGGCGGTTTCAGCGTCAACTTCTAATTGGCCGTTGGTGTGAGACAAGTCTAAAGCAGAGACTTCTGGAACGTATTGATCTTTTCTTTCTCTTTCTTCTTCTTGCAACTTGAAGGAGATACCTCTGACTGGACCCTTTTGAATTCTCTTCATCAAGTGGGTGGTGTAACCAGCAATCTTATTTCTTAATCTCTTGGATTGGATGACGGCGATTTCGGAGGTCAATCTCTTGTTGGTTTCAAAGTCCAAAGTCAACTTTGGGTAGAAACGTTCAATCAAAACCTTGGAGGCTCTCTTAACAGTCTTAGTTCTAACACGACCCTAGATAGTTAGTATCAGTTTAAGTAGTTGCATTTTGATGATGTAAATCTTGATAATTGATATTGAAATTTGGATAAATTTTGATAAATTTTTCACTCCACCAACTGGCCACTGTATGGTACTATGATATGCACTGTTCTGTTTTGTTCGTTCCCTTTTATTCATTCTAATGTCCTTTGTTATTCACATTATCTCAGTTCATTCATCACTATGCCTACATACCATTTTGTATAGTTATTAATGAAGAAGAAGTCTAAAATATTCCTCTTTTTTCTGTTAAGGCACTTTTTGGTGAAAATTTTGAGTATCGCAGCGCATAGTGAGTGCGACTGGGAGTGAGTGGGAGGGAGAGGCACGTGAAGGTTGCCTGCAGGAAAGGATGGATGAGGATTTTATCAGGTGATGGATGTGACTGCTTTTCTTAACTACACGTGAAGTTACACGTGCTAACTATTGTCGTCTGTGTCGTTGGCGGCGCTACGCGACTCCAAACGACACCCAAACGACCAAACTGACCGACAAAACAGCCTGCTCTAGACACCAAACAAGCAACCCACCGAACCACTCCAACCGTAGTTGGTGACCCCCGTATCAATCACAGCAGGACCCAGGAATTGAGCTGCGCCCCAACTTTTGATTGATTGTGTCGATTTATAGATTGATTCACCGAATCTTGGCCCCCCTCATTTTCTACCTGGTCACACTTGTTATACTCAATTTGTCGCCAGAGAATTTGTTGCAAAAAATATTATGGAAGCCAAAAGTAAACTATTTCATTGCGATGTATGTTCTACTGATTGCACCAACAGAATAAGAATCCAATGTGCCATATGCACAGACTATGACTTGTGTGTGCCATGTTTCAGCTCGGGTTCCACCACCGGAGACCACAAGCCGTGGCACGATTACCATGTTATCGAGCAGAACACGTACCCCATTTTTGATGCAGATTGGGGTGCAGATGAGGAGTTGTTGCTCATTCAAGGGTGCGAAACTTTTGGATTAGGTAATTGGCAGGATATCGCGGATCACATTGGAAATCGATCCAAAGAAGAGGTTGCACAACACTATTTCAAGGTGTATTTGCAGTCTCCTATATATCCGTTACCCAGTCTGGATCAAGAAAATAGCTTCCAAGATATCACCCCTCTAAAGTTTATGCAGCAAAGAAAGGCTAGGTTGGAGCGCCGCCGTAATATGCCGTTGCCTCCACCCAAAGCCAAACCCGTAGCCTCTGTTCCGCTCTGTCACGAGATCCAAGGGTATATGCCCGGTAGATTAGAGTTTGATTACGAAGCGGAAAACGACGCGGAAATCCCCGTCAAAGATCTTATCTTCGATCCCGATGATCTGATGGGAGACATCGAGTTGAAGTTGACCATCCTAGATATATACAGTAGTAGATTGACCACCAGAGCCGAGCGTAAACGGATCATGATCAACAACCATCTCCTTGACTACAGGAAGAATATCAGTGCCGATAAAAGAAAGCTGAAGGAGGAAAAGGATTTGTTGCGGCGAATCAACGCATTTATCCGCGTTCTTTCGCCGCAGGATTTCGCGTCTTTTACGCAGGAAATGTTGACCGAGCTAAAATGCAGAATCAGAATCCACCAGTTGCAAAACTGGAGGCGACATGGAATCACCACCATTGAAGACGGGAACAAGTTCGAAAAGGACAAGTTGATCCGCGCTGCCCATTACCAAAGAATGGGCAACGATGGGCTCAGCGCCAGGCACTCGTCCAACACTCCAAGCCACTCAGGAATGGGAGCCGGTCTCGCATCTGGAGGTATTGGAAGCGGATTGTCTGGTGGAAACATTTCCAATGGCCGCAAGGCATATTCGTCACCACAGCCCGAATACAAACCCAAGTTGGGCAATGCGCGCGCCCCGCTCGACATTCTGCATGCGGCGGATTTCGACTTGTTGTCGAACGAGGAAAAACAGTTGTGCGCCACTCTTCGCATTCTCCCCAAACCGTACATTGCCATTAAAAACCAGTTGATGAAGGAGGCGGTGAAAAACAATGGTATACTCAAGAAAAAGGACGCAAGACAAGCATTGAAAATCGACGTCAACAAGGCGTCTAAAATCTACGAGTTTTTCGTGCAAATGGGCTGGTGTTCTCAGGGATAAAACAACCCCAATTTACAGACTAAATGTATTATATAAGTATAAATTTATAAAGTTGTATATGTACCTTTGTAAGCTTGACTGTAGATAGAAGAAACAGCTTTGAAGTCAATCGGTATTCCAAACACTGAGATTACATTTTCTGGTAAACTATTTTAAGTCTACTTGTTAGCATGGATGCGATATCAATTGTATCAATTTGTATAGTGGTACTTTTTTTTGCAGCCATTAGTGTAACAGTTTCGGGCACACGTGCTTTGACGACTTCCGGCCACCTGGGTATGTGTGGCCCTTTAACATTGGCTCACAAACTCTTTCATATTGAACAGTCCTTATTCCAGTCAAGTCTTGTTACCATACCACCCATTACCGCGCTATAGCGAAAACTGTTTCACCGCCTAACGCCCAGGGTGCTTAATTTGCACCCAGCCCGAACGTTTGAAGGCACGTGAGTAGCTCGGTTCTCAACTAACTCCCGCCGTTTCTACCTTTTCTACTCCTCTACCCTTCACCCCCTACTCTTTATACATTACTCTTGATCTCTCTCAGTTTTTCATCCTTCTGTCTTTATACTTATCTATTTTTATATAAAAACACAAACTTTATATAAATGTTGTCCAAAGCCGTTTGTACGCATTTATGATGTGACTACTAAAATCTCTAATAGCTTGCGTTTGCATTCACACTATTCACATAGTATTGTGTGAAGGTGAAATCGAGTGGAGTTACAGCATCAAGCACTTCCAGTCTCTAGCACTCCAAAATCTGACTTGTCACTCGAGGGGAAGCGGTGGAAAAACTAACAAAAACAAATAGATAATAGTACTGACGAATAGAGAGCTAAATGATCAGATTAGCTGATCATACTTAGAGTTAAAGGATTTAGTAGACAGGATTTTGAGTTTTCGAGCATTACTGTATTTGAGAGTAGTCGTGAATTGGTGAGAATTAGAGGGCTAGCGTAAAGAGAATTGGTGGGTTGGTGAGAACTAACGTAATGCGAGTTCGTGATGGTGAGAGATCGAGTATATTGAGGGGTATTCCACTAATTCCAGTGAGAGATCGATAATGAGGATATTCAAGTATACTTAGAATAGTGTAATAGCGGATAGAGCTACGCAGAAGGCTAAGTGAGTGTCAGAAGATAATCTAGTATAGTGAGTTAGGCTCAATGCTAGTGAGTAGTGTTAGTGGGCTGGCGTTTACTGTGCAGTAGCGAGGTGAGAGTGCACTTCTGTGGTAGTGTTCCGCAGTAACTGGGCGCGAATAGCCGAATAAGCGGTCAAGTTGCGTTTAGTGAGAAAACAACTGGAGTATCTATCTTTTCCTCATTGGCAAGTACAAGAGTTCATGACTATAATTACTATCGGATCTGTGATCTGCACTATGTCGATAAGGCTATTTCAGACATTAGTCCTGTAGCGAGGTTCTTTTCTGGGTGCAAATGCAAAAAAAGTACTGGTGGAGTTGCGAGAAAATAGGCAGAGGGATATAGTGTTAATGATAGCAATTGGTGAGACATAGCAAAGTAAGTGAGACAATATAGTATTAAAGAGAATAATTCAAGTGAGATATAGTGATAGTGAGATACTAAATAGTGTTAGTAAGGCTATGTAGTATTAGCAGGAGATAGTAATGTTAGTGAGAGTAGTGTACTCCTATGGAGAAGTGGTTTAGTGAGAGACTATAGTATTAATGGTAGCAGTTGCTGAGAGATTGTATAGTGGGAGATAATATAGTGCTAGTGAGGTATAGAAGTGGCGAGAATTATATACTGTTAATGAAAGGTATTAGTGGCGAGAACTTTATACTGTTTATGAGAGATAGTAGTGTTGGTGAGATAGTGTAGTGAGTGCGGGATAATGTTATTGTTTTCCTGCGCGCTAGAAGGTAGTGAGAGATAGTGAGAATTGATAGTGGGAAGATGGTACATATCAGAGAGGTGTATGGAAGCGTTTTGAGAGTTAGTATGTTATTTTAAGTTAGTGTTAATGATGTATAGTGTAGTATAGAGTTCGTGATTTCCAGTGTACCCTATAGTAGTGATTTTCAGTGTCTCTATAGTTAGTGATTTCCAATGGAGTTTCTCCTGTGTTTTGTACACGTGATTTTCAAAATCATGCCATTTAAATTCACTCACCAGAGATAACTAGCACTCTACACCATGCTCGACTATCTTAAGTTCAGTTCGGAGCCGTCAGGCAGACATGTTGGAAAACAGCACATTATCATTGTGGGAGCCGGAATAATCGGCGTTTCCACCGCGTACTACCTCGTTCACCACCCCAAGTACGACCACACCAAGTACCATATCACAATCATAGAGAGCAAAAGAGTGGCTGGAGGAGCCTCGGGAAAGGCCGGCGGGCTTCTTGCGCTCTGGGCGTTTCCTCAAGAAATCGTCCCCTTATCGTTCCAATTGCACCAAGAATTGGCCGATTTGTACGACGGAGAGACCGAATGGGGCTACCGCAGGTTGAACACTGTACTGTTGGAAGGAGACTTGAGTAACTTGACCGATGAGGAGGAGAATGAAGAGGAAGAAAAAGGAGAAAAAGAAGAAAAAAATAATGGAGATGATGAAGAAAAAGAAGAAAAAGATGAAGAAGAGGTTGAAGAGTCGTTTAAACAGAAGAAAGACCACGACTCGGACTCATCGTCTTCCCTTTCTGATAAACCACCACGCAAAACGTCTCGGGCCACCAGAACAGGCCTGTCGAGCCTGATCCAAACAAGATCCGCCACCAAAAACAAACCCAAACTTCCGCCCACGCTCAACTGGATCACCGAATCTCTCATCACCGAATGCTCCACTCTCGGAGGAACAGACACAACCGCACAGGTGCATCCGTACAAGTTCACCACGTTCATATTGAAGAAAGCGGTGGAAAAAGCACAGGGGTCCATCGAGCTCATCATCGGCAAAGTCAACGAAATCACCTTTTCCATGGAAACAGGCAAGGCCACGGGCGTGGCATACCAGCCCACGTCGGTGAAATCGTCCATAGAGCTGCAGCACCAGCTGGTCAAGTTGCCCGGCGACCAGATCGTGTTATCGGTGGGGCCCTGGACCTCCAAAATCTTGCCTGACTGTCCCATCAGTGGCCTCAGAGCCCACTCCATCACCGTAGCACCCTTCAAAGACCAGACTGTTTCGCCCTATGCCATCTTCACCGAGTTCAGAACAGGCCCTGCTTCCTTTATATCTCCCGAAATCTACGCCAGACACGATGAAGTATACGTCTGTGGAGAAGGAGACTCGGCCGTGGACGTTCCAGAAACTACCGATGATGTGGAGGTGGTCAAGTCCAAATGTGACGAGCTTTTCAAACAGGTGGGCAAGTTGTCGCCCAACCTCCGAAAGGGCCATATTCTCAAGAAACAAGCATGTTATCTTCCAGTGCTCGACGTGCCGTCTTCTTCGGGCCCGCTTATAGGCGAGACCAATGTCGAGAACTTGTATTTGGCGTCGGGCCATTCGTGCTGGGGCATCAATAATGCGCCAGGAACGGGAAAGATCATGAGTGAGTTGCTACTTGAGGGTAAAGCCAAGTCGGCGAATATTTCTGGATTGGATCCGTCTTTTTACTTTGATGCCAGTGTGTTGGTTGATGAGAGTGAGGGGGAGGAGGATTCCCCAGAGGAAAACACTAACAATTAGCCCACAGGAAATCACTTACCTCGATAATCCACTGGAAATCACCAACAACAATCAGCCCACAGGAAATCACTGACTTTCTACTACAGAGGAGAACACCAAATTGAATAAGTCACAGGATAATACACATGATAATCCACAGAATAACCCACTGGAAATACACTGAAAATCTACTGGAAATCACTGGAAATTACTGGAAATAACTGGAAATAACTGGAAGTCACTATCTATTCCATTGGAAAAATACATATATTCTTGTATATCTATTCCACTGGAAAAATACATATATTCTTGTATATTTATTCCACTGGAAAAATACATATATTCTTGTATATTTATTCCACTGGAAAAATACATATATTCTTGTAAATCTACTCACTGAATCACTAATATGGATCCTTAGCTCTCACTAACGTTAAATCAAAAGTCATCCTACCACCTCTCTGACTAACAATGTACTATCTCTTCATCTCCAGCCAATTACTACACTTAACCTATTTATATGAATACTAATAATTGTGTAATGAATTGCGAGAACTGGTGAAAATGGTATGTGAGAGTGTAGTAGTGTAGTACTGAATGAGACGGTGTAATAAGTGACTACTATATTCATTGATCTGCTTGACTGTCAGGTTTATACTCCTGTAATAAATAGTTGGCCAAAATCACTTAACATTGAATTGCAAGTGTGATCGATAGAAGTAACATTCCAGTACCTCTGGTGCACCCTACCTGCCAACATTGATTTTTCTACATTTAGACTGCTAGCTGTAGTTATCAGTCTATAGCTACTAGTAGAAATAAAAAAAAATTATTTTCAAATTTACATTCATAGATGTCCTATTGAATACTTCACAAACGAACACTACATTTCCACAAACTAAATAGTTTTACGTACTCTCACGTCGCTTTTCATAGTCTTACTACGTAGTTTTCTTCTAGTACATCTTTTCTTAAATTAAGTACTTTCAAATCCAGTACTCTTCAAAAAAGAAGATCTAATATCTAACTCTAATACCATGACCTCGAATATTTAGCACTACATAACGCACTTTCAAAAACAGCACTGGATTAACCAGCACATACAACACTCTTTTACATCCAGCATTTTTAAGAAGCCTCAGAATAAAGTGAATTTTCACTCACTAGCACACCCTCACTTCCAACATTATTTTCAGCGACTCTCGTAGTCTATCACTTCTATTTGATTTCATTTCAATACCTCTTGTGGATTTTTGGCGACCTAGCATATTTCGCAGCCAATTATTTTTTCTGTGAACAAATAGTGTCTCTGTCTTTTGGAGTAGGGTCTTCAATAATTTAGCCATTATCTTGACGTTCAGAGTGCTGGATATGTATATTTAATAAATAAAACTTCAGTCACTTCAACTTGCTTGAATACTCAGAGCTTTAATTAAGAGAATTCTCAAAGACTGATTGGCGATACCTTTAATTTTCGTAATATTCAATATCTGAAGGCTCTATTCAGTTATTTCTGATAGAGACTGGATGAGAGTGCTTGGTCTATTATATAGACACAACTACGCAGGTATGTATTCTCTTTAAAAGTAATTCCAAATAGACGTCTGATATTTTAGTGGAGAGTATGTATATGTGTGTAATTGTCGAATTTTATTGAAATATATATGAATACTCGAAATTACACTATTTATTTTAAGTATTACTGGAACTCTTGAGACTAAAGACTTAATATGAGTGCTAGAATTTTTAATATTTCAACCAAATCAAACTTTAATGAACCACGTCTTTTCGAAGCAGATAATGCATCAAAAAGTAAGTTTTACGTTTTGCCAGCAGATTAATCGTTTTGAAAAGACTTCTTTTTCCTAAATCACTCATATCCCTTCCATTCCAGTGGTACTAGCTACTCTCTTATTGGTTCTCTTGTAGGATTTTTCTTTCATGTATATTTTTTCCTTACATTTCAAATCTAAGAGATAGGTTTGTGAGAAATAGATGGTGTTAGTGAGAGACTAGAAAATGGCTAGTTTCCAATTGTTAGTATGTAAGAGATAGTATAGTAATGTGAGTTAGCGATCTCCAGTTTAGTATAGTGTTCGTGATTTTATGCGGAGTACAGTTTTAGTGATCTCCAGTGGAGTATAGTGTTTCTGTGTTTAATCCCTCTTTTTTTCAATAATTGGTCCCTTGCTCTTTTTCTTTTTATTTATAAGGTTGTTTTTGGCGGTATTTACAAATTGCAATGTCTTCATCGTGAACAACGTCACGATCATCACCAATATAGTAGAAACCATCTTTTCGTGCTTCTGCCATGAAGGATTGTTAAAAAAATGGATCTCGTCACGTTGACGGTTTCGTAAGTACCGCTGGTTCGTATGCTTGTTTTCGATCCAGTGGGGATCCACTTTATGGAAATTGTTGTTTCTTTCCACCTCGTTTTCTCTCGACGGATCATTCACTATATCGTTGAAGATCTCAAAGTCGTTGGGAAACAGCTTGTGCGCTGATTCGGGCAAGGGGTGGATCGACGCAGGCACAGAACTGGTCATGATCAAGGTGTAATGAGGCGAGGGAAGCTTACGAATAATCTTACGGATCAAGTCGTCGTGTTCTCTGATAGTAGCTATTCTTTCTTCTTTGTCTTCAGGAAGAGGACTCAAGTTGATGCGGATGATTCTGGTTCTTGTATCTCTATAATCGCCCACCTCGTTTTCATCATCATGGTCTACGTTTATAGTCTCTGCTTGGCAGTTTCTTATGGTGTATCTCTCGAGAAAATCAAGATCGAGCGAAGGCTCTACTTTGGGCAACCCGATCACTGTAGAAGCCAAGGCCAAGTACTTGCGCACCAACGACCAGTGTTCATTGTTCTTGACGGTCATGTCTTCGTAGGTCAAACCTGGCTGGTCTATGATAATGTACTCATCGGAAGAACATGTGGTGATCAACTTCTTGAGCATATTGGTGACTGACGTGGTATTGTGAACGACGTAGTTGGAGGGTGCGAGACCTTTTTTGAGGCCAGGAACAACCTTGTGAGATGCCACTAGCACCGGGACCGCTTGAAGAGCAGCGGCTACTTCTATAAATGCCAATAATATTACTGCTAATCTCATACTGTTAACCAGGCTTCTATGCTTCTATGCTTCTATGCTTCTAGGCTTTTCGGCTTCTCAGTCGCAATTGTGGAGATGCTTTTGTCAGAACGCGAAAATGCAAATTGCCAAAAAACGAGAGGAGTTAACACCAAAGAGAAGAGATTATCAACGTATATAAATAGATGGATGAAGTACTGAAGACATGCCAGGTAAATTGTAATCACCATTTTACAGATACATTTTATTTACTATGAATATATTAAACTACGAATATGTTCAATAAAGAAGACATCTGATGTATTAGCTTGACTTTATTAAACTTATCTCTATAAGTATATATGAAAGGTTTAATGTGCACTTTGGTAGATTATCATCATTCTTGTTAATTTTTATATCATAGATCATCCAATTATTTTATGTGGTCTCGCAGATGATATGATCTGTCATATTTTGTTGCAAAAATCCCCGCTCTAATGGGAAAAATCCCCACTCTAATGGGAACAAGTCGGAAGAGCACCATTTAGGAAAAGATTCAGTAGAGAAACTATTAGATGTCTCTGTGAATTATAAGGTGATCGGATGTCGATATCCAGAAGACGAATACAAGCTATTCCATGACGCAGCAGATCATCGGTGGGTCTAAAGATAGTGCGACTAAAATGCGACTAATATAGACACAATGATAGATCCATTAAGACAGTGTGACTTTAGTGCGAACAAGATATGACATATAGAATTATGCATGTACAGCGAGCGTAGCTTTAGAGAAATCAGTAATTACTGTGTAGATGTAATAAACTATACATCAGATGCGATATCAATATAGCTTTTAACTATATTTTCCATTACACAGAAGCTTTGTTCTGGTCGCACTGGTGTACGGCTCCACGGCTCTATAAAATAGACTAAACATATTTAACATTGAGCAATTTAACCTCTACACCTTTCGTCATGTCAGCATTAGATCACGCACAGTTGTTTGTTGATTTCGTCAACAAGTCTCCTACACCATACCACGCCGTCAAGAACCTTAGTCACGAACTCAGCCAGGCCGGGTTTGAGGAGCTCGCCGAAAGAGACGGCTGGAGTGACGTCAAGGTCGGGGGAAAGTACTACGTCACCAGAAACGGGTCTTCTCTCATCGCGTTTACTGTTGGGCAGAAGTTCCAGAACGGAAACGGGATCGCCATTGTGGGCGCCCACACCGACTCACCATGTTTGAGAATCAAGCCCATTTCGAAAAAAACGTCGGAGGGGTTTATCCAGGTGGGTGTGGAGCAGTACGGAGGGCTCATTGCGCACTCGTGGTTCGACCGCGACTTGTCCATTGCCGGCAGAGTCTACGTGCACCAAGACGGGCGGTACGTGCCCAAGCTCATCAAGATCGACAAGCCATTGTTGAGAATTCCTACGTTGGCTATACACTTGAACAGAGAAGTCAACACCAAGTTCGAGTTCAACAAGGAAACCAAGCTTGTGCCAATTGCGGGCCAGACCGCTTTGGAAGAAACGAAAAAACACTCGTGCGCGGACGACCCGGACTTGCAGTTGTCGCCCGAACAGTTCGAGTCGGTGCAGAATGTGATCCAGAGACACAACCAGTCGCTAATTGAGTTGATCGCCAAGGAGTTGGGTGTCCATGTGCAAGACATCGAGGACTTCGAGTTGGTTTTGTACGACCACCAGAAAAGCACCATTGGAGGCTTGAACGACGAGTTTATCTTTTCGCCTCGATTGGACAACTTGACGTCGTGTTTCACGGCCACCTCGGCCTTGATCGAGGCGTCCAAGGACTTGGCCAGCCAGCGCGGGATCCTGTTGATCTCGCTATTTGACCACGAGGAAATCGGCTCGGTTTCCGCCCAGGGCGCGGACTCTACCTTCTTGCCCGACGTGCTCGCGCGCATCACTAAAATCAACTTTAGCGGCGCCGCGGGGGACTACTTCTACCAGTCCATGGCCAAGTCGTTCTTGTTATCTTCCGACATGGCGCACGGAGTGCACCCAAACTATAGCGAGGTATACGAGGGCCAGAACAGACCACAGCTCAACTTGGGTCCAGTGATCAAAATCAACGCCAACCAGCGTTATGCCACCAACTCCCCCGGAATTGTGCTCATCAAAAAGGCCGCGAACGCCGCCAAAGTTCCGTTGCAATTATTTGTGGTGAGAAACGACTCGCCGTGCGGGTCCACCATCGGCCCCATTTTGGCTGCGAAACTCGGAATCAGAACCTTGGACTTGGGAAACCCTCAGTTGTCCATGCACTCTATTAGAGAAACAGGCGGCACCTTTGATGTACTTCGATTGACCGACCTCTTCAAGTCGTTCTACCAACACTACGTCGACTTGGAAGAAGTCATTTTATGTGACAATGTCAAGATATAGGCTTTATATTTTCGCTCGAGCGCCCAATTATGTTGCCTGCGGGATAGTAGGAACAAATAAGATATGTGCCCCAAACAGCGTTGCAATTCTTCGTAGCACAGCCTAGAGATGTGGTCGAGTTCCACACCATGGCTGTGAAATGATTGTAGGTAGATTCGGTTCCGTATTGATAGTTCGTACCTTCGTCGTACCATGCCTTGAGTGCACCGCTGGGGGTGTACCCTATGGCAAGGTTCTCGCCGTAGGGGCCGTGCGAGTGCGCAAGTATTCCCGAGCAGTTGTAGGCGGCCGCGTAGTTGCTAGCGTACGCCTCTAGCGAGGCGTTCCATGCGAGCGGTTGCGAGCCGTGCATGGACCGATAGTGGTTGTGAAGAGACACCATCGACGTGGGAAAATCGGTCGCCACGGCACCGTCCGCGCCGTCTGAGGTGCGCATGCCAACGTACACCTTGACAATTTCCACCTCGGTAACAGTGGCTGCAAAAGCCAACAGGAAAAGGTTCCAACAGGCTAGCACATACCACATACAAAAAAAATACGAAATAAACAAAATAATTTCCATTGTTAAGCTTATAGAGAAGCAGTTACTTATAATATAAACTACGGGTTATCATAATACACCAAACTACCACGTTTTGTTTTGGTTCCATCGCCCGTCTTGAATGTGTTTCATTCTGACCGATCCGAAACCTAGCGCGCGCACTAGCCAACGGCCAAATTAGCCATGCGTCACTGTTGCCACAGAACGATCCGGTCACGTGTGAAGATGCAATCGTCTGTCGGCTTCTAAGCGAGGCACTTCATCTCGCAGCCACAGTTTGGGTCACACCCCAATCGGAGTCACCGTCGGGGCCGACCACTGGCCCCAGCATACATTGCCAGTGTCTAGTAGTCTCGTTATAGTTGTAGTATAGAAAACATAGCAAAGTAATACAATTATATACGTCTCCGATATGTCAATCAACCCCCTAGCCCCATTAGCCCCTCTTAATTAGGTTGGTTGGCATTTTTACTGTGGATCTTGGCGCCGCGTGAAGGCTTTTTTGGCATAATAATATCTCCAAAAGAAATACCATTACAAATAACCATTTGCAACTTTTTCATGCAACCCATATAAAAGAGGCCAATATCTCCTCATTAACATCTCAACGTCAATTTCTCAACGTCCCTCCCCGCATATTATTCAACTAGTATGTCAAGTATAATAAATCTGGAAAGTGTCGAGCCGCACATAACGTACACCAACAAAGGCAAGGACTCTCATGACTTGGAGAGGTCCATCGACGGGGCATCGTCCACCAAGGAAGGGCAGATGGAAGACCTCAAGAGAGCATTAAGTGCTCGTCAGATTAACATGATCACCATTGCCGGTGTCATTGGTACCGGTTTGTATTTGGGTACCGGAAAGGCCCTTGCCAAAGGAGGCCCCTTATCTTTATTACTAGGCTACATGATCATAGGGGTGTTGGTTTTTTTCACCATGCTTAGTTTAGGTGAGATGTCGGTGCAGTACCCAGTTTCGGGATCGTTTACCACGTATGCGCGCCGGTTCGGGAGCGAATCTTTGGGGTTCGCGATTTTGGTCAACTACTGGTTCAACGACGCGTGCTCGGTCGCCAGTGACTTGACCGCGCTTCAATTGGTGATGAAGTACTGGACCGATTTCCCGTTTTACGTCATCTCGCTCATTTTCTGGTTCTTCTTGCTCTTTTTGAACGTCATAGACGTCAGGTTGTATGGTGAGGCCGAGTACTGGCTCGCCATGTTGAAGGTGATATCCATTATCATGTTCTTCATCATTAGTATTATATGTAATGCCGGTAAAAATCCAGACCACGAGTACTATGGGTTCAAGTGGTGGAGCTATGGAGAAGCCCCTGTAGTGCACGGTTTCCGAGGCTTTGCCAATGTGTTTGTGACGGCTGCATTTGCTTATGGTGGTACGGAATCCATTACTTTGACGGCGGCCGAAACAAAAAGACCCACCATCGTTATCAAACAAACCATCAAAAACGTATTCTGGAGAATCATGATTTTCTATATCTTCACTGCCTTTTTCATCGGCATGAATGTGCGTTACGACTATCCCAACTTGTCTACCGGAGAAGTCACCACCTCTCCGTTCACCATTGTTTTCCAGATGGTGGGTGCAAAAGGCGCGGGAAGTTTCATGAACGCAGTCATCTTGACTTCGGTCATTTCCGCCGGGAACCACGCTCTTTTCGCAGGCTCCAGACTTGCGTACAACTTGGGTCTTCAAGGCTATTTCCCCAAGTTCTTCACCAAAGTCAACCGGTTCAAAATCCCTTGGGTCGGTGTTCTTTTCACCTGGCTCTGTGGTGGTTTGTGTTTCGGCTCCTCTTTCATTGGCGCAGGTACTTTGTGGTCCTGGTTGCAAAGCATTGTAGGACTTTCCAACTTGATTTGTTGGTGGGTCATCGGTGTCACCAGTATTCGTTTCAGAAGAGGCTTGGCCCGCCAAGGCAGAACACACGAATTGTTGTTTAAAAACTGGAGTTATCCTTTTGGACCATGGTTCGTGGTTATCTTCGGTGCCTTTGTTATCTTGGTGCAAGGCTGGACATCATTCTCACCTTGGGACACTACTTCTTTTTTCCAGAACTACCTTGAATTGGGGGTTTTCCCAGCATGCTTTCTTATTTGGTGGATCTATAGAAGAGGAAAGGATAAGTTCGTGAAGTTTGAGGATATGGATTTCGATACCGACAGGTACATTGAGTCTGAGGAGGAAATAGAGGAAATCAAGTATCTCTCAAGCTTAACAGGTTGGGCCAAGTTCAAAAACATGGTAAAAAATAACGTCTCATAGAGTACTAAACGTTTTATAGAGTGACATTGTCACATTAATTTCTGCATGATACTTACGATAATAAACATTACGATCAAGACTAGAAATGTAGTATATCAAATAAAAAGTGAATCACAACCAAGAAGATAATCACTATCATTCTTTGAATTTATTTCATTAGTTGGTATGGAAGTTGCAATTGGCACATTTTTCGCAGCCATCAATATGTAAGAAATGGTTCGAAATATTGGTGTTGCACCATATTAGTAAAAAGATAGTGACAGCTCAGCTCTCATACAGAATAGGTCAGGGAGTATACATATGAAGCATTGCTGCTTTACAGTCAGGATGTTTGAAGTTGACTTCTATAAAATGTTTTTAATATTTGAGTGAAATTTACATTTTTACGCTATTTTTCCCAAAACATTTTCCTACGAGTTAATAATATATTTTATATTCAATTGAGTAAGTTGACGCATTAAAAACTCAAGTCGAACTCCATACTATGATGCTAGTAAGATGAAAGAAGTTTGGGCTGGCACCACTTCGATTAAATTCCGCTTTCAATTTCAACAACAAGTCCGAGATAGTTTAGTGGCTAGAATCCCCGCTTGTCGCGCGGGGGACCGGGGTTCAATTCCCCGTCTCGGAGCTCTTTACTGCGCAAATGGTTTAGTGGTAAAATCCAACGTTGCCATCGTTGGGCCCCCGGTTCGATTCCGGGTTTGCGCATTCTTTTTTCAATTTTCAATCTTTGACTATTGTCCTACATTGGTACGTTATGGATTGTTGCTTCATTTTTCGCCTGGATTTTAGGTGCAAAAAAATTTTATTAATGTGAGGTTAATTTTCTAGCGCGTGGAACAATTATAAGTCGAACCAAAATAGCTTTAGACATGCGTCAGCTTCTGCCACATCTCTCAACATATATTCGTAACCATCAATACTCGTACAGATACTAATGAACGTAATAAAAAGTTGCAAAAAAAGAAGAAATGATTCCGCCCAGGATCGAACTGGGGACGTTCTGCGTGTTAAGCAGATGCCATAACCAACTAGACCACGCAACCTCTTCTTGAAGTAAAACTCGTTGGAAAATAACATAAGGTTTACTGTGAAGGAGTATTCATATAGAGGTATGTCTACTATTAGATCTACAGTGGGGAATTGTTGGCATAATTAAGATGCGGTCATTTGGCATAAATAGATATATCCGGAACATTCTGTAATTTTTACCAAAATTGCAGAAATTCAAGAAAAACCTGGAACATTTCATGTTATTGACAGTTACGATTTACTTCAATGCATACTTTTATGAATAACTTCTATGAAATAAGTGTCATATATAATGTAACCCTTATAATGTATACATATCTCTTGTAATATAGTCAAGATAATCTATAGTATTTAGTGAAAATAGAGTGGTGAAAATAGAGTAGCATTTCGATTTTTCCGACGCGCTTTCAGTTCATTACACCATCACTAGTTACATCATTAGACCAACATACACCACACCATAGTGTAGACCATGGTGTATTTTATCGTCACTACAATACCTTTTGTAATTGGACATCCATCTTCCTTATATATTATTTTACATTGTTCGTCGACTAAAACCATGGTGCTCACGCACCACGGTTTTAGGTTCAAAACACTACTTGCACCTCGAAATCCTCTTCCAACTCTGTATTGCCCACCGTGTCATTAAGATCCATCACCTCGTCGTCAAAAATAAGCTTCACTTTGCTGAGCTCAATACTATTTGGATCTATTTTTTTCACCTCAAGGTAGTGCGCAATAAGCTTCAGGAGCTGTGTGTCGGGCGACACTTCCACCTCCACCCGCTTATTGTCTTTGCCTTTAAGGCCTATTACAAAGTATTCCGGCTTTTCGGCCACTTCTTCTACAGGCTCATCGTCTTCTATAACTATCAAGCTCTCTTCGTGCTCATTTGCACCCTCATCTTCATGTTCGGCAATTTCATCTTTTTTCTCGCGCATTGACACTTTTTGGAACTCGGGGTAGATTGTCAAGTACTGCGGAACGTTATAGGTGGGGATTAGAATACAGGTGACATACGTTGGGGCCATTGACTCAACTTCGTTGGCTAGGATATCGAACGGCTGGGGAGGCGCTATTCGAAGAGTACTGGGTTTGAAAAACGGCTTGATTTCCATTTTTCCTTCGACCCATATCAACGCGGTCTCAGCCGCATTGTACTGGTTCAAATCGTAGGGAGCCAAAGTATGTGCGAATTGAGTGTGGAATTTTTCAATAATGCTATCGAGGATTTTACCAAACGATTTGGTTCCTTTCACGCCAAAATCAACACTAACACTCACGTCGTACTCAAAAGGTACTGGTAGCTTTGTAAACACCTTGATAATGTACATTCGTTTCCTCTCATTTTCCTCTGAAAAGCTGTACAATTCGTCGTGCTCCTCCACGTCGCCTCCGTTGATAAACGAAATATCCAAGTCTTGTTCGTCATCAGATATCTTGAGGTCTTCTATGGACGCAGAAGCGTCTCTGTGTTTGAACAGCTCCTCAATTTGTGACCTGAGTGCTTCTTTATCCACCGGCGGAGGAGGCTCTATGCTAGTAGAGTGCGCAGACACAGGAGGCAGCGAGTCTTGGGACGGAGGAGGCACGATTTCTTTGGGGCTATCAAAACTAGAAGTGAGTTCAGTGAGTTCAGTTCGCGACGAAGTAGTGCTGCTGAGTACAGGAATGGAGGGTTTCCGTTTCAGCTTCTTCTTGCTCTTCTTTTCAGAGAACGAGCTGAGGGAAAAGAAGTCGTCTTCCAACATTTTTCTCTTCTTTTTAGGGGACGTTTTGGGTGGTACAGGCTCAGTAGCAGGCTCAGTAGCAGGCTCAGTCACAGGCCCAGTATGCCCACTAGTCGGCTCCTTAATTACATCACTGGGTGTTGACAGCATCTGGCATCACTTGTTAGTTGTTTGTACGGTGCGAATAAATGCAGGAAATAATACAAACAAACAAACAGCTGGAAGGGAGAGAGTTAATATGAGCAAAGCACAACGGGACTTGACTTTCAAGCCGCGGTTCAAGTTCTACTACGGCCACGATGACCAGTTCTACAATTTCGCCCTCAACTACAAGGATGTTTGGCAGAAAAGCATGTTTTACGTGGAGGAAGAGGTGGTGATGCGAGAGGTGGAAAATGGGGGCTTGAACTCGAGGGTGTTTCGGGCGGTGGATTCGGGTGCTTTGAAGGTTCCAGAGCCTCAATTGGAACACATTGACGCTGCCAAAGTGCTTGAAAAGTTTAATAGTAAGCTCGATCTTGATGTTGTTAGCGGAGCCAAGCTGGGCTCTTTTGGGCTTGAGTTTGGCAAGCCAATTGGTTTGAATCAGGTGAAACTGGATAGAAAAGGGCTTCTTTTGAATGCCGGCGGCCACATAACGTCGATGAAATGGCTCCATACGCCTTTAACCAATACTGCTGCCACTTACCACTACCTTGCCGTGTCAGTTATTCACAACCCAGACGGCATATCTGACAGCATAAGCCACCCCGAACTAAGCATATACCACAAGAAAAACACCCAAAACAAGATCAACTCGGCAATACAACTATGGAAGTACGATTTAAACCAAAATACGTTGGTTTTAGAGCGAGTTTACTTGACTACTGAGATTGGGTCCACCGCCAATTTGGACTGGGTTCCCGTGCATGTACGGGGCGGAGAGGTGCTCGGGGTGTTGGCAGGAACGTTTACTGATGGAAACCTCCACTTGTTGCTGGTCAACCACCAACATCCGCAGGCACTGGTTGTACGGAAGACGTCGGCCCAGTACAGCTTGCAAGGCTTTATTGGCACAAATATCACCACATACGACTTTTTGGGCGACGACAAGGTCTTGGTGGGGCTGACGGACGGATCGGTAGCGGAGTTTATTCTCCCGTACGCCGACGCAGAAGACATATCTGTACCGTCTTACATTTCTCGGATCGGCGAAAGTCCCGTCAGTGTGGTTTCGGTAGCACAAGCAGACGACGACTACACCATCTACATCAACACTACCGGCACAACATGTATGGTGTATTCTTATCGCAATTTTGTACAAGGAAGATTGATCCCCCAGCTCCGTACTTCCATCAAACCTTCGCCAAACCATACCCTCAAAACGTTTGTTTCCGTCCAAAACCTAGACACTCTTACCTACAGCACGTTTCGCAATGGTCACGATACAAACTTGCTCATGAAAGACGAGTTCACCATCACGGCCAGCAAGCTGTCGGAAATCATAGGGCATCCTCTTAACATTTCCGGCAATGCAGGCGGCGATATAGTGATTATCAACTATCCGCGCAAGCTTCTCAATGGCTCTAAAGTGACCAGCAAGCTGTTGACGCCGCTCAAGCTCTGGAAACTCAGTGTGGTTGGAGATAATCTTACGTTGTCTGCGGATTACGAGCTCGTATCGACAGAAGTAGCGCCTCAGCAGCAGGTGACTCCGCCCGAAGTGGTTATTTCGTCCTTGGCGTGGAACGAGAATGTGGCTGGAAATTCCATATATACTGCTGGGACGATAAGTGGGTTATTGATATTAGAGAGATTAGACAATCACTGACACACACAGGAAATACTCCACAGGAAATCACTGACATTAATATTCACAGGAAATCACTACGTAGATTGATACACAGAAAGACACTAACATTAATACCCACAGGAAAAACAACTCGATAGCTACACAGAAAGACTCTAACTAGATAAGTACACAGAAAGACTGACATTAATATTCACAGAAACATTTTTTTCTAATCCTAATTGATAATGTAACATTCCATAAAGGAATGGACCCCCATACAAATAGTTTATGGAAATGGAATACTTAACCATCTATACTTAAATTATCACCATTAATATTAATTATGTGTATCATTAACAGTGGTATCATATATGAGTATATCTAAAATACAATTAACCAATTACGACCAATGACTTAACAATACGAAGATTAACTTTTATTTTGGAGGAATTTCTCTCTGATTCTTCATACTACTTCTCTAATTTCAATTATACCATCTTACTAGCTCCAACTCTTCTATAACAATCGAAAGTGAAAAAAAGATACTCTTCTATGAACTATTGAGGAATGAGTGAGAGTGGAAATGTAGGAAGGTGATGTGAAAAAGTAGTGAGTTAGTCAGGAAAAGAAGTGAGAATGTTGTGGGAGTTTGTGAGATAGTGACAAACAGTGACAAATAGAGATAGAGGAGAGTATAGTGATGTTTCAATAGTGGTAGCATCAACTGCCCGCTTTCCTACCTCACTAAAGTCTAATCGTATTAACCATTTAGGACGAATATCATACCGGTACTATTTGTGTTTTCTGTAGACTGATCTCTATTAATTAGAATAGAGTATCATGATACATATCCATTGCAATTATCAAAAGTATTCGTAAAGAATAAGAGAGGTTCAGATTACAATTCACCTGTACTTCTACTTTATCGACGAGCGAGTGGTCACTTATATACTTCAGCATTGAAGAGAAGAAAGACAGTGGAAGAGTGTAACGAATAATTTCCTGATGCAGAGAATTCTTAGGGTCAGCTTAATTAACTATTTTACAGAATTTGAGTGACTGGTTAATGATTAAAATACAAGAAATTTATTACTGTTGGCAATAGTGTAGACAGTTTATGGATATATATCAGTAAAGCAATAGACATTTGCCACACTTATAGGTGAGATCCGTAGAATCAAATAAACAAGGAGAAGGGGAAATATTCAAACAATTATTCACAGTGATGGAAGTAAAATTTGGTAAAAGGCTTAGTATTGGTTTAATCTACCATTGGCTGCAAAATTTTTCTCTCTACATAAAGTTTTACGCCTTATCTTTATTTTGTCATAAATCTCAACACATAGGGCACCAGCTTTTCGTATATTTCGGTTGCGGCCATATCTAGCAGAAAGCACCGTTTCCCGTCCGATCAACTGTAGTTAAGCTGCTAAGAGCGAGACCGAGTAGTGTAGTGGGAGACCATACGCGAAACTCTCGTGCTGCAATCTTTTTGCGCACCAAATTTTGATCTTTTTTAAGATTTGCAGCCATTCAGTATTTGCTACTCCAACTACTTTACTCTTGAATTTTTTACTTAACTTTGATTTATACTTGGTTGAATCTTGTAAATTTTGATCTCTCTGATATAGCCCAAAGTTTGCTCGTCCCTGTCTTCTGTGAACTTCACTTTTGAATTATAAATTCTCCTGAATGGAAGGTTTTAGAATTAAGCAAGAATAATGAAAAAGAAAATCTGTGGGGGTGGTGCTGGTATATAGATTGTGCGGATCTTGGATCGAACCTTATTCAATTTGACCATCAAGACTTACACTTAAAGGTCATCCACAGATGAGTACCGGAATGTGTTGACTTCTATAGTCTTATAAATATATATCTAGTCATTTATTAGAGATTATCAATTTCGGTATGTATGGTTTGATTATTACCTTTAAGGTGAATCAAGGTATGCTCAATCTTGAGCTTCCAAGTACTTTCATTTTAAATCATTATTCGAATCAAGAATAATAAATCAAATATTATATGTATTGACTTGATACAGACAGACTAGCTGAGAGGGAGGGATATATGTCTATAAAATATAGCAGATAGAGAAGAATCAGAAATATTCAATGAACTTATCTGCTCTGAAAATAGGAATCGATAATTATAAAGAAAGATGAGAAGTAGTAAAAGGGGTAAAGTAATGATTTTGGCAAATGTAGAAGACTTATAAGAACCAAAGCTTTTAAATCTAAGTAGTACAGACACTTCTATACGTTTACAAACAGAAACACCCTAATTTCAATCCTAAAACACCCTAACCTCCCAAACTGAAACATCCTAGCCGCAGTATTCAAATCAGGTCCCCAATATCACCACATTACGTTGGTGTAGCATGAGTCCTTTTTTATTGGCTGTCCTATTAGCTTGACGATTAATAATATACCTTTGAAAATCATTTTGATTACTCTTGAATTTCACTTTGGTTATTCAACTCCTAATGAAAACCGTTTTCATCAAAATTTATATTTTCTGAGGCATTAAAAAAATAATTTGAACCTACAAAACCAATAGATCCCATATAACTTACCGCTATAGGCAAGATAGCGTGGAAGAGTTGGTGCTTTAAAGTGTAGTAAGGATCAATGAGCTCGCTACAGCGGTAGATGTAAATGTTGGTTAGGAAAATCGGTGCTGCTAGGTGTTTGTGAATTAGTGCAGGATAATTTTGACGTGGTTGCACATTTCCGCATTGGGCCAAATAACTACAAAAGAATGGCCCTCTTTCTTGATTGAGTAGACTGAAAACAATATATTATAAGCTTGAAGAGCTATTCAAAAACGAGCCTATTGCTTAAACACTACGACTAAACTAGTATATAGAACTCTAAGTGAACCTAATCAATTGCGCAACTAGCATCTTCTGGTAAACCACTAGGCTCTTCGTTAAGCCCATGAAATCCGGCAGGCTGGTCATCGAAACCTACAATTGTACCAGCAGCTATCGTTCCCCTGTTGACATTATCATAAATTTGGTACTCCACGTAATCGTCACCATTATTATTCATGATTTCTTTTCCAACTTTGCAGTTGACCTGGTCATAAACAGTGTGCCAATCATTCTGTTGGTTAAGTACACCATTATCCATGTCTTCCTTGGCCACATAATAATGAGTAAATTCGATACCTCCTTTACTGAAGCTTTCTTTGTCAAAATCTTCTCTCTTAGTTGTCTCAGTATCAGTACCGACGATGTTACCGAGTAATGATGTGAAACTATTGTCACTACGTTGTTCTATGGCGAAGTGAAAGGAGACATTATGAGGAGTAGTCAACTTAACAGTTGGCACATAGCTCGTTGATGCCTTCTTCAGTTCGGCGTACACGCGCAGAACTGCTTTATGACCAACAAACTCAGCAGTCAAGCCTGTAATACTCTCAAAATGTGCCACCAATTCAGATTCGAGTTCAGCACGTTTGGCCAATGAGGCGGCATCCCGCTTCTTGGCAACATTTAAGAGTGCATTACCTATCTCTAAGTACTTTTTCCAACCAGTCCAACTAGCTCCGGCAATAGTGATAGCAGTGCTAATAGCTCCATAAATGCAACTGAACTTGTTACCAGTACTTTGCGAAAAGTCTTTGCAACTGGAAGCAAGACCGTAAAGCAGCGCACCAAAGTTAGCTACACCGACAACAAGCCCAAGCACAAACCATGGAGTTACACGTTTGACCAACTCTGGGTCATATACCGTCAAATCAGTAGTCTGGGCAGGCTGAAGACTTGTAGTGATAGCTGGCTCAACATACATTGCATTTGTAGTTCTACTCAAAGCAACGACTGCAATTACGAATGCAAATAGACAGCAGATTGAATTACCAATATTCCATTTAATGCTTGTCATGATACCACGCTTCATAACTCTAATACTGTTAGTTTCTTCTTCGTGAGGATCATCATCTTTAAAATTATCATACTTCATCTTGAATAGTTTTCTGTTAATGATTGAAGTACATCTAGAAGAGAGAATTGACCACTATTTATATTCTCCATGCCCTCGTAGAGCTACCAACTACGGGAGTATCCTAGCCGGTCTTAGGGTGATTATTCGTATTTGCCGTGCATTAGAAGGGCTAGCTGAATAATTAGGCCGGTAATTTTACTATTTTCCATTATATCTTGATAGGTTGCGTACCATTTTGCATTATATTCTTGATAGGTTACATGCCCATTTGCATTATATTCTTGATAGGTTACATACCTTTTTGCATTATATTCTTGATAGGTTACATGCCCATTTGCATTATATTCTTGATAGGTTACATACCTTTTTGCATTATATTCTTCATAGGTTGTGTACCATGATCCACTATTTTCTTTATAGGTTGTGTACAATTATATTCTTGATAGGTTGCAAACCATAATCCATTATCTTCCTGATAGGTTGAGTAGCTGAGTGTGCTAGTACTGCCGGACGGCTAAACATTGTGGAACAGCTAAGTACTGCAGGTTTTTCCTTAGGGTCGGTTTCGGGCAGGTGTTTTATCACTATGCCCTCGAAGGCCCAACTACTGCGCGGCGTAACTGCGGGGCGGTTAAGTACTGCGGGTATTTACTTCAGGGCTCTTAGACAGATATCCATGTTCTCGAAGGGTGAGCTAGCGCGGAATGGTTAAGTACCGCGGGTGTTTCCTTAAGGGCGGTCTTATCGCAACGTTGCCCAACGTGGTTCCATTCGTTATAGAAGCTGTTCTGTAGGAGATCCAATTAGTCTAGTAAGACATCTTTTCAATCGATTTCTACTAAGATTGGACTAGTAAATTTATATTCGAATTTTCAGCTACGGTAGTGTTATGGATTCGACGGATACTATGTACAAATAAGATAAGTAGAACCGTTCCGCATGACTAGGATGATTTGCAGTCGCATATTATTTCAATTAGATATAATTGATACAGTTAATAATTATATAGTAAAATTAATTAGATTCTCGTGCAGCAAACCATGCAGGGGAATCAAGCTCGCTGGTTGGCTAGTAGCCACAGCAATATCCGCCGTTGCTGTAGTAAAATTGCCCAAGGAAGAATGGTCCAGATTGACTTCGCGGGCTAATCAGACTAAAGCAGGGCTTTACCTCAATAAATTATGTAGTTTTACTCAAAGCGACTATTGCGATTACAAGTGCAAATAGACCCAATATGGAATTGATAATGTTCCAACGTATGGATGTCATGATTGCTTTTTTCATCGCTTTCATATTGGTATGCTCATCGTAATGACGATCTTCTTCCAATTCAAAATCTAGCATTTGTGAAGTTTTGATGTTACGATGTATATGGATTCAGTTGGCTCAATTAAGGTTACTACGATCTATTCAGGAGAATTGAGCCACTATTTATATTCGCACTCGCCGTCTCCTCCAAGGGCTACTACTGCGGAGGATTCCTGAGGGCTGTCTAGGGCAAACTAAATTCCTCCAAAGACTGGCTACTCTGAAAAGTATACATCGACAGCGAAGGGATGAGTGATTTAAAGGTGATATTCAATGATACGAACGGAGCCATGAAGAAGTTGCAAAAGCATTAATGAGACATGTAAGTATAGCCACGTCGAACGCGCGTTTGCCCCAAAATAGTAATTCTTTGATTGCAACCTCAGAGATATTTTTTAATGCGGCTGTCATGTTGTTCTTTGCGTGGGATGCCAAGAAACGTCACCTTCGATTAGGCATTGGTGGTACTGGGTGAAGGAGAGCTTTGGCTTGTCAAAGGACAGATTAGATTACCTTCTAAACTTATGTAGGTTTACTCAGAGCAACTACTGATTACTATTGTCACAATTATTGAGTTGCCAATATTCACTTAATAATTGCTTTTTTACTTGGATTTTTTACAAAATCCCATTCTGATCTGCATCTTCAAGCTGTAATTATACCATTTGTGATCGTTAGTGCGTATAGGAATGGCTATGGTTAGGATTTATCTAGAAGAACTGCTCTAAATATGTTGGCTTCGTATTCGTCGTCCGCTCCATGGCTGGCTATCGTGGAAATTTTCTAGGGCGTCCATGAAGTAACCTGCCAAAATCCATCTCGTCCAGTCTTAGTAAAGACATATTTTATACTAATTGATGATAAGATGAGATGTGATTACTAGCTTACATGACCCAATTGAACGAAGTAACTACACTTAACAACTACTCACACCTCTACGATCTTGTTTCTTTAGATCACTTCAAACTATGCATGAATGCGTCAAACTAAAAAATATTTTCTATCCAATTAGTCTAACTTCACAGATCGTAAGAGATCCACTTATCTATCTTGATCTTCATTACGTTTTCACTAGAGGAACCACTATCTTAATTTATAGAGTAGATCTATACAATTAATTTTAGTAGAGTTCGTTAATTAGATTATTTCTATTTACTATTTACTATTCTGTTGATTCAACATCTCTCAATACTATGCGCTACCTGGCTAAACTTTAGTTGGGTGAATGGTATTTTTAAACGGTATTTTTGATACTGATCAATACTTTGGGATGGTTTCGTCGATTTCGTCGCTCCACTTGTTTATACCGCCTATTATATCCTTTGCATGCTTGAATCCAAACTCCTCCACCATCCTCTTTGTGGCCAACTGCGAATCATTGCCGTAACGACATATGACCGAGATCGGAGTTTCTTTGTCAAAGTCCTGCGGCAAGAACTCGTCTATGCTGTCACACTTCTTGAATTGCTCCCAAGGCACATTGATGGAATTTGGAAGCCTGGTGATCTGAAACTGCTCCTTGGGCCGCACATCTACAAGCACTGTAGGCGCAGATTTGTACTGGTGGACAGAGATCCTGTAGCTGGGATCCAACATATTGGGGCCAACTGATCCACAAAAGGCTGCATAGTCGATCTGGCCCGACTGCACCATCTCTTTAGTGATCAGAGCCACAGAACTGCACGCAGCACAGTCGTTTTTACGGCTTCTCATCTTGAACATGCGGAGCTGCTGGTGCGGATACCCCGAGTACATAGATAAGAATGGTTTGAATGTTTCGTTGGTGTAGTAAGTCAACACCTTTATGGTTTCTACAGCCATGGTGACGCCCAAGAGCCCGATAACAGGACCAATAACGCCTCCATCGGAGCAAGAAGTGACGCTTTCAGGTGAGGGAGGCTTGGGGTAAAAACACCGGTAGCACGGCCCAACATTGTTGAAATTAAGGACCGAAAGCTGGCCCTCCGTCTTAAGCCCCGAGCCACTCACAATGGTTTTTCCGCAGAGCACAGAAACGTCGTTGATGAGGTACCGTGTAGCAGGGGTATCTGTACAGTCTAGCACCACATCGTAGTGTTCTACGATACTAAAAGCGTTGGAGTTGTCTAGGCGAACTCCATAGGTACGTATATCTACATGAGGGTTAAGTTTGGCGAGGTGTCTTTTGGCCGATTCGCACTTGAGCATCCCCACTGTTTCCGTGGTGTGGAGCACCTGGCGGTGGAGGTTGCTTGTATCGACTATATCGTCGTCAATTATGCCTATTTTGCCTATACCTGCAGCAGCCAAGTACATGAGCGCAGGGCACCCCAAGCCTCCGGCGCCCACCACCAAGATACTGGAATTTTTCAACTTGATCTGCGATGGGAGCGAGCCGAATTCCGGCACGATCATTTGCCTGCCATACCGCTTGTATTCGTCTAGGGAAAAATGGGAGTCGATCTTGGGGAACTGAGCCCGAGGCGCCAGTCTGAGCCGCTCGTTTTCCGCCTCTAGCTCTGCTATTCTAGCCAATAATTTATCAGTCTCCATGAAGATAAGTGAGTGAAAAATGAAAAAAAAAAAAAAAAATTAGAATCTATCAAATATTTTTGAGTGCAACAGGACTATCTGATGTAACCGAAGAGATATCTGATAACCAAGAGACGATTTGGGGCCAAACAAATATGCTTGATTAGAGATGGACAAGTGTAGACTCAGAAGAGCTTGGATTGTAGAATACATAACAGTGTATAGGATTTGGTATAGACCGATAATGTTAGACGTACCATCATAGTTGCGAAAAGTAATGCGAAGTGCTTTAATAGTAAGAATTGCAGCTTGACAAATAAGGTAAAGCTCAAATACAGAACAAGACTATGGATGTATCTATTGACAGTACAACACTAACTCAAACAATTATACAATGGAATTACTGGAATCACGAACAATAATTACACTGGAAATCACCAACACTATATCTACCATTTTTCGCACTACTGTTTCTCACTAAACTACTTATTGTTTTTCACTAGGCTATTACTGTTTCTCACTAAAGTACTCACTATTTTTCACCATCGTTCTCGCTAATCTTCCCCATTTTCCACGACCATAATTTTCATTTTTTATAGTGGGATGTTTGATGTTTATAATTATCTTAGAATGGCTCACCAAGGAGATATAGAAAATGAGCTAACCATTTGAGATTTAGGTAAATTTGAATTTATAAGTTAATCTGTGTTGTAATTCGACTGCTCCAGCTACAGCTAAACTATACTACAATAATTCATTGATTACTTGCACAGGAGAGATTGTAGCAACGCAGGATGTACAGAATAATAGTAATGAGTTATGACTATAAAATTACAATAGATCTTATCTTAGTGGTATATCCAGCTAGTAACAAATATTCACTACTCTCAGAACAATTATACTCTTTGACTTATATTATGACTAGAGTGGCATTTTGTAGCATTTTGTAGCATTTTGTAGCATTTTGATCTATACAATCTTTTGCTTGACAAAGAAACTCTTCAAGTGCTTCAACTGGTAGAAACAGGTTCCGACCAAAACCACCAACTGGATAAGAGTCCACTTGACCACTCTGGAGTTGGTGCTTTCCGACTGGTTTCTGAACATAGCCTCTCTTTCTCTCATGGTTTCTTGTTCCTGGTGTATTTCCTTCAACTTCTTGTTCAAGCCGTGGATCTGCGACGTCAAAGCATCAACACGCTTGGTGGACTTGGAATCGGCGTAGTCGTGGGCAGAGCCAATGGCAACATCGAAAAAGATTCTGTGCGACTTGCCGGTGGTTCCGTCAAGGTAGACTGGCGTCAAACAGAACTTGTGTTCTCCGGAAGCTATGGAAGTAAAGGTGAACTTGCCGGTTGGAGAAGACTTTTGCGACACAACACGATCGTCGTTGTCGAAGGTTTCCTAAAAGTTAGTACTCTATTGAAATGTCAAGGTATTGTAGTACGTACGTCAACGGTGATTTGGACTCTCAAGTCTGGGTTTTTATGGTACTCTCCGTTGTGGCCCTTTTCGTATGCATCGATGTTACCGACCACCAAGGTGGATTCGCTCAAACCTTCGAAAAAACAACGGGTTTCGCCGGTGTTGAGGTAGAAGTGCAAGGCATTGGAAAGGCCTGCGAGCAAAAACACCAAGGTTACTAGTTTATTGAACGAGGTACTCAACATGTTGTGATCTAGTTGAACAACATGAATTGAAATCAAATTTCAACGCGTGTCTTTTTCGACGAGGTAGTGCGGGGACAAAGCGGGCGCGACCCAGGCGCGCGAGCGGTAGCGAGAGCGCCTGCTTAAGGGCCGCGAGAACACTGCAAGTAGAGAGGCACGCGGTGAGAAATACACACCTGCTTGCGAGAAATACACTTTGCTAGCGAGACGAGCGGGAGGCTTCGAGCTACCTGCGCTCGCGCACCCCTCTCGCTACCTTTAACACAGATTGTAGTCGCGCGAGGATACCATTCCTTCCAAGGTTGCTGCGGAGAGATATTGATATTGTTATATAGTCTTGTATTTAGTTGATACTAGTTTATTTACTTCATTCGAAGATCCATGATACTCTATAGATGTATTACCTAAATTATCACCTAAATGCTTATACTTATAAAGCGATGCAAGGTTGGTCGGTCTATCAGTGTTTGTCACTTGTGGACGTAGTGTTAGTTCGTGTGGTTCGTTACTTTGCCTTTCTCTTATTAATAATCTTCTTTTTTACGTGCTTCTTCATTTTTGTTTTTCTCTTTTCCAGCTTTTCGAGTTTCGCAGCCTCTTTTCTGGCCTTCTTCTCATCCTTATCCTCATACTTTTTACCTTTAAGTATAGTTTCACTGGGTTTCCAGTCACCGTCGTCTTCGGAGTCATCTTCCGAATCACTCTCTTCTGTACTTTCATCTTCCTCTCCTTCGTCTACCAACTCCTTCAACACATCCACTTTTCCTTCCGCGAACTTGTCAAAGTCTCTCTCTTCCAAATGGTTCAAGGACCGCACCAAATGTAACGACCTAAAGATCTCATCCTCCACCTCATCATCATTATCGGTCTTCAAAGGCAACGTCTCCAAATACTGACCCAACTCTTCGTCACTGTTGGAGGCCAATCCCAACGCTTGCGCTTCTTCGGTAATATACTTAAATATAAGCCTTTCGGGATACACATTGATTTTCTTACGAGAGAAGAAATCGTTGACGTTCTTGATGTCCATTCGCAAGAAATCAAGCGCCATAGGATGGTCCGGTTCTACGGATTGCGACACATCTATGATATAGAGCTTGTCTTTGTGCACGATCGAGTTGTACTCGCTCAAATCGGCGTGCACAAGCCGACATTCTTGATACATTCTACGCATATAATAGAGCATTTGGTGATAGTAGTGCACGATTTCGTCTGTGTCCTTGAAAGGATGGTCGCGAAGCTTGGGCGACGGCTGGCCCTTGCCCTTGGTCAAGTACTCCATCACCAACACATGCGACCGGAGCTCGACGGGCTCAGGGCACGGAATGCCGTGCTGATGCAAACGCTTCAAGTTGCGAAACTCTTTTTCCGCCCACACCTTGACCATTTTGCGCGGGTTGCTTTGTCCCTTTGTGTTCCTAAACCGGTATTCTCCATCCACATACCGCTCCCGGTCTTTGAACACCAAAATCGACGTCTTGTATATTTTTACCGCATATTCGCGGTCGCTCACTGCAGGATCCTCATGGTCTCCGTGATACACATTTGCCTCTTTTCCTGTACTGATGCACCCGTTGATGCGCGAAAGTATCCCTTTATTGATGATTTTGGCCAAAAAGCCCATGGTCCGCGGATCCAACACCTGCTCTACGGTGGCTCTATTGGCACGGTCTTTGGTGGTTTTTGGGCCTTTTTTGATACTATCGGTATTAATTTTGTCGGCATACTTGGTCACAATATCCTCTTTTTCCACTATAGTTTTGGGTAATGGTGGTTGTGCTTGCTCATCACCTTGGGGACCTTGGAACTCACCTTGGAACTCATCGCGATCGGAATCGGAGTCTGAAAAGTCGGAAACCTCAGAACTCATAATCACTGTATAGTAATGCTTTTCAACTGTTATACTAGAATATACTTCTATACTTCTATACTCCACTTGTATAGTTGATTTTATCTTTTCTAGTTTTTTTTCTTCTAGTTCTAGTTCTAGTTCTTCTCTTTTCTACCCTGGTGGATTTTATTTTTCAGATGAGAATTTCCTCACTCAACAACACGATGTCTATCAAGAACGTTCTCGGAGGGATACTCCCTCAGGTATGTAGCATTGAGACAGTCATTAGACAGTCAATGACTAGCAATTGGTTTTTTTAGTTTTTACTAACTCACAGAGATTTTTGGGGGTGATCCCGTTGTATATAGGGGTGGAGATAGTGTTGGGAATCTCGGTGTTGAACAAGGCAGGAGGCGTGTATGGAGTGGTGTCGTTGTTGACGGGCCACCCCATCAACTTCTGGCAATGGCTCTACAACGTGTTGGCCATATCCACGTTGCCCTTCTACATCCAAGCGTTGATCCATATCAAGAGCGAGCATAAAAACGTCCGCAAGTTTGCGTTGGCCAGCTTGGTTTACACCGCCGACACGGCAGTGGGGCTTTTCTACACGGTTTATTTCATTCATTTCTGGTTCAGCAGAGAAGAAGATGTCTCTGAACATGCCCGTGCCGTGAGCGACCCCGAGGAACTCGACTTGTCGGGCCAGTCGGCATCACAAGCGCGCGAAATGTTCCTTACTTTTGGCGGCACCATTTTGACTACGGTGATCAGATTGTACTTTAACTTGGTGATGTTGTCGTTCACCAAAGCTCTTATCAAACAGGCCAATGACGAGCAAAGGTATAACGACAATATCATCAGAGACGACGAGGAGGTCGACTTGGCCAAGGCCTCGGGGACGCTCGCCAATGTCAGAAGAGCCATTTTTCTGTGGGAAATCAGAGCGAAGGAAATTGTCGGCAGTTATCTTAACTAACTAACACTAACCTAAACCTACACATTCTAACACTAAAATAAACCTACACAGTCTAACACTAAACTATTAGTCCACTAAACTACTATTGTCTAGTCTACTGTCTGCACTCTCTAATATCAGTCTATATTAATATCTCTCATCTATAGCATCAATACATTGCCTCACAATAAAATACTAACTAGATAGCTACACAAGAGAACACTAACTATAGCTACACACAAAACACTAACTAGATAGCTACACAATAAACACTAACTAGATAGCTACACAAGAGAACACTAACTATAGCTACACATAAAACACTAACTAGATAGCTACACAATAAACACTAACTAGATATGTATACAGGACTAAACTTAGTAAATTGCTCACAGTAATACACTACACCTCTATCTCACTACCTCTATCGCACTAAACCTCTATCGCACTAAACCTCTATCGCACTAAACCTCTAATCGCACTACATATCTTTCGCACTAGACCTAATCACTACACCTCCATCGCACTACCAACTAATCCTCAAACACTCTCTCACCCGCACTGATATTTATACTACACAGTAACACACTAACTGATAAGGACAGATGATACACACGTACGGTAAACACTAACTGAGAAGACGCATGATTACACGTAAATAGCTACACATTAACACCTAACTAGATAAGGACACGGGACTAAACTACATAGACTGCTACAGAAAACACCACACCTCTTCTGATCCTCTCTGTTACACTAACTCCCTACTTCTATAGAGAAATGAGATAGTAAGAATAATAGGAAAGTGTATTAGATATTAATATCTCATCTCAAACGTCCTACTACTGTAGGCTCTGCTCTCACCCTATGATACGAATACCAATTCTATCGAGCGAGATTATGTGCTTACTGCTGATCGTGTGACATAAGATCTATTAGATACAGTCACCACTAGATGCTGTCACCACTAGAATCTTGTGTATTATATCTCTACTAGATTCTTCTCATATTAAATATTCTATTAGATCTGTACATTATCTATTGAGTCTCCTCATTAGTTGCTTCTCGTTCTAGCCTCTGCACTGCTGCTTATTCTCAGCAACTCTTTTTTCCCCACAGTCCAAAATCAATAGACTAATAGTCTAATAGTCTCACTATCAACTATAATTGTCTCTTCTCATCCCACACGATTGTAATATCTTGTCTAGTCATTTGATAGTGTGAAGCTATTAGTATACTGTTGTGACTATTATTTGATAGTTTTGTGAATTAGTATTTGATAATTGAAGATACTTTTTTTTTGATGGGACAGAACTCCAGCACACAAGAAACAACTACCCACTTTCCCAAGAAGAAGTTGATCCAGTTGTTCAGAACACGATGCTCGCTTCTTCTTCGTGACACCGAAATCAAGTCGCTCACCCAAAAGCTCAACATCACCGACTTGCACCAAACCGTCTTGACCCCCACCGATTTGGGCCACCTCCTCGGGTTGCTCAATGTACACGAACACGACCAGCTCCACAAGGCTGTGAAGGTGTTGTACAGCTCATTCAAGGTTCTAGGATGCTTTCCGTTTCTTCAAGACTACGCTTCCAGGCCGTCGGAACTTACGGTGGACGACTTGATTCTTGCTAGTATAATACACACCGGACGCTACAAAACCCTATTGGGATCCGACTTCGACTACACCAAGCTCATATTTGTGTCTTTAGCATTAACTGAAACAAGCAAGGAGAAAAAGCTGGAGTTTTCGGACTCTGAGGACGATATGGGGGTGAGTCTAAAAATGCCTTTGGGCGAGCAAGATCTGCCTGAATATGTGGCCAGAAGTATCAATTGGAACTCGTTGGATGCAATAAAGAGCTTTGACCACGTCGATGTGGCGGCATTGAGTATACCTGCAGAATCGCTTTCTCTAGTAATCAACTTGTTTCTTATACTCCAGTCGGTCCAAAAAGACTCACACGAGAAAATGAGCAGGCATTTGCATAGCAATTTGAAGCGGTGGGCGGAGTTTGAGCCTTGCACTGTATCTTTTCTACGCTACTTGGATGTGAACTATAGTACAGGTACAGTAACGTATGAACAGTTTCTGCGGGTGTTTTCTACGTTTCCAGTTTTTTCACGGTTGTTTCTCAGTTTGTTCAAAAACGGTCTTTTATCAAGTAGTAAAGGAGACAACGAAACAGTAAACGCAGACAAAAAAGACAAAAAAGACGTAAAAGATTGGTCAATTGACAAGTCAATTGACGACAAAAAAGACGAGTCAGTCTTTTCTAGGTCTAGACTAATCAATGAAAGCACTATCAGTCTCATCTCCACTGTCCTCACCTCCATCAAATCAGACGTATCTGTTTCCAACCAAAACTTGGTGAAACTCTATTTAGGCTCCGAATCTGGATTTTCAATCAGATCTTTGGAGCTGAAGATATTCAAGTGGCAGGCCCCGACCTTGTTTATCGTCAGCGGAAAACGGCTCCGTAACAAGACCATAACCACCAATAGACGGTACGAGCAGTTCAACACAGAATATCCTAGGTACTACAGAAACCTGGAAAACAACAAGACCAGTTGGCAAAAGGATAACGATACTATTACATATGCCGTGGTGGTGAACCAGCCGTGGAAAAACTCCAATAAGCACAATTTTGGCGATAGCAAAACCGTAATTCTCTCTATTCTGCCGCGTATGGACTACTATACCAGTGTGCATAGCGTATCTCGCCCGCTGATCTACTTCAACAACCAAGGACTCGGTCTTGGTTTTGGAAACGACCAGCCTGTAAATAAGCAAGGAACCAAGCGGTACTTGCCTGGCGACGTTTCGCTTACCATCGAAGCCAACCTTGAGTTTGCCGTATTCAGACACTTGGTAGAGCACAAGACGGGCGCAACATACTTCAATTCGTCGTTGCAGCCGCAGATCCACGACTTTGAAGACCGGTTTATGATTACTGATCTCGAAGTCTGGGGGATTGGTTCTACTAAAGAGTTGGACGAGCAGAGAAAGCAATGGGAGTGGGAGGAAAAACAGGCGCAGGCTCGCCAGAGTGTGAACTTGAAGAACTTGGGCGAGGAGAGGGCGTTTTTGGAGATGGTAGGAATGGTAGGGAACCATAATTCCAGCGGTGGGTCAGTATAGTCCAATATGTACTATTATATACATTATATAGCTTAAGAGACTAATTGTTGGGATATCTCAAGGTACTCTTCGGTTCTATATTCAACATACTATCATCCCGTTAATAAACTTTACTTATCAACTCAAATACTGGTACTTAACGCTTAAAAGTGTCAGTTGTATAATGTAAGTAATTGATGCTTTGTAGTAGCAGTAAAAAAAAAGACTATAGAAGTAGTCATGGCAGATTACTCAATGGAAGCTATTCACTTTCCAACTGCTTCATTATAATCAACTCTTAACTCTATTTAACAAATCATAATCTACATGACCCAAGTCAAAAGTGAGAAAATATTGCAGCCAAGTAAATAATATGCAATGGCTGCGAAAAATAAAACTACTCTCTATAAGTACTTAATAAATATCTACCGTGGCTACTGAGATCGTTTTCGACCAATCAATGTGACATAAACTACACCCTAGTCTCCTTATTCCAAATGCTCAATCATTGCAATGAAGTATATCGCAGTCTTTGAACTTTTTTAATACTGGGAATAGAGGAAGTCTAGGAGGGAAGATGGTAACAATGACGGTAAATAATACCGAAATTATCAACGCACATAACATGCAAGAGCTGTACTTCATGAGCTGGACTTCAAGAACTGAACTTCAAGAACTGAACTTCAAGAACTGAACTTCAAGAACTGAACTTCAAGAGCTGAACTTCAAGAGCTGAACTTCATGAGCTGAACTTCAAGAGCTGAACTTCATGAGCTGAACTTCATGAGCTGAACTTCAAGAGCTGAACTTCAAGAGCTGAACTTCAAGAGCTGTACTTTATTCGCTTTGAGCTCATGAAGTGAAAGGGTAAGTAATGAAGAAAACGAGAGAGGTCTACAAGAAGTAAAGATGCTGATCGGCTGAATGTTCTGATAATGATCTTTACACCTAAAGTGTCAACACACTTTACTTGAACTAGACTATTTGAACTTACTACACTATACTTTCAGTAGTTGTATGTACCTCACGAGTTAAAAAATGAATTACAGTGACAGTTAAGGTTAGCTGGTGTTACTAGAAGCAGTTGGCGCATTACAACGGGCGCTTGTAGAGAGTAAAGAATATAGAGACTTGAGCATGTAGTTTTAGATAGTTGAAATTATAGGTAGAATGAATGATATGAAGTGAAATATCACATAACTTAATTGAGATTGAAAGATACGGAAAGAGTAGGATGTTGTTGGGATCATTCAAATAAAGAAAATACCAATCCTACAAGCTACAGATAATAAGAAACGTGGCACTTGTTCTAGAGTGACCTTCCTCGCCAATCCACCTACCTCCCATTTTCTGAAGCTAGTATTTTGTCTGAACATACTAATAAAATTTGCCAAGAGAGATCTTTACTACTTTTTAGACTATTTAATTTATGAAGTTGTACTAGACCAGGGCAAGTCTAAGATTACTCTTTCCCTCTCCGGCACCTTATTCTGCTCTGCATAATCGGATCAATTTTCCCCAAATCAAGTCCATCAATATGGCAGTTTGAAAGGCCAAGCGTTGGTCATGAGTTAGTAATCGATGCTCGGCCTGAGATTAGGTATAATCTATAACATAGAGTAGTTGTATAATGTAGTAGCTAATGTGGCTAAAGAGGCAGAATTGCCTCTCATCAGTTCCAGTACCTCTAGTACCTTTCACCCAACAATAGCTTTAATCTCTAGTTACCATTACTTAGGGTTCTATACTAATATAGACTACTAGTCATACCATTTTAAGTATATGCCAATATCTACTTCTCTTAATTATATACTGTTAGATATTCAAGTTGACTATTGGTAGTGTTCTATACTATCAATGCTGTTTCATATTCCCCAATTGAAACTTTCCTAATTGTATATTAATTTGTATTAGCCAACTATGTACTGTTTATATTCTCCAATTCTATGATTTGACGTAGTGTTCTATAGTGTAACTTGGTGTTCTAGTGTAAACTGGTGTTCTAGTGTAACTTGGTGTTCTAGTGTAACTTGGTGTTCTAGTGTAACTTGGTGTTCTGTACTTCGCGATGAGCGCGATGAGCTTAAATTAATATTTATCGATCAATTTTTCAACGCGAAAATCAAGTTAGCCTAACAAAGCAACCATGGGCAAAGATAAGAACAAAAAGGACAATACCAAGAAGGATGTCAGTAGTAAGGCAGTGACGGACGACCGGTTCAAGTCTGTGCACAGCGACCCGCGTTTTCGCATGCCCAATTTGAAGCAGTTCAAGGTCAAGGTCGATGAGCGTTTCAGCAAGAACGTGTTAAAGAACTTGAACACCAGTGCTACCGGCAAGAAGGTGAAGATCGACCGGTATGGTAGAAAGCTCAAGGACGAGGAGAATGATATAGAAAAGTATTATGAATTAGAGGACGAGAAAGGGGAGGAGGAAGAAGAGGAAGAGAGCGATGAGGAGGAGAGCGACGAGGAAGAAGAGAAAAATCAAAGTTTAAAGCTTAAAGGGGAACCTGATTCTGAATCAGATTCTAGTTCTGGCTCTGATTCTGACAAAACTTTGGTAAATACCGAAGTCGATAGAGCCAGAGGGGTCAATGTAGCAGAGACTTCGGACGATTCAGATTCGGACTCGGACTCGGACTCGGACTCAGATTCTGAGTTAAGTGCAGAAGAATCGGAACTTGAGCTTGAAGATACCAAGCCGGAAGAAGGCGAGCCCACGAGCTCGTTCGCAGTGGTCAATATGGACTGGGATAACCTCAAGGCCGTGGATCTTATGGCCACTTTCTCGTCATTTGTGCCTTCGAATGGATACATAAAGTCAGTTGCCATTTATCCATCTGAGTATGGTAAAGAACAGATGCAAAAAGAAGAGATCGAGGGCCCACCCAAAGAGTTGTTCAAGTCCAAAAAGAAAAAGGAAGAGTCTGACGACTCTGAAGACGAGGAAATCGACATGAACAACCTCGAAAAAGTCACCAAGAAATTGTACGAAGAAGATAACGGAGAAGAGGATTATGACAGCAAGGCGTTGCGTCGGTACCAGCTCCAGAGGTTAAGATACTATTATGCTGTAGTGAAGTGTGATTCCGTAGCCACCTCGAGAGCTATCTATGAAAACTGTGATGGAACCGAGTTCGAGTCCACTGCCAATATTTTTGACTTAAGATACGTTCCAGAAGATATGGAGTTTGACGAAAAGCCGCATGATTATTGTGACAAAATCACCTCCAATTACAAACCCAACTCCACCTTTGTCACCGACGCATTACAACACTCGAAAGTCAAGTTGACATGGGACGAAACTCCCAAAGAAAGATTGCAGTTTGCCAGCAGACAGTTTTCGCAAAAGGAAATCGACGATATGGATTTCAAGGCATATTTGGCGTCAGACAGTGAACATGACGAGGAAGAGACTGAGGTGAAAAATAAGTACAAGAATTTATTAGGAGATAGGTTCACGGGCAAAGAAGTTGAGGAGGAAGATGATGTTGATATGGAAATCACGTTCAACCCAGCATTGGAAACTGGTGAGGCAAAAGAAGAAACGAAAGAGCCCGAACAGCAGGAGTCGACTATAGCTGCGTACAAGCGTAAGGAGAAGGAACGTCGTAAGCGTAGATTGGAGAAGTTGAAGGAACAGAAACACGAAGAGAGCGCAGAAAAGGAAGCCGGCAAGGCCAAGGCCAAGTCCAAGAAGCCGGTAATAGACGAAAAAGCCAATGCCGAGCTAGAATTGATTATGATGAACGAAAACGACGACGAAAACGAACCGCAGCATTTTAACATGAAGGATGTGATAAAGTCCGAGAAGCAGAAGGGAAGAAAGGGCAAGGGCAGAAAGTATGACAATGAAATGGTGCAGGATAAGTTTGAGGTTGACTTGAACGATGACAGATTCAAGGAGGTGTTTGAGAGCCACGACTACGCCATTGATCCTACCAACACCGAGTTCAAAAAGACCTCTACCATGAAGAAGATTTTGGACGAGCGTTCGAAGAGAAAGAAGTACGACGGTAACAAGCCATCCAAGAAACAAAAAACCACCGATAGCTCCAACACCGACTACAAGTCGATAGTGGACAAGTTGAAACGGAAAAACAAAAGTAAATAATTGAATAGTTAATGCATTTCTTTAGACATGCAAGTTCATGCAAGCTCAAGCATGTTGAGTCTACAAATAACCAGCGATGTGATGAACTCTAGCAATTCTTTCTTTATACAAATGGCAGGCGTCAAGTCGTTGATATCACGGTACGAAACCAATACTGAGGCTCTGGAGACTGAGCATAAAGGGAAAAGTAGATCGAAGAGAGAGGGTACTCCAGAAAAGACCCAGCCTATATGGAGTTTCGACAAAAAGCAAGAAAAAGCTCGAGGGAAAACTCAAGAAGGTAAAGGGGAAGAGAGAAACCTAGAGCCCCAAGAGCTGAAAAGTGAGCCTGCCGTTCCAATATGCACAGACGTCTCAGATATTTCAGTAGAGCTAAGTTTGAAAGAGCAGGATGGTTTACCCAGTGATCCCGAAGAAGTTATCCAAGAGGAAGCTAAAGAGGAAGTTAAAGAGGATGCTACAGAGGAAGCTACAGTGAAAGCTACAGAAGAAGATCCTGAAGAAGCTGGGACGTACAAAGATAATGCTACTTTTAAGCCGGCTCTAGACCTGCCTATTCAGCTCATTTGTACTCTGATTCCGAAACAAGTTTCAACAGCAGGAGAAAATAACACTCTAGGACTACAAGAAGCTACAACCGATGAACTTATTGAGAGGGACTACATCCACGATTTGGAAAAGGAAAACCAATCCAACGCTCTTACTTCCTCCAGATCATCATTGTTCGCTGTGTCCGATTTCGAGAGTCCCTCAACAGTCGAGCTATTTGAACCAATTTCCATAGCAACTCCCGACACACCAAAACCAAATAGCTCACCGGAGTATAAGCATACTGCCTCGCCCAGTCTGCTGGTGTCAACGCCTTCTGTGCCCGGGTTGCTTCCCTCGATCGAATTTAGAAATTTGGGTGCAAAAAATAATGGCTGCGAAAAAAGTGCTGCAACCCTGCTTGTACCAGCGCATGTATGGAGAGGCATTGCAAAACAGGATGCTGGCCCGACCAGACTAATCACCCGGATCGAGGATACTATTGAAGACACTGTACGTCCCAAAAAGACCATGCGCAACAAGTTGAGGCGATATGTGAGTGAAAAGTTGAAATTGTCCAAGAGTCAGCCCACCAGGTTTGTCTATAAAAACCCCTTGTCACCCAATTGTATTGTCAGATCTGTTCCGCTAGGTGGATCTACGTTGATTTCTCCGCCCGAAATTACCCGCAACAGCTACCCCACTATTTTCAGCGGTGACTATAAAAGAGCGTTGGAGAGCTCAGCGAGGTTTACATGGATGGTTAACTCCTCTGGTTTTTCTTCTTCCAAGCAGCACTTCTTTCTGCACCCCCCGAGTCCACATACGCCACGGCCAAAGTCTAGTCATTCAAAATCTTCCAAGACCTCACGTTATTCGAAGTACTTTGCGGTTAAATTAGTTAAAGAAAGCACTGTAGTGGTGCCTCATCACGAGCCAGATGAGTTTAGCGAGTCTGCTTGGTGGAAAGACTCAGATGATATCATCAACAGTTTTCAAGAGTACGTCGATCGTTGTTTAAAATAAAACCAGTTTATACAAAGTTTCAGTTTTAATTGAATTAGTAGCTAATAGAAGATTAGCAGAAAATCCTAGTACAATCAATGATTTGTTTTAAAACTATAGCGATAAAAA
Organism: Suhomyces xylopsoci; assembly: GCA_030568675.1. Lineage (NCBI taxonomy): Eukaryota > Fungi > Ascomycota > Pichiomycetes > Serinales > Debaryomycetaceae > Suhomyces > Suhomyces xylopsoci. The sequence goes on from JAJMGM010000011.1 coordinate 327,759, forward strand.
AGAAAATACTATAGAAAGTCTGGTAAGTGAATAAAAAGATGAATTGAAAAATCATGAAGCCAAAACTTTTTATAGAGATAAAGTAATAAACTTTATCGTTTTAATAGCAATAACCCTACTAGTTTACTAAATAATGAAACACATTAGTTTATGAATACTAAAACTCAATAGTTTATAACAGTAAAACTCATTAGTTTGTTATTAGTAATACTCATTAGTTTATAGTAAAACTATTAGTTTATTTTGATTGTTTATAGTAATTACTAGTTTATTAATCTATATAAGCAACATAGAATACAGCGGAAAACCTTCCTATAGAACAACTAAATAATCAATGTCATGGACTGCCTAATCAATAGTAGTCACCCTATTCTCTATCTATACCAGAAGAATAATCAAGGAGTTATAAAACGTTATTTTGGGTATTGTCGTTCAAGTTGAGATTGGACGATCCAATCATGTCCAGAAAGAAATCATCGGGATTAAAGTATTGGTCGTTGGGTGCAAACGAGTCCCCCAATGGCGGGTCGCCATATTCATTAACATTATTAATATTGTCAATATTGGAATTAATATTAGTATTAATATTGTCAATATTGTCAATATTAGAATTAATATTAGCATTGGTATCAATGTTACTGTCATTGAAGTTGTTAATATTAGTATTTGTGGTGTTAGGGTTAGTGTTAGTTCTTGTGGTGCTAGTTCTTGTAGTTCCTTTTTTTAAAGCGTCGATCTTCTTTTGTAACTCTTCCCTCGCAACTTCCTGGGTCTCCAAAACATACTTCAACTGTTCTATATATTCCACCGCCTTGTTTAAAATGGTGCTTTTGTTGGGTTTGGTTTCCTTCACCTTTATACTTGCTATCAAATCATTCACCTCTTTGGAGTTCATGCTGGTGTTTCTTTGTAGCATTTGCACAGCGCACAACTGTGGATTGAGTAAAGAAGGAGGCACGATCATGCCGAGCTCCTTGATTCTTTCTTTGATCAAATCACGTCTTCTGCGCTCTACGGCATTGTGGAACTCTCTCCTTCTCTTTAACTTCTCTTCTTTGGTCAATTGCTTGGTAGGCAACAGGTCTCGCGCGTTGTTCCCACTAGGAACAGACGAGCTCATGTTGGAGGTGGTGGGCGGAGACAAGAGGTTGGTGGGCTCTGTTTTGACGGGCGGGTTTATGGGAATACTGGAGCTCATTGGCGCCCGGATGCCGTGGAACTGCGGTGGGGACGACAAGTACGAGTTGGAGGGCGATCTCAAGGTGTCCAAGGAGTCGAAGTTGTTGTTGGGAGAAACGTACTGGGAGTTTGTTTGCGGCGACAAGTACGAGCCTGTGTTGATATCGGGGGCGTTTATGGGGTTGAAACCGTTATCGAACTGGTTGGGCACGTTCAAGCTGGCGGGGCCCTCGAAACTGCGGCTGAACGCATCGCTTTTGTCGTCTTCGGCAATGGAGTTGAGCGAGTTGAAGTTGTTTGCGATGTTTCTGTTGGGCGGCGAGAAGTAGCGCGGGTTCAAGAACGTGTTGTTGGAGGAGTCGTTGTTTTGGGGCGAGATGATCTCGTCCAAATTGGAGGCTCCCACAAACTGCGGGACTGCCTGGGGCTGGCCCATGCTGTTCTGAGGGAACGTCAAGTTTTCCAAGTCGTCCAAAAACGGGTCGTTCAAGGTGTTTATCGGGTTGGTGAAGTCGCCGCCGTAGCCTTCATTCCGCAACTCTTGCTGGTCCAATTGCGGACTTATATAGTTTGGGGGCACGTAGTTGTTATTGGTGTAGCCGAGTCCGATCTCGTCCATTTGGCCTGCTTGTTGGCTGTACGGATCCAATGGCCTTTCGTTGAAGTTGTTATTGTTATCAGAAGGACTATCCTTCAAGAATTCCTCCATTTCCAATAGTAGTTAAGATAACTGTATAGTGTATAGTGTATTGTGTATTGTGTAGGCTGGGGGGCCAATGTAGATGTGGCAGTGGAATTGCAATTGAAACCTTGGGTGAGTCTGTAAGGATGTAGTGGAGCTGATATTTCAGACAATTGTGTAGTGGTTGTGTCTTGTAGGGGCTGGACTGTGGAATTTTTCTGGTTACCCGGATAATAGGGAAGAAGCGTAATAGGACACAGACACAGCAGAGACACAGCAGCAGTGATAACTGCAGGTGTGTCGTACACTGGTAGTGTCTCTATATATACATGTCTATATCTATATGTGTATATGTATATGTATATGTCTATCTCTATATGTCTATCTCTATATGTATATGTTTATCTATCTCCATCTCTATCTTCTTTATGCTAGGATGTTCAGTATGGTGCTTCCCAGGCTGGTCTTTACTGCTTGCGCGTGAGACAATCTACTACTAAATCACAGTACAGTATACATAATTAGTCAGAGTAATACTTTCACAGAGTATTACTTTTCAGAGTAAGTGCTTTAGAGTAACTTTACAGTAGATCTTACTATGTCCGACTCAGAAAACTTCTTTCGACAGCTGATAAACAACTGGAACACCAGAACTTCTTCTGGCACCATTAATCTGAGACCTGTCTTTTCCGAATGGACAGACTACGTCAAGTCCAGCGCCAACAACTTGTACACGTCGTTGCCCACGTACAACACGTCGGTGGACTCGGCCCAAGAACCAGCATGGTTCCAGCTCAGCCGCCTCGAACGCATGATCGGCTTCATCGTGTGTCTCTGCGGGTCCATCTTCTGTTTCTTCATCAGCTTCTTCTTGTTCCCCGTGCTCGCGCTCCGCCCGCGCAAGTTTGGCTTGATCTGGTCCATGGGCTCGGTGTTGTTCTTGGTGTCGTTCGGCATCTTGCAGGGCCCCGTGGCGTACGTGCGTCACTTGGTGTCGGCCGGCCGCATCATGTTCACCGCGGTGTTTTTGGGCTCTGTGGTGGCCACCTTGTATTCCGCGGTGGTGCTCAAAAGCAGCATCCTCACCATTTTCACCTCCGCGGTGGAAATCTTCGCGGTCGCATACTACACATTTAGTTACTTTCCGTTTGGGGCTAGTACTATTCCTTGGTTTACGTCTTATATAGCTGGTTACATAGGCGGTTTTATTGGCGGGATACTATAGCCACTAATGAACACTATCAATAATCACATTAATGAACACTATCAAAAATCACATTAATGAACACTTAACTAAACAAACTAATGAATACTATCAGTAATCACTAATGAACAAATCAATAATCACTAATGAACACTATCAATAATCACACTAATGAACACTATCATAAACAGACTAATAAACACTAACCTAAACACATAATGAACACTATTATGAACAGACTAATGAACTAATGTATCATAAACCTACATTAGTTTAGAAATACTTCTCACTTCTCTTTTTGTTCTCTTCGCTTCTTTTCTTATACTCTTTCTCGAGTGGATATCTTCACTTCTTTGCTTCAGTTCGCTCGCTCGTTATCGCTCGCTTGCTCACAATTTCTCTAACAACCTCTTATGCAATTTTCCCAAAGCATCAAAGTCCGTTTCCTGCGCTGGCCAGCCCACACCCAAACCACTCTGCTCGTTTCTCTTTGGAATAAGGTGAAAATGGACGTGATCCACCATCTGGTGGGCAATTCTTCCGTTGTTCTGTAAAACATTGTAGCCTTCGCCTTCGGGGGTGTTGTTGGTGTCCAAGCCCAAAGCTTTGGTCAATTGCTTGACCACTGGCAAAATATCCGCAAGGTACTCGTCGGGAACATTGTGGAGCTTGGCTCCGTGGTACTTTGGAATCACCAACACATGGGCTTCGGCCGTGGGTTGGATGTCCAAGAACGAGTAGCTCAATTTGGTTTCAATGAGCTTGAATGAAGGAATTTCTCCTTTTATAATCTTGCAAAAGATACACGAGGCGTTGGATGCTGCAGAGGCCATTATGGTGATAAAAGAATAACGAGAAAATGGAATATGGAAAATGCGAAAAGGAAAATGAAGGAAAGAATTGCGGGGAGAAATTACAGTATGTGCGAATCTCCGAGTGAGCGAGCGAACAAGAAGCAAAGAAGAGGATGAGTAGAAGAAGAGGAAGAGAGCTGCAAGGGAAGTAATAAGAGAGATAAATAATTATAAGATGTAGACAATTAGTCTATGATGTGTGAATAAGGAATGAATGGACTATCTTTTATAAGTCTGAGGGAATAATGGAATCAATTAGTATAGATCTCTCGATCTTTCAATATCTTGTATTTTAATTGGTGCGGTTTACTTTTTTTGGGAGAAGCTACCGCGAACCCTCGCTAAAGTAGAGAGTGGCCGATCTCTCGCTAATTTATGTGCGTGGTTGCCTTTAATATTGGCTCCAATAATGAGAGGGCACAATTTAAAGGTTAATCCTTGCTATATCAATATAAGTACAATAAACATCGTAGTAGTGGAATCTGAATCAGAAGTTTCAAATTAATATTTACTCTCGGACTGTATGAACTTGAGAGGAGAAATATTGTAGAAAAGTAGAGTACATTGGTGTAGGACTCCTACACAGACGTCTGACTAGCGGTGAGTCCGTGCGAACTCGCTAAATTGTGAGTACACTGGCAAACACTATATATTATGTATCTCTCATTATAACTACTTATCTCTCACTACAACTACTTATGTCTCGGTACCATCTCTTTGATGACTCTACTATGCAGTGGTTGGTGCTATCCAAGGTGTCAATTGCTTGGTTGTGTTTTCTCTGGTAAGTCTCGACTGTTGGACGGACGGTGCGCACCAAGAGCGGGTGCGAATCTCTGGGATGGCGCCACACAGCAAGCTGCGAAAACGAGACTTACAGTGATTGGGAAAACGGTCGCGACCAGAGATTGATAATGAATGGACAGGGCAGTGCGAGTGTAGGAGAGTGGTGAGAGGTGGTGAGAGGTTGTAATAGAAGTGGTAGTGGAACACTACTGCGTAGGTGGTAACTGTGACTATGAAACTTAGTGAGGAATTGTAGATCGAATTATAGTCAGTGTTTGTAAGTGGGAATTACAGCCAGTGTTTGTCAGTGGAGTGTTTGTTAGTGTGTATCACGTGCATTTGCGACTTCCGACCTCCGAAGGTCTACAGATATGGGCTCAGATGTTTCACACTTCAGACCAGAACATTCAAACTTCATGGGTTTGGGGTGTAGATACATGTGTTCTTGTCACACCAGCAAAGTATTGGCTTGTCAGTGTAAAAAGTGGCGGAGAAATATAGGGCCAAAGAGAGCCAGAAGTCGGAACTGGAGCGGTCACGTGCGAAATATTAGGAGTGTGGTCGAATCTACTCCAGGTGCGAATCTACTATCTACTGGCTGGTGAGATCTGTGCCACCGCGGTGACAATAGCGACAACAAAATTACCGAGAGCTGGCAACAATACACTAAGCACCACTATACTTTAAGCTCTAGCAATACTGTTAGTAATGTATACTCCTCTATATTGACTAAAATTCTACAATTAGTAGTGATAGAAATCTACAATTGTTCTCTTAAGGAGCTGCCAAACATGTCAGTGTTTGTCAGCTTACAGTGTATAGTCTGTCAGTCAGTGTACAATGCTTGCTAGTGTTAGCCTGTGTAGTGTGCCTGTGTAGTGTTAGTCAGTGTGCACTCTACGTAGTGTTAGTCTGTGTGGCCTGTGTACAGTCTCTTGTCGCCACCGAAACCACCCCTGCACACAATCATTCTCTGACCTTCCATAGTATATAAGGAGCTCCTTCCCATAGCCGCTCAATCTCTAGTAGCTACATACATACTACTTGTCCTTACTTGTCTTATTTCACACTATATCATTACATACAATCACCTTCAATTAATTGTTGAAGTAATCTTGTCGTGCACACCCAAAAGTACTTGCTAGATAGCGTTGAGATTGGAAATCCAAAATTCAAAGTGTTAAGTCCTTTTTCAAGTACTCTACTTTTTACAACAAATTAATATGGCAGCCGAAGACAAAAAACCTCACTTGGACGCCTCCGGGGCCCAATCGATCGAGGACCGCACCGCCACCGCCATCTTGAGACGCAAAAAGAAAGACAACGCCTTGATCGTCGACGACGCCGTGAACGACGACAACTCGGTGATCACCATGTCGTCCAACACCATGGAGTTGTTGCAATTGTTCCGTGGCGATACTGTTCTCGTCAAGGGAAAGAAGAGAAAAGACACCGTGTTGATTGTGTTGGCCGACGACGACATGGACGACGGCACCGCCAGAATCAACCGTTGCGTGCGTAACAACTTGCGGGTCCGTTTGGGGGACATAATCTCCATCCACGCTTGTCCCGACATCAAATACGCCAACAGAATCTCGGTGTTGCCAATTGCCGACACCGTCGAAGGCATCACCGGGTCCTTGTTCGACCTCTACTTAAAGCCGTACTTTGTGGAGGCCTACAGGCCCGTCAGAAAAGGCGACTTGTTCACCGTCAGAGGCGGCATGAGACAGGTGGAGTTCAAGGTGGTGGAGGTCGATCCGGAAGAAATCGCCATTGTGGCCCAAGACACCATCATCCACTGCGAAGGCGACCCTATCAACCGTGAAGACGAAGAAAATAACTTGAATGACGTTGGTTATGACGACATCGGCGGGTGCAAGAAGCAAATGGCCCAGATCAGAGAGTTGGTCGAGTTGCCTTTGAGACACCCCCAGTTGTTCAAGTCCATTGGTATCAAGCCTCCCAAGGGTATTCTTATGTACGGTCCTCCTGGTACCGGTAAGACGGTGATGGCGCGAGCCGTGGCCAACGAAACCGGCGCGTTCTTCTTCCTTATCAACGGTCCGGAAATCATGTCGAAAATGGCGGGAGAATCCGAATCCAACTTGAGAAAAGCGTTTGAAGAAGCCGAAAAGAACTCGCCCTCCATCATCTTCATCGATGAAATCGACTCCATCGCTCCAAAGAGAGACAAAACCAACGGGGAGGTCGAAAGAAGAGTGGTTTCGCAGTTGTTGACGCTTATGGACGGAATGAAGGCCAGATCCAACATCGTGGTCATCGCCGCCACCAACAGACCCAACTCCATAGACCCGGCCTTGAGAAGATTCGGCAGATTCGACAGAGAAGTCGATATCGGGGTCCCCGACGCCGAGGGCCGTTTGGAGATCTTGAGAATCCACACCAAGAACATGAAGTTGAACGACGACGTCGACTTGGAAGCCATTGCTTCGGAAACCCACGGGTTCGTCGGCGCCGATATCGCCTCGCTCTGTTCGGAAGCTGCCATGCAACAGATCCGTGAAAAAATGGACCTTATCGACTTGGAAGAAGACACCATCGATGCCGACGTCTTGAACTCGTTGGGCGTCACCATGGAGAACTTCAAGTTTGCGCTCGGCAACTCCAACCCATCTGCATTGCGTGAAACCGTGGTTGAGCACGTCAATGTCACCTGGGACGACATTGGTGGTTTGGACACCATCAAGAACGAGTTGAAGGAAACCGTCGAGTACCCTGTTTTGCACCCCGAACACTACCAAAAGTTCGGCTTGGCTCCTACCAAGGGTGTCTTGTTCTTTGGTCCTCCTGGTACCGGTAAAACGTTGTTGGCCAAGGCCGTTGCTACCGAAGTTTCCGCCAACTTCATCTCTGTCAAGGGTCCTGAATTGTTGAGTATGTGGTACGGTGAGTCCGAGTCCAATATTCGTGATATCTTTGACAAGGCCAGAGCCGCTGCTCCTACGGTTGTGTTTTTGGACGAATTGGACTCTATTGCTAAGGCCAGAGGTGCTTCTCAAGGTGATGCTGGTGGAGCTTCCGACCGTGTGGTCAACCAGTTGTTGACCGAAATGGACGGTATGAACGCCAAAAAGAACGTTTTCGTCATTGGTGCCACCAACAGACCCGACCAGATCGACCCTGCGTTGTTGAGACCAGGCAGATTGGACCAGTTGATCTACGTGCCATTGCCAGACGAGCTTGCCAGATTGTCGATCTTACAGGCCCAATTGAGAAACACGCCTTTGGAACCGGGCTTGGACTTGAAGGAAATCGCCAAGATCACCCACGGCTTCTCCGGTGCCGATTTGTCGTACATCGTGCAAAGATCGGCCAAGTTTGCCATCAAAGATTCCATTGAAGCCAACATAAGAACCCAGAAATCCAAGGAGGCGGCCAAGGCCCAGATCAAGACCGAGGGCGATGTCGACATGAAGTCGGAGCCTAGTGGAAACGCCGAGGTGGAAGACGAGGAGGAAGACCCCGTTCCTTACATCACCAGAGCACACTTTGAAGAAGCCATGAAGACCGCCAAGCGGTCGGTGTCTGAGTCGGAATTGCGTCGTTACGAAGCTTATGCCCAACAGTTGCAAGCTTCGAGAGGCCAATTCACCAACTTTAGGTTTTCTGAAAACGGTGCTGGCGGTGCTACTTTGCCAGCCGACAACGCTGGATCCAACGGTGCTTCTTTCGGTAATGTTGAAGAGGAAGATGATTTATACAGTTAAATAGATTGTAATCAAGCTATAATGATAAATAGAAGGAGCGAGCGATAGCGAGCGACTTTTAAAGTAGGGAATGAGAGAAGAGAAATAAAGAGAAGAAGCGAGCGGTAGCGAGCGACTTCTGAAGAGAAGAGAAATGAAGAGAAGAGGAAGAGAAGAAAATGAGCGAGCGGAATGTTACATCTACTCTTCCAGATTATATCTACTCTTCTGATGATATCCACTCTAGCGTGGATATTTCACTGAACATGATTGATACTTTTCTCTCGAACAAAAGTGTTTCGCTTAGATTTGAGAAGGGGAGAGAAACCGGTAGTACACATATTATTAGAGTCTTTAGAGTCTTTGGAGTCTTTGGAGTCTTTGGAGTCTTTGGAGTCTTTGGAGTCTTTAGAGTCTTTGGAGTCTTTAGAGTCTTTAGAGTCTTTGGAGTCTTTAGAGTCTTTAGAGTCTTTAGAGTCTTTAGAGTCTTTAGAGTCTTTAGAGTCTTTAGAGTCTTTAGAGTCTTTAGAGGTAAAGTAGCTGATGTACGTTCTTCTGTTTTGTCTAGTTCACTTTGGAAAAGATTTAATGATACTTTTTGGGTGAGTAGATTTAATGAGTAATCGTTTCATATTTACGTCAGAAAGTTAAATTTTCTCCGATTTCACTTTAACTCCGATAAGAAAAACATGATGACAGCCACTGTTGGTAAGTTTTGTTGGTAATAATAAGTTTGCTACATGATCTATGGCATTCTCGGACTATATAGACTATCCTACGGTCTGTCTACACTTTACTGATCTCTAAGCTACTAATCCTAGATAAATGGTACCCTAACTGTGTAGAAAAGTACTTTTTTCTTGATTTGCGGGGACGGGAGGGTCCCGCGATTTTCCGGGCGAAAAGTTTAGCCACTTTCCCTACACGTCCTCTCACTACTTTTCTCTAATCTTCTACAGTCTTCTCTCTCTAATCTTCTATATTCTTCTCTCTCTAACCCTCTATATTCTTCTCTCTCTAATCTTCTATACTCTACTCTTCTCTACTCTTCACGTTCGCTCACTCTCTTCTTTCTCTCTTGGAAGTTCGCTCGCTCTCGCGCGCTTAATTTTTGATCAATTTTTCACCGCAGCAATTGTTACTCATCTCAAATAAAATTGCTTATCTATATATTTAAGGGTTCTTTCAGACTCAACTCTTTCGCATCTCATATTCTGACAGGCTCAGTATGAAACCCTTTACCAATGGAGGCTTGTTCTTGCTCACGCCGGCATTCTTGATCGCATCGGAGTTTATCGTCACCAGGTTTTCCCAGAACGGCTCCAAGGGGATCACCCAGCAATCGACCACCAAAATCCCCAGTTTGCTGAACAGGATCCAACAACAGTCCATCTGGGCCTCATCCAGATGGAATTAACAAATCATATTATAGTCATAACATCATCATAATAACATCACAACTTCACAACATAATACCATCAAATCATACCTCATAACTCATATATTCATAACATCATCACTCATACATTCATATATTTACCACCTTATAACTTAAAGTAGTTCATAGGTCAGAGATTTATAACATATTAACATATTCATTCATACTACGAATCAGTACTACATCATTCATTGCATACATGTGTTTCAATTCAATCGCTCATTATCCATACCCGCATTCACTCATTAATTTTGCTCTCTACATATTTAATGCATATTAATTTAATAGACGTAGACACATACTAGAGAAGAAATACGTAGTACTAAGAATAAAATCATTAATAGAATCAATAACTCACCCATTTAATTAGAATAAATCAACTATTATAGAGAATAGATGAATAGATCAATAGATTAATGCGCGAAAATTTATCGTCTCATTTTAAAAAAACGAGCAATTACTCGAAGTGCGTAATACACCAATTTGCAGCCATGATACTCACAGGTACAATCTTGAGCGAGCACAAACTTAGACTGCTCTTAGTTAGTTAGTAGCTTTTCAATTGAGGTGTAAGTTACACTGGATTTTTTATTTGATCATCTCGGAGTTAAGATATGGTATATGGAGGTGCGTGGAGATTTGCGTAGTGCGTGGTTGTGTAGATTTGCGTAGATTTGCGTAGTACGTGGTTGTGTAGAATTGTGTAATTATGGGTTGTGTTGGTTTGTGTAGTAGGTGGTTTGTGAGGATTGTTACACGTGCTCTCGCACGTGCACAATTCTAAATCCGTTCCCGCTCATTGGCTGGCCATTTTCGCACCATTTTTGTCAAATGAAAAATCAATCCTCTTCAATCAACTACACAACACCACAATGTTTTCCAGGGTCAAGAACAGTGGAGTTCGTTCGATACAGCAGGCCGCCAGAAGATACAACTCGCAGGACGCGCACCACAAAGTCGATGCCAAGCCCATTGAAATCAACATCACCAAGGTGTTTGGCATTGCTGCCTTGGCCGGCGCTCTTTTAGTCTACAAGAACCACGAGCCCACCGATAAACCGCTTGTGGCCACCCCATTATACAACGAACAAGGCAGCGGCGAACGCCAGCACGCCAGAAACGAAAACTACTTGAAGAGATACAAGACGTCGTTCATCAAAGGACTCATCAGAGACAAGGGAGGCATAGGCCAGAGACAGTACAGAAGAATCACCGACACCGCGGCCATTCCCAACGTGTTGATTGCCAGCCACTCGCCTTACGGAGCTCAGTTTGGCAGCGGTATAAAGCTCGACAAGTTGGGTCCTAGAAAGGAGAGAATCCCCGTCTATGCTCCTATTGACAATTAAATAAAACAAATTATTGTTTAACAACTAATTTTGAGTTAAATTTAACCAATTTTGAGTTGTACCCGTAATTCACTTCAAGAAGTTATTGCATTGCATCGTCATAGAAATATGACAAAATACTGTGTAGTATTTAATAAACTAAACCATTAAAATAAATTAAACAATTATAAACAATTCAAACAATTTCATATTACAAATATTCACCGTTTCATATTCATTTCTTTTAGTTAGTGTAGTTTAGCGTAGTGCAGATTGGTGAGATTGGTGTAGTTTAGGTTAGTGTATGTCAGTGGGGGATTTTATTGTGGGGATTCTGACTAATCTCACGTGTCGGTATACATGATAGCCAAATCATTAGTAACCACCAATGAAGCAAGTGTTTAAAAGCGCGGCAAATCCCCTTCGATTTTACACCACCAAAGCAATGTCCAAAGAATACAACGTGATCATTTTCGACAAACCCAACGCCAACCGTGCTCCGTACAGTGCGGAGCACGTCAAGGCCATTCCCGGTCTTGTCGAAGCAGGCATCCTCACCTCGGCAGGGCCTTTCTTCAAGGACGAAGCCAAGACTCAGGTCGGAGGCAGTGTGTTGCATGTGGCCAAGAACTCGAGAGAGGAGGTGATTGAGTTTTTGAAGCAGGATATCTTTTACAAGGAGGGTGTTTGGGATCTTGACAGTGCTTTGATCCACCCAATTGATATCAGGTACAGGACCAGCAAGCCATAGACAAGTACACTGACAAACACTGACCATAACTACACTAACAAACACTAACCAACTAGACACTTACCAACTAGACACTAACCAACACTAACACTACATCATACACTAAAATCTACACGAACTTCACTCACAATTGAGTGATAAATCAAGGACTATGGTAATTGATGGTGATGGTATTATGTAGTGATTATAGTTTAGTTATTATAGTTTAGTTTAGTTATTAATGGTATTACATCAGTTATTGTGTATGTTTATTAAGTAGTTATTCACTAGTAACCTACGCTAATCAAGTAGTCGGCCAATTTCTCAACCACGGTGGTGGCTTCTCCAGCAACCACACCAGCAGGATAGTGGGCAATCAAAATAGCCTGCTTTGTTCTGACCGCAATAACGCCCTCGGCCTCGTGCTTGCCGTATATGGATCTGTCGTCTGCTCTCAACAAAAAGTACTTCTGGCCCTGGACGTGCAAGCCGTGGGCTTGCAAGTTGGACGCATCGTCGTAACCCTGAGCAATATTGGTGATTTCAGGGCCCTGCAACTCGAAAGAGGCCGATTGGGCCCACAACGAGTCGCCGGCACGCGAGTATAACGCGGCCTTGTCGATCTTACCGGTTGCAACCAAGTTGTCAGTGTATGCTTGCCAAGACATGTTTGGAGAACAAGAGTGTTGGTTGATCGGAGGGTTTAAATAGTGAGGATTATGTAAGCGGTAGACGAGCCAAGACACTGACTGAAAGTACACAGAAGAACACTGACCCGAGAGAGGTAAATGAGAGAGGTAGAGAGGTAGAGAGGTAGAGAGGTAGAGAGGTAGAGAGGTAGAGAGGAATATGAGGTACCAGATGAGGATATGTGTAATGAAAGGGAGTTTACTAGGGTAATTGGGTGATTGTGCCATTCTCTACAATTGGTGGCTGACGCACAGATGCAATCTGGAGCGAACAGCTAATGTACAAATAGATTACGTAAAGAGTATAAAGAGTATAGATAGAGTAAGTAGGGATAGGTAACCGACTGATCTTGACCTATGAGTATAGATCTCGAAATTCTCAAACGAATGTTTTGGAACTAATGTTTGGCACTTGTTAAAGTCAATGATTGTATTTATTTAGTTGGTGCTTATTATGTTAGCGATCGTGGAGTTGTTAGTGATTACCTGTGTATTTCTTTGTTAGTCTATATATTACTTTCAAACGAAAGTCATAAAATTCGGGCACCTCATTGTCTTCGCATTGATCTCATCTTCTTTAATCCTTCTTTCCTTCTTCCTAATCCATTAAATCTATATGGACCCTCACTATTCTGTCTTTCTACTCTAACATTTCTTGTCTACTCAATATCTAGTTAAATTTTAGTCAATAGGCAGAACTAATGGATGAGTTTATTTCTAGTATTAAAGCAACTATATTTTAGTATTTTTAATTAATATTAGCTTACTTTCGAAATGTTGAAGATGACTTTTATTGTCATGATCTCTCCATATGTTATTGACAATTACTTTCACTATTTCTCTATATATGATCTCTATACTGTGTTATTGACAATTAATTTTACTGTCATGTCTATGTAGTGATCTCTATACTTCATGTTTTGTCTATATAGTGATTACTATGTTTTTTATGTTATTACTCTTACTTCTCTATACTTTTTTATGTTTTATGTTATCTTTCTTTTCTTGGGTACGGGCTCTGCTGGCACCACCTCGTGCTCGGTCACCTCCACCAAATCCTCATCCTCCTCTACTACAATAGCCTCTGTGTCGTCGTGCTTTTCACCGGTCTCTTTCTTGGGTCCGACGGTTATATCGGCCAAGTGCTCAGTAGGCTTTTCCACCACAGTGATATAAAGCTCCAAGTTTTCAAGCTGGTCCGTGTCGTCTTGAACAAGCACCAATTCTCCGTCCACAAAGCCCGCAATGTCACCGAGCTTTTTCTCAGCATTATCGTCGAAATCAACGTCGTAAATCAACCGCGACTTGCCCAATATTATAGCAATGCCTTCTTCATCATACCCAAACGTTTCGGCTAACAATTCCACTAACCAGCGTAAATTGTGATTCATTTCGTCCTTGGTGATTTTGAGAAGTCCTCGAGGAATTGACGACGTGGCACATTCAGGATTGGGCCCCACCAACGACGCTGATGTAATGTACTTGTTGGGCTTGATACTGATGAATATCGACGACGATTCCTTGAAGATCTGGCTGAAATCGGCTGACGGCTTGTACTTGAAGTAGTTGGTCCCACTAATACTGGAAAATCCAGATATAATGGCATTGGTGGTGGCGATAGCAGGAATGATGTTACCGGCGATTTGCTTGATATCAAACTTGGATTTGACATCGATATTGAAAATTATCGACCGGAGATTGGCGGACGCCGCCACAAAGTCAAGCGTGTCTTCATCATCCTTATCAAAAGGCACAAACGACTCTGAGCCCAGCTTGATCCGGTCCTGAAGTGCCTTGCTGCTCTGGTACAAAACGACCAAGTTTTCAATGGTGGACCAGGTCTTGGTTTCGTTGGAAAAGATCGACTTCACCGTGTCCTCACTGGTCAATATCTCGTCTAGCGGACCTCTGAACTCGGCCAAGTCTAGTGGAGTTGGTTTTGTACGAGATTTCCACAACGTTTCAATAAGAAGCAATCTTTCAACATCGATCTTGAAAATCTTCTGGACTAGCTCGTTGAAGAAAGTGGTGGAGTCGGAAGCCACAATAAGGTTGCGGAGATCAATTAGCTCATTGACTTCCTGGGTCATGTTTTCTATCTCTTGTTTATCGTCAGTTTCACTCCTGATTTGTGCAGCATCGTTCAACGTGCTCAAATTGTCAGTCTCGTCAAACAACTGGTGGAACAAGAATTCTTTGGCCCACGTTATACAATGAACAGGCTGTGACGGTGTGGACCGAATCGTGCACACTGGGAACGTCTTGGGCGTGACTTTGGCTTGACAATCAAAACATTCACTATAATAGGGATATATCGGCTGGATCTGCCCGTCAAAACCAGTGGTTCCACTTTCCATCAACGGCTTTTTCAAAAAGAGACACATCTTGTTGACATACCTCCTGGCCTCAAGGTTATCCAAAGCATTGAAAACAAACGTGAACTGGTCCCACCACTGGATGGGAAACTGCTTGGTGTCCATGATATTGCCATGATGAGGCACGAGTTTGGTGCCGAAATAGTTGAAATGCTCAACTGCTTTTGCCACCGTCAACGACTTGGACTTGTCTATATCGTGGTGTCTGAACAAAAACTGACGGTTCAAGTTGGAAAGCGTAATGGTGTCCAAGTCCACTATATGGATCTCTCCATAGGCACTTAACACCAAGTCTTTGAGAAGCTCACATCCGATCCCTCCAGCTCCCACCATAAGGATTTTGGTGTTTTTGACCTTCTCGAGACGCTCGCCCCCGAGAATCTTCCTAAGGTACGTGTCCTTTGCCATCTCCACCAGTACTCTTTTACTACACTACTAAATTATTGATAATCTGAATATTTCATTTTGAAATTAGATTACGTAATATGTTACTAACTAATATAGATTGGAGCTTCACCAATGTCTAGACACTGGTGAACAACGACCAGACACCCTTCAAGTAACCTACAATCTCGTCTCCTCCCAACTTCGACTCTCCGTATAATCTATCGACAAAACTGATAGGAACCTCGCCGACCGTAAAGTTCAATGCTCTAGCTCTGACCATCATTTCCATCTGGAAAACGTAACCCTTTGACTTGGTCACATCGATAATCTTTCCCAACACGTCTTTTTTGTACAATCTGAAGGATCCCGTCAAGTCAGAAACGTTTGGTCTCAAAACAGTGGCAGCCAAGAAATTGGCCCCTCTCGAAACCAACTTTCTCTTCAAGTCCCACCCGAAAACCCCTCCGTCGCCGGCGTATCTGGTACCAGTAACAATATCAAAGTCTTCAGTCTTTTGCTTGGCGATAAATTGAGGAATGGCTTCGGGGTGGTGCGAGAAATCGGCGTCCATGATGATCACAAAGTTCCCGGTGACATAGTTCAAGCCGTGGACGTAGGCAGTACCCAAACCAAGTTTACCAGCACGAGGTCTCAATTGGATGTGTTCGGCGCCAAACACTTCAATCAACTTCTTGGCGATTTCCTGGGTTCCGTCGGGCGAGGCGTCGTCGACTATAACCACTTCCCAGTCCAATTTTTCAGCCTTGAATGTTTTGGCCAACAAGTAGACCAAGATGGGAAGGTTTCTTCTTTCGTTGTAGGTAGGTAAGATCACCGAGTACTTGTCTCCCATATTGTGTTGAAGTAGTGGAGTATATGGAGTGAAACGTGAAACGTGTAACGTGTAATGTGTAACGTGTAACGTGTAGACGTGTGAAATTTGAGTCGTGTTTGTTTGGACGCGGTGACGATAGAAAAAAGGTGAAAGTTGAGTTTTAGGGAGGAATTTTAGCGAGAGATTAGCGAGAGATTAGGGGGAGATTTTAGGGAGAGTTAGCGGGACAGAAAAATAGATATGGTGAGAATAGTGGTGAGAGTAGTAGTGAGAGTAGTAGTGAGAACAGTAGAGAGAGTAGTAGTAATAAAAGTAGTGAGAGTGGTAGTGAGAGTAGTAGTAATAATAGTAGTGAGAGTAGTATTGAGAATAGTAGTGAGAATAGTGAGAATAGTATGGTGAGAATAGTAGTAGTAATAGTATAGTGATTACTAGACTATTACCAACTACACCTAAACTGTCATATTCCATCATATATAAGCGAAAGTATCATAGCATAGTAAAATGAAGAGTTGATGAAGATATCATAGCAAAATAGAAGAGTTTCCAATACTTATTCTGAAATGTGAACGTCTTGCGCAGTCAGACTTTTTGCACCCAAACTCTAATATTGTACCTCTAACCTTCAATATCCCTAACATTCTCATCTACTTAATTGTTCTTTGTCTTAATAGACTTTGTAGTATTTTCTTCTGTGGTGCCAGTATTGTTTCGGGTAAATACTCTTGCTCGTTCTACTTAATCTCTAATATTTGTACATTATACTGATCACTACAATAGTTGAATAATATTATATAAACGACAAGTTAGAGACTTTAAAATTGTAGAACTGCTTCCAATTACTGCAGACAGGGTAATACGTTGGTCTGAGGACATCTCAAGCGCAAGCTTGAGAAATACTCTAGTTTCTGGCTTTTCTTATGCCATTACTTGTTGATGTTACCATATTCCATGGGATTTAGAGTTAAACAATTATAAAGAACTCCGTTTTGAAATTACTAGTTCTTCTCTACTTAAAGGTCTTTCTACACGTAGCTCTTTCTACTTATATCTTTTTACTCATATTCTTTCTACTTATAGCTCTTCTACTTATAGTTCTTCTACTTATAGCTCGTTCTACTTATACTTCTTCTACTTATACTTCTTCTACATAGTTTTTCTTATAGTTCTTCTACTTATAGTTCTACTTATAGTTCTACTTATATTCTTTCTACTTATAGCTCTTCTTTTTGTCTATCTAATCACATAGAAACCAAATTTTTACACATAACCAGACACTGATCCTAAACACAATCCACCTCAAACCTCTTTCCGAGACTCGATAAAAACTAATAATAACAAATAAAAAACAAAGACAAAAAATGCATCAATTGTTCAAACTCAAAGAGTTCAACTGGTTCGAAAGAAACGAGTTGTCGTGAAGCCCGCTGGCGCCTGAATTGGACCCGTTGGATGACTGTGCATTGTAAGGCGACATGGGATAGTATGTCAGGCTGGTGTTGGGGTTGGAGTACGTGGCATACAATCCGGGGGAACTGTTCACGGACGAGTACTTTTGATGTTGCTTGGGCTGCTGATACGGCTGCTGCTGTTGCTGCTGCTGCTGCTGCTGCTGCTGTGGATGCTGGTTTTGTTGCATCATTAAGAGCTGCTGCGGCATCATTGGCTGCGGCGTTCCACCGCTGCTGCCTCTTAAACTCGAGTTGTTATAATACTTCTGGTTATTACCATTGGAATAGTGACTACTGCCTGAACTTACCGAATTATTCCGAGACTGCTGGTTGGAAATCTGGCCATAGGTATGCTGCGGTTGTGGCTGTTGCAATCCCATGAAACCGTTGCTAAGATTGAGAGGCTGGCCGCTGGCGGTGGCTGCGGCGATGGCTGCGGCCGTCGAGTTTACCGAATGGATATTGTTGTTCTGGTGGTTATTAGCGTTCATGATGGGTTTTGACGCTCCACACTTTAAGCAGCACAAGTTTTTGGCGAAGTTATGGTACACACAGACCTCGCATTTCCAGTCGCCGGCTCTGAACGGCACGTTGTTGCCGTAATGGGACCTGTTGTGGGAAGAATGGTGGTCTCCCAGTGAATAGCTATTGTCCTGATTATTGTACGAGCTTGATTTGAGAACGGCTGCTGCGTTTACGATGCTGGAGTTCATAGCAATCTTGTCATTAATGGTATTGGTCGAAGTGTTTCTGCGGTTGTTCCCAGTGTACATTGATTCTTGGATGGCTACAGCACTGGAAGCAGGGAAAGAACACCGGAAACAGTGGGTTCTTCTCTGAAAGTTGGAGAATCCACACGAAGGACACGTCCAATCGCCGGGTCTCGGGCGGTTTTTGGAGGGAGGAAATGGGGTCAAAAGATCACTGGCCTTATCCAAGACAGTGGTAGAAGATGCTTGCACTTCAATGGCTCTATCGTTGAGCGATCTGCCGTTCATCGATAAAGATTCCGTGGCTTCTTCGTGGCTAGCAAACACCGCAAAGCCCGATACCGCTCTTCTCTTGATGGTTTTATCGGAATCCAAGTTTTTAAGCGTCCAGAACGCTATAGGTCTGCCTCCAAACTGCGTAAACCACGACTCAAGTTCCGACTGGGTAGTGTCAGGAGGTAAGTTTGAAAGGTACAAGATTTTGGACCGTTCGCTGATAAACACTCTGACGTCTTGGGCCGAGTCATATGGTTTGATTAACACTGATGAATGTTCACTTAACGGCAACGACTTTTTGGCCAATTGGATCAAGAGCTTGCTGTACAACGATACGGTGGGAATGGTTTTGGATTGTCCCTCTGGTTGTTTTTCGTGTTCTTCTTTAGTCGGTATTTCGGTCTGTGGAGGAGGAGGAGGGGTGGTGGAGTAGGGGGCCGGAGTTCTGACCACGTCGTCGAGATTTTCAACGTCTACTTCCAAGGCGGTGATGATATTCGACAATGAAGACGCCGTATAGGTCAACGCTTCCGGGTGTGACTTCTGCCATTTTTTGTACTCGTTTTGCAAGTCAAACACACGAGGATGTTGCAAATACGGCGGAAGGCCCACCGACTTGTCCCTGGCCTCTCTAGGCAACTGTACTCTGAGCGAAGAGACGTCAAAGGCCACCAATGAAAAGTCCAAGTTCTTCAGTATAATGTTGTCTTGCACATATTGGTCGAACTTTGCTATAGCCTCCTTGAAAGAGCCGGCGTTTCTGACGTGTTCCCAGGTGATTCTATGAAGCTGCAGGCAGTACGGCGTGATAGGAGTGTTGACCGGCCTCACCAATACGCACTGGGTGTCGGTGACAGAGAGCGAGGAGGCGTCCACCACGGCCCAGGCAAACTCGATGATTTCGGTTGCGTCTTTGGTGATGTAGGTGGTGGTATCGTCGCATGTGGTGGCAATATGAATCACCACATATATGTCACTCATTGTAGACCTAATCCCCTGTTGGTTTGATAAAGCTGGAGAGAAATGATTTTTCGACGTAGTGGTCACGTGAAAAAACAGTAAATAATATAGAGGATAAGAGAACGAAAGGAGAAGAGGAGAGAGGAGAGAGGAGAGAGGAGAGAGGAGAAGAGAGGGGTGGTGTGATTGAGCAGAATGGTATGTAGTGGATATTTTTGTTTGGGTTTGTTTGGGTTTGTTTGGGTGTTTGTTGGTGGCAGTAGTTGTACTAAGGTGAGTACTGGTAGATCTATTGTAGTGATTTGGTGCGAATTTCCGAGACAAATAGACGAAAATATCTGAAAATATCTGCGGAGAGACGTGAGGATCGCTGATCATATGCAGAGATGTAGTTCAAGAGTGGACATGTCATATTAGTGACAGATCAGTGACAGATCAGTGACAGACCTAGTGACATGCAACGGTTGTAGAATCACTACAGAATAAACAATTATACATAATTATTTCTCTAGACATTCTGCCGCCAATTCTGATCCTCAATATTTGTCTCTATTTGTTCCTCTATTTGTCCCTATTATTCTCTCTATTTTCTCTATTTTC
Source organism: Suhomyces xylopsoci (assembly GCA_030568675.1). NCBI lineage: Eukaryota > Fungi > Ascomycota > Pichiomycetes > Serinales > Debaryomycetaceae > Suhomyces > Suhomyces xylopsoci. The sequence goes on from JAJMGM010000011.1 coordinate 347,953, forward strand.
TCTATTTCGCGTCGTCTCGCTACCGCGCCGTCTCGCTATCGCGCCTCTCGTCTCGCTACGCGATAATCTCAGCTCCCTACAAAATTAAACAACACCTGTGCTTGTATTAGTCTCTAGTCTGTGTTGGTCTTTTGGCTATGTCGTTTGATGACTCTCCGCCCGATGCAATCATCATAAGGGGCCAGCAACGGGTCTTCACCACCCAATTGGTCATCTGCCTGACCGCAGGGGTGTTTTCACTCATCCTATTTTGTATTCTACGCTACAGATGGCCGCACATCTACGCTGTTCGGACGCTCCGCAGAAGCTCCAGTGCTATTTTGAAACCGCTCCCTGCCGACTACTTCGGCTGGATGGCCGTAATATACTCAATCACCGACGAAGAGCTCCTCAAGTACTCCGGGCTCGATGCCTATGTGTTTTTGACCTTTTTCAAAATGGGCATCCGCATTTTCTTGAGTCTAGCCTTGATGGCTATTTTCATATTGAGTCCTATTAGATATTACTTTACTGGCAATTACGATAAGGATAATATCACCTGGAATGGTACGGTCCTTCTTCGTCTATACCCAGCCTAGCTATTTCGGACCGGACAATCCGCCTGACTTTGGCGAGGATTTCCCCAGATACTTGTGGGTATACCCCATATTCACCTACCTCTTCTCCACCATCGTCTACTTCAATATCTTCAAATTCACCAAAGAGGTGTTGAAAACCAGACAAAAGTACTTGGCTTCTCAGAACTCTATCACCGATAGAACCATTCGATTGGACGGAATCCCCAAGAAATTGTTGAAAGCAAATGATCCTCTGGTGTTAAAATCGTTTATTGAAGATTTGGGGATAGGAAAAGTCATGGACGTCAAGCTAATTTACGATTGGACCCCTCTAGAAAACTTGTTTACAGAAAGGTGGTACTTGATAAAGAGCTTGGAGGATAAGTACGCCTCTCTTAATAAACTCGACATCGACATCTATGACCAGACACGAACTCCGTCGGTGTTGCCTCGTCTTGGAGAGGAGAAAAACTCACCAAAGAAAACAAAAAAACTCAAAACCCAAATCACCCACTTCTCCAAGTCTCTAGTGGATATCAACGCCAAAATCAAAGATATCCAGAGCAAATTCGATGAAAAATCCACCATTAATTTACAAACAAACCCAGAATTCAAACAGGTATCCAGTGCTTTTATCACCATGGACTCCGTTGCTTCGGCCCAGATGGCTGCCCAGACCGTGTTGGATCCTCGTGTCTACAAGTTGATAGTGAACTTGGCACCTGCTCCCAAAGATATCAAGTGGGAAAACTTCAAGCTCTCGTACTACCAAAAGTTGGTCAAATCGTACCTAATCACCTTCATTATCATTCTAAGTTATGCTTTTATCGTGTTTTTGGTCACTCCATTGACAACCTTGTTGGATCTTAAAACTATCAAGAAGTTGTGGCCGGCTTTGGCTCGTATAATCTCCAAATCCAAGTGGCTTACTACGTTTGTCACCGGTATCTTGCCTCCCTTGTTGTTCTCGCTCTTGAACATCCTGTTGCCTTACTTCTACAAGTACTTGTCCAAGCACCAGGGCCATTCTTCCAATAGCGATATCGAGTTGCTGACGTTGCTGAAAAACTTCTTCTTTATCTTCTTTAACTTGTTTTTGGTTTTCATGATCACAGGCACCATCTGGGACTACATCTCTTACATCAGTGACACCACCAAAATCGCGTATCAGTTGGCAAGATCACTCAAAAAATTGTCCTTGTTTTATGTCGATTTGATTCTCTTACAGGGCCTCGCCATGTTTCCCGTCAAACTCTTGCAAATCAGTGATTTTCTCATCCTCAACATCTTTGGAAAGTACTTTTTGTTTTCGTCCATGTTCTTGAAGACGCCCAGAGAGTACAGAAGCTACTACTATACCCCACAAATCTTTGATTTCGGCATCCACTTGCCGCAGCATATCATGATCTTCATCATCATATTGATCTACTCGGTGGTGTCTACCAAGATAGTCAGCAGTGGCTTGGTTTATTTTGTTCTAGGGTTCTTTGTCTACAAGTACCAGTTGGTGTATAACTTTGTACACCCACCACATTCTACAGGAAAAGTGTGGCCCATGATATTCCGAAGACTTATCCTTGGAATACTCATATTCCAGCTATTCATGTGTGGAACCTTGGCGTTGGAGGGTGCTATTTTACTTGCTGCTTTGTGCTCACCATTAATCCTTGCAACGGCGTTCATAATATGGAACTTTGAAAAGTATTACTTGCCCTTGAACAGCTTTATTGCGTTAAGGGCAATCCAAAATCCGTACAATTTCGACAAGGAATTTGACGACGACAGGCTGCTGATTGTAGTCAACGAGGAAGAGAACGGCAATGTTACATCTCTCACAAGCGGGGTCGACAACGAGCTGTTTCTTGACGAGTCCTCGGTGCTACTTCCGGGAAACCAATCCATAACTAACTACGCAAGAGGCGCCGGGCCAAGAAGAAGAACTTCCACCGTAGACGAAGAGAGAGAGCAATATACCGACTACACGTACCCTTATTTGGTGGACCCATTGCATGGACCTTGGGTCGGCTTCGAAGGAGACTTGATCTCTATGGTAGAATACAATCTGGGGCTCAATAACTACGATCTAGAAGACGCGGATATGAGTGTGCTCTCAGTAACGGAGCACGAAATCATATTACGCAAACGGCTCATCGTTAGCGAATGGGAGTAATAGAAAGCTATGTAATTACAATTGACGAACTAGCTATAAGCATTTAGTCGATTGCATGGAACGTATAACTATCGTCAAAAACAGTGTAAGCGACGATAATTAAAAAAATAGATCGTCAAGCTCTACGTATATGAAGTTTCTAGTTTGCTACTGCTCCAGGGTGCGATTTTACCCTTTTAGATTCAATATTCTGAGTTTACTCGTCACCCTTGGTATTTGCATGGATTAGGAAATCGAATATCAAACGTGCAGCATCGGTCTTTAAAACCGAGCACACAAAACCCAGAATCGGCTCCTGAAACAATACATTTGTCATGTTTACACGAATTATAGGGGCTTGAGTGCCAAATTAGAATCGAGGTATCTTCGATAGCTTACTTAGTTTGAATGTGACAATAGCATTGCTGTGTATATTGTGATGTAGTCGTTTACGTGGCACCTGAAAAACATCGCCCATCTAGTCGTGTCTTTTGAATATTGCCAACCCTGCGACCGTTTAATTTGAAACGGCTCGTCAGATGAATCAGTGTAGAATGAGACGGGGGGAAGGAAACTCGTTCCTGAATATCTGGCTCCTGTACTATGTAGCGCGCTTGCTGGGGTGCCTGGTTACCCAGGTACTACGGTTTCAGAGTCAACAATTAAGCCCTCTTCGTCACTACTAGATCCCCAAATTCTCCGCGGCGTCGACAGAAGTCACGATCTTTGTTAGACGATACGATTATAATATTGTTCCCTGATATTTTTGGATGAAGCTTATTATTGCACGTCCACCTTCGTCATGCATAATTCTGTAGTATACTACCATTAAACATTAACATGAATATTGCTGACGCTCTCGCTTAAAATACAGATGCGGAGGTCCCCAATGCCCCCTCTGTTTGTATAAATACATAGGGGAAGAACTGCAAAAATTTTTATTTGTGGAGCAAATAAGAATATGTTGCACTACCGAGATATTATTCTGCTGCTGGAGTCTAATTAATTCGCATGAAATGCATTCACAGTACTATAAAAAAAAATCGAGCCAACTGTATATGATTGGTTTATGGTCCATTGCTCGATAAATTCACGAAGAAATAAATAAAAGAAAAAAACATTCTCACAAGGTTTATCGCCGAATCAAGATTCCAGCTGCCTAGAAATGTTCCGAAAATCTGAGGTCCCGGGCCGAAGCCTGGAATGCGTCACTAGGTTGGTTTTAAGTCTAGCGATTCATATTGTTATTTAAAGAGAGAAAAATCCCGTATATCTTAAAAGGACATGCGCATCATATCTTGAAAGTTCCCGCCATCGCCCGGTCATATATACACTTATCCTTTGACGATACTATTCCCGGAACATTTCAAGTCAATTTTGCGTTCCGAATCGGGAAGGCAGCATATTTTTATTTTGCACCCAAAATAATATTTTTGGAACCGTTTTTTCGCGACTAATTTTTTGAACATGGTGCAACAATTATTATAATAATGTGACCAATTTAATGGATAGCAGATTGAGCGTAATCCTCCTCGTCTTGATCGAGCATAACCCCACCTACCGATTTCTGTTTTTGCTTCCGGACCATCGAAATGCTCAACAATTTTTCCTTCCGCAATTGCTTATCGGTAACATATCCGGGCTTGGTTGGGGAGTAATCGCATTCGATTCCGAATTTGGAACAGCTGGTACATACAGGTCTCAGCTCATCGCACTTAAGATGCTTGATTCGGCAAATCCAGCATCCATTTTTAGATCTAGGAAGAAGTCTTCTTCTAGTGTATTTTTTAGGTTTCCCCTCCGATGATGCGTCGTTGCCATTGAGCGATGCAGTAGTGTTACCGGGCTGGTTTGCATTGATAACTAGCGCCCCCTTAGAAGTTTTTCTCATGGCCTGCTTTCTAGGTTTCGACCCATCTGCGTTGGGAAATGTTTTTCTTCTAGGCGTTTCGTAGTAGTTAGTTGTAGGCCCAACTTCAGAATTATGGCGGAATGTATTCAATGGAGGCATTAATGACTTATTGGGAGTATTGGTCGATGTGTTGGACCCGTTGGAGCAAATCGAAGCATTGGATACCGATCTGGCAGATATTGGTGACGGCTGATGATAAATATCTAACCCTTTGTATTTGTTACAAAGTGGGGAAATTCCAAGCATTTGAGGAGATGATTCACTAATAGGGGTATTGCTGCTTGGGTTTGTAATTTGAGTGGAGATAACCAAACTCTTCTTATTGTTTAACGCAGAATTACTGTTCATTCTTGCAATAGAAGGTTTTTTGGTGACCTTGTGGCTTCCAAGATTGGGTGAGGAACTGGAGTATGACAGGCTCTTCAACAGTAACGGAACAGGAGCTCTGATGGAAAATTCTTCCGTGGTTACATCAACATTCGTGTTTGAAGTCGGATTATTATTGCTGGATGAATTTGGAGTGTAGCTCGAAGTCTCGGATACTGTTGGAGTATATGCATCGCTTATAGTTGGAGTGTAAGGGTATTGAGTTATGTCGTTTGTAGAGTTATAGCTGGGTAATGCATAGTTTAAAAGGGTTGAGTCATTGGGGTTTGAAGTCGCCTGGCCATTGGGATTATTGTAGCTTTGGCTTAGGCCCAGGAAGGAAGCACCGTTGAGCAGTTGGTTGTGATGCAACATAGTATCGGGGATTGACTCAAGCGAAGGGTTACCCAATTCAAATTCCGTGAGGTTGTACATCAAGTCTGTGTTCTGAGAGTTTGAGATGGAATAGTCATTTAAGATATCCGAAGTAGAATCCATGTTGAGTTTGAAGATTTGCTGATTATTCTGAGAATCATTGTGGAATGAGATTGTAGAATTCATCGCCTGTTGGTTGGAGAAAATAGAGTAGTGAGAAGAGTTTGGAATGCTGTACTCATTGCCATTGAAATAATCTGAAATAGTTGTGTTTGGGCCCATGGCACCAGCACTAACAAACTCTTGGGTGTTGTTGCTGGAGTCCGTGGAAGAAGCTCTGGAAGACGAATTGAAATGGTTAGAATTGGAATGACTGTTGCTGTTTGAGAACGAGGCAGAATGGCTCATGTTAATAGGTGGTGGAGGTAATGGGTTGAAAGGAGCATTGATCATCGAAGTATCGTATTGATAGAATTGGTCGTTGATATTGTGACTGACCATGCTGTTGTGAAAGTTTGAAGTTGAAGCCGAAGATATGATGGAACTGTTCAACTTTATAGTATCTTCAGTCTCAAATGTAGAATTTGGGGAGTTGACCACTGAATTTGCCATGCTGATGAGAAGTAAAAGTTAAGTAGTTGTAATATGGAAAAGTTGCACCCAAAGATATTTTTGGCACCAGAAAAAAAATTGATAGTTAAAGGAACGACGAGGAGAATTGACAATTATTTGCTTGTTGAAGGCAATTTGAATGATAGGCTAGACTAGTCTAAAAGACAGACTTAAAGTACTAGAAGTTGAATTTTGGTGCGATGCAAAAGAATTGGAACTAATGTTGAAAGTTCGATTCTAAATTGGCTGTTTGAGCAGCAGGTAGAATTGAAACTTATGTTGAAGTTAACCTAAAGCTGAATTGCAAATTAGCTTTATTAGGTCAAATTTCCAAGGATAAAAACCCAACTGTACATATACACTCAGGTTGAGGTAAATTAACGGTTTGAACTTTTTAACCGATATGAAATGATATGAAACCAATACTTTCCAATCACCCTTATGAAAAGCCAAGTATCAAGAGAATGTAGCAACTTCTTATCCAAACCCCTCTGGAAAAAAATTAATGAGAAAACCGATGGGTTTTGTATTTACCACCATGGTCTTTAAGTGGAGAGTTTATTAGAGTGAAAAATTAAAAAATAATTTAAGAGAGAGGAGTATTGAAAAAAAAAAATAGTATCTCCAAAAAATAAATATCTAAGCAACACTGAGTGATATCAAATTTGAAAAGGAACAAAGCATCAGTAAGTTAAATTGCAACATAGGACTTTGGAGGTGATTCAGAGAACACGAAATAGGGTGAACTTAAAATTTAAATTACACAAATTTTAAGATAATAGATAGCATTGCTTGAAGATAAAAATATTCGAACAATGCATATTAGAAACAAATATTTGAATCTACTTTTTTTTTTTGTCAAGCCTAATTAATTTTTATACTTTCATGAAAAATCGTTTATATCACTAATCAAAGCATCTGAAAAATGCTTTGCGTCAGTGGTGATTCATAGCAAGCTTTGCTGATTCGTAATATCATAGAGCGCCCTCTCACAATACATGAAAGAGCGAAATATCGTCAACGGAAGTTTCCCCTGTTCGTCGATCCTAGCCTACTTTAGCGTATGGCATGGCTCCACTGCCAATGCGTGCCAATGCGTATGATATCGGTTAGTTGTTAAAAAATAATGCATGCTCCGTGGCAAATGGAGATTTAAAAAAAAAATCAAACAAAAAGCACGCACTATTGAGCTGTGGCCGCTATGTAGACAATCCGAACGTTGAGCTCCGTGGTGTGATGTGTATTTAACGATTAATACGCATAAAGCTATATGAGCTAAGTTTATTATAGTATATGTACGAGGGTGAAAGATTGTTTGTAGCCCTAACCCCATCTCCCCAAAGGGTATCATTCTAATTGAATTCGGAGCTAAATCTGGCAACGGATTATCCAGAACATTGAACCTAAATAGCGCATGTCACAATACAACATTCCAGTCCCCTAACCCTACGGACCAACATGCCGTGAATCGACATTTTAACTTTCTGGAGCGAATAATAGAATCTACATCGACAAACCAATTTAGTGCGCCAAAAAAAATGCCCTACTAACAAACCGAGGCGTTGAACGGACTATTGCCGTTCACACTTAGGCTAGATTACTTAATTACGTTCAATCGATAACGTCGGCGACTGATAGCACGAGATCCAAACCGGTGATTCACGTAGATTTTGGTGAACGATTGTATTAATAACCACACAAGTGTAAAAATTCTTGTTACAATTGCCTTATTCTTCCACATAGCAAATTCTCCGAGCGCATTATTCTGTTTTCGCCTTTGATAACATACCGCAAGTTCCTAGGCATTTTCCTGGAGCCACTAAACCAATACTGTACCTTAAAGGTGATGGAGAATTTGAACACGTACACGCCAAGAATTACGTCAAGTGCGGCATTAGGCTTAGGACAACTACTTAATGCAGTAATCTAAGGCTGCATGTATCATTCCGAGGACAGTGCTCCGCACTAATGTCTATTAAAATCATCGACAATTATTTCGAGATGGTCAACTCATCGATAAACTGATAAAGTACTACTTTAACCGAGGTCGTCTATAACTTGTGCATGAGGAGTACCTTTCTAAATTTAAATAAGTTAAAGCCATAATTTTTCACTCGATGCCTCGTTTTCTGCTTGTCTTAAGTCTCTTTTGTCTGTTGTAGAACCACTGTCCTTTCACGAGCGCCTCGAGCACCAGCGCCCGGTTTCGCTGGTGCTTATTGGCATGATTATTAATGCATTGGTTATTTTTTCTGGAATCCAGTTGATGCACGTAAACACCTATAGAGGTGGGGTGACGTTTGGGATTGGGTTTGGAGTTTCTGTTCCTTTATGGACTTTCAAATCCGAGAACGTTACAAACCCTGTTTCCTCTGACACATTACATACTACGAGTAGAAGAGATATGAATAGCAACACATGGTAGACTTAATCCGAGAATCAAACGTGCACCCTTTTTTGCAACGAATCACAAAAAAGGTAAGGAAATTCGAGTCCCATTACCCAATCACCACAGTCAATCCAGTGTGACTAAATTGTTATAGGGTATACTGACAATAGCAATGCTTATCTTATTTCTTTGTAACTCTGCGCTTCACACTAGTCTGTCGGTTTAAGCCTTGATACCTAAAATTATTAAGCTATTCCGAATAAAACCGGCAATGTACCTAATCCAGCCCGCATAAATGCTCTAATATAGGGAAGCGAGCCCTATTTTGGCAGTCACGTGATCTTGTTCCAAGCATCCCATCGCATTAAATTTTTCAGATTTTTCACCCTCCTATTTACTCTTCTTTTCTTCATACATATACCAACTTTCGGATATACCAGCAGAACCAATTGACCATTTGGTACAATGCAAAAATGGCCGGAAGGAGATCGATCAATCCCTCATTATATAATCCAGTGCCAGCTGGGTAGTTCATCTATCCTCCTGCTAGCTTTGGTTCGCGTGATGGATACAACTAGATACAAACTTGACCATGTGATAAATTCTTTTTATTTTTAGGATATACTCCAATGAGAGTATAAGCTTCTCCTGTAGGAATTTCCTCTTTAGTGTGATCTACAGCTGGTATAACATAAACTTTCGCAAAACTCAATTTGCTGATTAGATCTACAAGCGCATAAGAACTGGAATTTAATAATATAATATTTACTGCTCCTCTAAAAAGTTTACGAACTTTCATTGATATCCAGCAGCACCCTAATTATGTACGAGTCATTGACAATAGCAGTCAGCCCCGAAAAAGTAGTACAAACCCTTCGTCGTGAGCAATTGGCTTATGGCGGGGGTACATGGCTAATGGCCTCAGACGACGAAAGGTTAAATTGAGGTGTCCGGAACATTGCTACAGTATCCTAACGTAAAAACATAAACCCGAAGCTTCTATACTTTTAGATGTCACTGGTTTTCGTATCTTTTTGCAAAAGGGTGACCGCAATGAGGATATGAGTTGCGCGAGCGCAATCCATTTATCTAAAGTCAGTGAATGCCTTATGCTAATCTATTTGTCCGCCTTGCATTCAAATGTGAAACCTAACCATCAATTAGTTACTATGCGAACCACACTATTCCTGTTAGCAGAAACTGAATGGCTTATTAGACAGGATGCTATTATTAGATAAGAGGAGGACATGTCATGTTCACTGGATGATGACGATTTTCGGAGTGCATAGAATTAACGAGAATGTATATAGCTAGCATGTATTTTCAAACACCGACGGAAATATGTCATTTTGCAGCTATTCTTTCGAGCAAATCTGTCTTCACATGAATTTATCCCAGCTTCTGGAATCGAGACCTCGCCTCGATGACCAGGGAGCAGGTCACTATTTCACGTCCTAAGCCCTGCTGATTGTTCCAAGATATTTCAAGTATTTTTCGGTAGTTCCAGATAATACTTGATGCCTCGTTTCGCCTCCCTAGAAAATCTCATCACCTAACAATATATTACGTAAATAAGTGGACACACATCGCGTCCACAAGAAATAACCCCAATCCCTGCGCTGCTTATGTAAGAAGATGGGGTTTTGAACAAGGCTTGGGGCGACTTGATGCAAAATAAAACGCGTAACTGTTAAGGCGACCTTGAAAATATTTTTTTCCAATGCACAATTTTCATGTGGGGCATGATATCTGAAAACACGGAAATACGTAAATAAAAAAATCACATTAATGAGCAAATACGAACTGGCTAGTTTCAGGCACATATTCAGTTCGCCGTGAGCAAGGTCGGTTTGGAATCCCATAAGAAAGGCGTTCTTGAGCTATCTAGTCTGAATAGAATTAGGTGCCGTCAATACTTTCCATACGAAAATCCAGCCAGATACTTTTCCACCGCATTGTTCTGACAACAAGGGTATTTTTTCGATCTCAGCGTGTTCTCTCGTGTCTCCCCTGAGCGTATTTGTTTTTTTTTTAGTGTATACTCACAGCAGATAAACATTGACGAGCAAACCACTTCTTTATTTGTTGACAACAGTTACCGCAAGGTATTCCTGACATATATCGACCCTGCAGCAAGCACAGCCCTACACGATGAAAACGTCATCGAAAAGACCTACCATCAGTTCGCCCATGAACCTTAAGAATAGCGGCGATGCTACAGCCGCATTGGTGAGAAACCTCACTATCCTGGGTCCCCGTCCCACGAATCAAGTCGAAACGTCCTTGAAATCAAACATTATACTAGTTGCAAAGTACTCGTTCAATGCCGAGAGCTATAACGAGCTTTCTATCTCTAAAGGAGACATTTTAAAGTTACTAGACCGTCCGGGGAACGGCTGGCTATTGGTTAAACTAATAGACAAAGTGGTTGAGCCAGGTTTGATACCTGCTTTTTACGTGGATATTGCAATAAACGATGTCAAAAATCCTATTACTTTGGACTGGTTGCAATCAAACACTCTGCAAAGAGACTACTTGAGTCTGTTGAAGGAGCAGACATACCTCCATCTCCAATTGAAGCAAGCTGAAGCTGCTCCACTAACTATCAACAATAAAGCCTATCCCATCTCAGTCTCGATAAACAATTTTTTACTTTATAACCAAAGATACTGGTACCGTTTGGATGTGGTATTGTCGGACCACTCGCAAGTCTACGTATGTCGTTACTACCAAGACTTTTACAATCTACACATTAACTTGTTGAACTTATTAAACAAGTCTAATAGCGACAAGTTCAAGCTTCCTAAACTTCCAGAACCAATTCCCAGCCGCAATAACACCGATGAAGGAGAAGATGCTGAGGAAAGACAGCTTCAAATGTTAGTGCAACGGTGTGCTGATTTGAACAAGTATATCAATCTGTTAATTCTCAACCGGATCTTTCAGTTGTCAGACGTGTTAATTGACTGGCTCGATGTTTCTTTCGAGAATCTTCCAGGGTTCCAGTTAACACCGGGAGCGATCATGAGTAATGATGCCATAAATAATGAAATTCTTCCTGAGTCTGTGGATGTTGCAAAGGAGTATTACAGAAAGCGTGAAGCTCGGAAAAAGGAAGATGTACTGGATGAGTCGATTGACAATACAGAGCCTCTTAGCCATTCTACGTCTATCAGTAGTAGCAATGGGCCCCCACAGAGAAAAAAGTCACTCAAAAATATCTTCAATCATTATCAGCAATTCCCCCAACCTTCTCCAATGAAGCGAGTTATTTCCTCATCCTCGTCCAACTCCTATGTTTCGACAAGCTCTACTCCAAATACACCCAAAAGTGCGTTCAATAGCACGCTTCAAGGAACGCCTTATAACCAAGTAGGCGGGTCTTTGAAGTCAAACTCTACAAATTCGTCACCGATATTATGTAAATCGTCACCACTGGCATCTCATGTCAGGTGTGAGCTCACCAATTTCAACGACGAAATAGTGGCCATAAGATTCCGAAAGTCTTCCGTGAGAAACATTAATGATCTCAAACATTTAATCAAACAAAAGGTATATTACTCAAAACTATTTATCAAGTTGCCCAATCTGGACAACTGGGAAAATATAGACGTGGCGCCGTTCAACCTCACCGAGTTTTTGAAGCGTCACGATACTCTTTCACTCAAACTAGCTTGATTGGCTCTGCTTATTTGGCTACAAACCCGATGAGTGGTGTGGTTTTTTCATGATGGTGCTTGCCACTACAGCAACATGTAATACCCAAAAGACTGGGTGTTACTTTACTTCTCTATGTATTACTACTTTTATTTACCCTGCTGAATCTATGCAGGGTTCTGGGACATGGTCAGCTTGATCAGAACTTCTTTTGACGTTGTATCAATAAATCCATAATTCAATTTATCTTTTTGATAATTCTGCAGGTCCTTAGCTCTAACATAATTCCGTAATTTCTGGCTTTAGTTATGAGCAATAGTAGACAAAAATTTGTTATGTAATTATATGGTCTATATAGGTTTGAGCCCCGGGAAGTTGAGAGCCCCAAGCATTTTGCTGACGTACCTTGCCTAACCTTCGCTGGTCGCGTCGTGGGTATCAGCCTTACAATTGTGGTGCAGAAATGTCCGACAAAGCCTTACGGCAATGATATATGGAACGTGCAAAGAGATGAGCTAGAATTAAACTGGAAAACGTGTGTTGAAGTAGTCTAAGGCATGTAGAGAGGGTGCTTAGGTTTGAATTACAAGAGAGAAGTGTCTAAGACTACGGATGACCGCAAATCAAAACAAAGTTGAATTGTTTTGGACTATTTTTTGCAATTCTCGATAAATATTAAATAACTTGCCAACTTTTTCCTTTAAACATAGCTTACGTCAGTACAAAGACAGGATTTGCCTTTCCGGATCGGTATCCGTAGGCGGATCAACTAGCCTTCTACGTGAAATCCCTGACACATGTACTAACCACAACATTGATAACGGCTTTCCAAGTCAGGACCCTCCGATCTGCGCTTCCGAATACGGGGAATGTGTTTCCCCATTGGGACATCGGGGAATATTGGGATCTTGCACGACTATGATCAGCTCGCTTCACTTCGAAATATTTCGCGATACTCGCCAATTTCACCCAGTCTAGAATTGTGGGTGTTTGATCGTCGGTGTTCGTGGCAAGTGAAAATGGGCAAAATGGGCATTTGAATTACGTGAACTAATCAACGTTCAAACCGGGACCACAGGATGCTGTGGTGTAGATGACCGATCTCGGGTACCGGAAGATGGTCCAGTATACGCGAGGGTTTTGAGAAGGTAATGATGTATCAATGTAGTGAGTCTACTCTCGCGCTGAACAAAACAGAAATCGCATTAATTGTTAATACAAGATTACCGCGGATCGAACAAAGTTATTTTTCGGCGATATTTCACCACCTATTGTTTTTTCAGGGAAAACAATTACTACAAAGGCGGCTGATTTTGACGAGGAATATCTTCGGCCTAAATCGGGGAGTAACCGTCAGTCGGTTGAAGAAGTTTAAACGTGCCCATCTAGCCACCCTTGCATTTGGCTGATATAGTGAGCCCAGACTGTACGTCTGTCAGCTCATGCTGCACCTATCAGGTGTTAAAGCGCGTCGGACCACCTACATTCGACGTACGTTTATGCCTTTTCTGTTGGAGCGAAAAATAACATTGTCTGTCATGTATTGCATCAAAAGAGTAATATTCGTTGTTTTTCAGCGTTAGTCTACTAATGCGACCTTCTACGCAATAGTTAACCCGCGCGTAATTATGTAGCACTGTCCCGGAAAGTTGACGCCTCGTCGGGATCCTTCCCACTACTTTTCAACCCTATACATACAATCAGTAAAACTGCAGTATTGTTCCATTTTATATTGTTAATGTAAAAAATACCGGTTCAGATTCCTGGCTTTGGGCAGCAGACTGCTACACTCGGCTAAGACAAGGTACCATACATATATATAGTTTTTGCCCAAATCAACAAATTTACAATTTCCGTTTTCCTCTTAGCGTACCAGTAGAGTACTATCAACAACCATGTCAGCCAGTCTCTTCAGATCGAAGCAGCACACCTCCAAGAAGAACCTCAAGAAGCTCACTATATCGGCTCCCTTGAGTTCTCCAAACAGCGTGTCTTCAAATTTCTCCTCTCCCAAGACTCCATCCACTCCATCCCCCGCAGGGTTCCAACTTGCACTTCCTGTTGTCGTGTTAACAGCCAAGTACAAGTTTGAAGCAGAGAATGACCAGGAGATCAGTGTGGAACGCAAAAGTTATATGAAGTTAATAGACAGACCAGGAAACGGCTGGTTAAAGGTGCAAGTTTTAGACAAATTTAACCAAGTCGGTCTTATACCCGCGTCATATGTCGATATAGAAGTTAACGACGTTCTCAACCCCATTTCGATCAAATGGTTGAATGAATACAAGGACAAGTCACAACCCAATGAACAGGTGGATGACTCCGAAGACCTCTTTGACTTTGAAAACTATGCTGTTTCAGCTGTTATAGACCAAGTTTTGCAAGTCGGTTCAAGACGCTTCTGGTACAAAATACGACTTACCTTCTCCAACAACGACCAGGTATACATTGGCAAGACCTACGAGGACTTCTACAATTTACACGTTACTCTTACCAAAAAATACGGCGGAGCCACTTTACCAAAGCTTCCTATGCCCTTACGCTCTGCTTCGTCCCCCACCAACTCCAGTAGCATCGACCGCAAGTTCTATGGTGACCTTCAGCTGCGCCGCAAGAATCTCCAAGTATATCTTAAAGACCTTTTGAGGGAACCCAAGTACCAAAAATGCTCCGATATGATAAAGTTTATCAACACCGAACAAGTGCGATTGACAGAGGAAGAGGTAAAGGAAATAGAGAAGCTTGCCACCAAGACAGACGAAAATGGGGAACCTCAGCTTGACCAAGACAAGCACAACCAAATCGCAAATAATTTGATACCCGGTAGTGTTGATATCTGTAAAGTTGTCCAGCTGACACGGTACTTTTCACCCACAGCCCCTCTTCCACCACCCCTTAACAAGTCAGCTTCATCTACCAACCTCGTCATGCGCAACGACCAGAATGTCAAATACTCATCATACATCAAACAGAGTGAAAAGAGCGAGCCCAAGAAATTGGTCAATTCAAGCAGCTCCAACACTCTTTTAAGCTACACTTCGCTCATTGATGTCTACGACGACGTCGAGTCTACAGAAGAAGACGTGAGCACCTCTTACGACGAGTCGTCGAAAGAACACTCCCTCGAGACCAAGGCTAGTTCTATCGAGGATAAAGAAGACGAAAAAGCCGATGTAAATCGTAGCTCTGTGGAATCAGCTGCTTCTGCCAACAGCACAGGTCCCGTGGTCACCCCCAAGGCCGTGAACAAGCAGAACCACTACTCTACAAACTCGTCACAAAGCGAGCTGGACTCGATCTTTTCCAAACACAACAGCACTCCTACAACCCCAGTAGCACCTCATCTTTCATTTCCCGGTGTTGAAGGCGAATACAATGTCAACACCCCGGCTACACCTACTACCCCTATACTTGAAGACGTAGAGTTTGAAGAGCTGGTGTCGCCAACGACAGCCACTGCTAAAAAAGGCGACGCCCGTACCCCGGGCGGCTCACACGACTACATCAAGATCAAAATCTCTCTCAACAACAAGGAGGACGATATTGTGGCGTTGCGCATCAAGCGCACTAACCTTATATCTATAGCGTACCTCAAAAAGTTGTTGTCGTTCAAGATCTACAAGGACTATAACTTGACCGACCATTACAAGCTCCAGGTGGTAGATAGAGCCGGAAACCCTGCGCCCGACATGAGTGACAACGAGTTATTGGAGCATCTTAAAGCTAGTACAAAAGTTAATATGAAGCTTGAAAGAGCCCGGGTTTAAAAAATTTTATGCGTCGCGCTGGAAGCGAGGCAGGCTGTTTGTGACTAACGGAATTTCAACTGCTAACATAGCCCCTTTCAACTTTACCCTATATACATATCAGGGATACCCTTCTACCTGGATTCATAACGCTAAGCATATATCTGCATTCAATTACCATTCTACTTCAATATTCTCCTGTACTCCACCTAATCGTTACTGTAGAAAATTTCATTTGGTGGGGAGTAACAATAGAAAATTGGCCCTATATACGAACCACGTGATTGTTGTTGACAGCTCACGTCCCCATTAGGCAGGTGGCATTGCTTTAATTACAGCTCGCCTGGCCCAATGCGTACCCTTAAAATTTCTTTTGTGCGGATCGACAGCTTAATTGCCGTTGTAGGATAGCTACCAGGTCAGTGGTGATGCCACTTAGACATGTCAATCTCAACATAACTTTCAGCAAATTTTTCAATACATAGAACTTCGTCTTTTAATTTCAAAATTCTTTGCACAGGATGCTGCATGTGAAAGCGAAGAAGCTGTCAAAAACTAGACCGACTAGTTGTTATGTCACTCCGCCGTTGAAATCAGAACCACACTACGTAAATATGGATGAATCTATGAAGACTCCTAGTAGTGATACCTTTTCCTTTACCGATAGTCCGACCATATCTCCAGTGTCATCGTTTTCACCCGACCAAAAGACGGTTGTGCCCGAAACCCCACCTACGTCAACTGTGAAGAATGATTTTGTGGTTTCTCCACCTCTGAGGCCAGGGTTCCTCAAACGTATATCTTCTAGGTTTTCCCGTTCCACATCCAAGACCACATCGCCCAAGACAAAAGAAGTCGAAGTTATGGATTCTACCCAAACAGTTGTAGCTTCGCCTCCAAAATCGAAAAAACTGCCCTTGGTGAGGAGCTTTTCGTTCCGTTCCAGATCACGCAGATCTTCTAGAATTGAGTCTTCTCCAACCTCCCCAGTGTCCAGTCCAGTATTGCAAGCCTCGCCGTCGTTACGAAAAAAGCACAGTCTGCGTCTGTTGCAAGACCCTCCAGTAATTACTCGTGAGCACGCCAGCCCCAAGGCAGGTTATAGAGACAGTGTGTACGGCAGCAACTTTCAGCAAGACAATGTATCCACTCCACGCATTCCTGAGGCTGATGACTTTACTCCTGGTGAGAAGTTTTCCGCACGTTCGAGATCCATCAATAAAACTAACCTGTCCTCAGACGTGCAGTCCAATTTGGCAGACAACTCAAATGCATTGGAACCACACCTGGTGTTAAATCTGACAATAAATCTAGATTCTGGCCTGACAATCAAACTGACTCTTTCTGCCAGCAAGCTGTCGATCAGTTTGTATACCAATCCATCGGTGAATCTATCAACCGTCTCAAATGCGTCCAAAAACAATCAGTATCGCCAACAAAGCTCGGACAGTATCGAAGAGCTTGCTGGTTCAAGACGCTCACTAGTAAGAAAGCCTTCACTTGACCGGGTGTTTCCTACTATTCCTGAAAACTCCAGACATTCGAGCATAACATCTTCGCTGCGTGAGTTGGAAAACTGGAGGTCGCAACGTGCAGCCCTTAAGAGAACCTCCACGATGTCTTCCACAACCAGAAGAGATTCTATCCCTTCTTCAAGAAGAGACAGTTATTCTTCGACAAGATTTGGCTCTAGCTCTTCATTTGCATTTTCTCAGGAAGGACTCGGAATCACCACTTTTGGAGATTCAAAATCCTCATCGATTGAGCCAAATGGTCCCAGCAAAATACAAAGAGCTGAGTCCATATTGAAATTGAAGATCTATATCGAAGAGCATGAGAGACAATTAGGTGACGTGGAATTCACTGCACTCAGAATGCGCAAAGACGAATTGAAAAACATCAACGAGCTTATTAATTTGGTAATGTTCAAACTAATGAGCAAAAGGCAGGACCTAAACTTGAATAGCGTGCGACTCTTGATTTTTTTCAAGGACAAATCATTGAATCCCATTGTGCTCAAGAAAAGTATCACCGAAAGAGAATCTCAAAAATCTTCCCACAGGAAGTACAATTCAATCGACTTGAATAATAGTGGGATACTATTGGATTATATCAAAGCCAAAGAAAAGCTTTACATAAAAGTCCAACTCGACTCCTAAATCACTGAGCTTCTTAATTATACATACCAAATTGGCTGCTTATTTACAAAGACAGCTGGCTGTCATTCCTTCTTGACTTGCATTTATACCTTACAATTAGATAGAATATAAACTTTATATATGAGCCATATATCATCACTCCTCCTTATCGCTTCATTTTATGCAGTATTCCTACTTTTGTAGTGTTTTTGCAAAAAAGTTGCAACTATATGAAAAATTTAATCAAAAGCGTAAATAGAATATAATGCGAAAAGCTAGCGTTTTTTATTTTATTTGTTTTTAAGCTCTAATGATATGACCATTAATCAGGAAATGAATAATTTTGAAGCTAACGGTATCTATAAATTGAGTTTAAGGGTAATGTCCAACTCTTGGACCGAAGTACAGGTCAGGTGCATCGACCGTGGCATTTAATAATGATTGTTGACCTAAACCTCCATCAATACCTGCAAAAGGGACCGTGTTTCCCCACCAGTTTATGTTCTTTGGATGATATTGAACTGAAAAGAAGATGATGATACTGCTGAAGGCAACCCCTGCAGTCATGGCACTACTAAAAACATAATTATACTTGCTCCAAAATGCAGTATACTTGTTTTTAAGGTACCACATGAATGCAATCGATAAGTAAAGCGGCCCGGTTTGATAGTATAAGTTGCCCGGAGCCCAGATAATAATTCCACCTAAGAGAACCGAAGGCTGGAAGTACTTGGTGTACTTCTTTGGGGCATACCGTTTGAAGAGAATACAGAGTATTGCCGCAACAAAGCCCATTAAGAATGTCCACTGCAAAATAGGGTATAAGCCACCAAACACTTTTTTGGGACCAATAACTCCCCAAATAACTGAAGAAGTGAATAAGGTACTAGTATCGGGACAGGTGAACTTATCCTTTTGATGAGGTAAACAGTAATCCTCCAAATTGTTTAGTTTAAAGTCTAACGCTGCCAAGTTAATGAATGTACCAACAAAACATCCCAACAATTGAACTCTAAACATAGCACGTGGAGGTAACTTGGCGTAATGGCCCATCTTTTGATCAGCGATGTACAACTGGGCTTGACCGTCGATGTTGTAACCTAATGCCTTAATGAAATTGAGAGCAAGCCCGTTTCCGGGAATGGCATAACCAACGATAAGTTCGACTAACACATTAAGACCAAACAGGAATCCGGTAGTAGCATAAAGCGTGGTCAAGGGAATCAAAAATACGAAATTGATACCAATACTGAAAAAGATGGCCCAAACAGGGGTTTCGGCAGGATACAATTTGACGCATAGTATGGCAAGTACCGTGCCAATAACCACAATAGCGAGAAACATATAATCAGGAACTTCTTTATACTTTTTCATCATGACAGAATGTGGATCTGTAAAACCATCGAAGGTGGATCTGTGAAGATATCTCAACGAAGTAAAGAAGTGTTTGATGGACTTCCACAATGGTTTGTACGTCATTGCCACCTCGTAGATGATGGCAAAGGGATAAAGTGCAAAGAATGCACCATACTGAACCAAATTAGCAGCTGTGTAAAACGGAGGACCATATTTTTCGTATTTCTCCTGTACGAACTGACTTTTGGAGTTGAGAACTTGAGTGATATCATATGGCTCTCCTGTGTTACTAAACAACGTATTAGTGTTGACTGGGAGATAGGCTGTCCATTTATAGTTGGAATAATATACTCCAACGATGGCAATAAATCCAATGAGTGACCCAACGTACAGATTGACGGTGGTGTAGAAAGGTAGAACTAAGGCATTAGTCCCAATGATATTCCAGTCAAAAGAAGGAATTGGGTTGAGACCCAAGCCAGCGGAAGATCCAGTAATAACCGCGAGATTAAAATTTTGAGGCTCAATCCATGTTAACCAATTGAAGACTGAAAGTGCTTGGAATAAGTAATCAGGCAACCAGAAATAAAGGAATGAACCAAGTGTCACGTAAAAAAAAAACCTATACCTTGAAATGGTCCAACCATTAATATTTTCTTTTTTCTCAGGTTCTGTCAAAGCTTTATTCATCGCAAGAGTTGGTAAAACACTGGGCCATACTGCATTAGCGGGATAAATTACGAACTTCCTCAAAATCCCTGCAAAACCTATTCCTAGAAAATTGGTGGATAAGAGCAATAGAATTTGATATCCAATATCAACCCATTGGTTGTTGTAGTATATTGAAAGTTTTTGGGCTGTTATATTAGAAAGGACGTAACTTGCCTGCCCTCCAAGTGTAAACATTAAACCAGCAAGAATTTGCTCTTTGTAAGTCCAGGGACCGGGATTCAATTCAAAGGAAACCCCTCCAACTTTGAATTTGAAGTTTGGAACAGCATATTCCCAGAGTTTTCCACAAGGGTATAAAAACATTTGCACGACACCACCAAGGAAGCTAATGGATGGAAGCCTATCATTGAAGAACGCGTTGACGAAAGCCGAGATACAAGTCCAAATTACACCTAGAACGTATACTCGAATTGTTTCAACTGGAATGGTAGGGTC
Source organism: Suhomyces xylopsoci (assembly GCA_030568675.1). Lineage (NCBI taxonomy): Eukaryota > Fungi > Ascomycota > Pichiomycetes > Serinales > Debaryomycetaceae > Suhomyces > Suhomyces xylopsoci. Next base: position 368,377 of record JAJMGM010000011.1, read on the forward strand.
GTCATACGGATCAGTAACAGCTCTTACCTCTTGGTAAGGTGAGTGGTATGCAATAATTGCAGCTTCCAACCTAATTTGCAAGGGCCAGTCGACAATGTCGTAAGGTGAGTGACTTAAATCTTCAGGAGAAACAGAGTTGCTGAGCTCATCAACTTTTAACTCAGTATTATCCTTTTTTTCTGGTAGAGAAGTAGAACTCAGGCCATAGTTGTAGTCAAGTGAAGCATCATACAGATCTGGTGCGTCCCGAATTAGTCTTTCATAAAAATCATAGTCCACCGTTGTAATGTTAGAGTCGTCTTTGTATTCTTCAATAGCTTCTTTAATTATGTCGACGGACTCTTTGACTGATAAACTTTCAGTTTTTTCAATCAAGAATGAAGCAGTGAATGGCAAATCGTCTAAACTTTCCAAACCTTCAAATCCAAGACGCCTCAAAATAAGAAACTTCTGATCAGAGCTAAGAGCCTGGCCCACTTCGGTGATTCCTAGCGGATTGGAAGCGACAGCATGTATATTCACCTCGTGATTTTCTATATCCAAGTAATTTGTATTTTCCGCATTGCTTTGTATATGTGCAGCTTCAAGTGGACTTGTCACTGGGTGAATCAGCATATTAAATACCAACGAGATACAAGAGATATTATTATTCCTTTTTTCAAAACGAAAAACGGTAGAGTATGTATAGTATTTATAATAAAATCAGCTCATGCTATCAGAGAGGAGTGAGGTACCAACGAGGACCAACCCCAGCGATATACTCGAAGGTTGGAGTCACGAGTAAACTGGCATATTATTTAATTGCATAGAAAATTACGTTTTTTCACAATTGATTCTCGTTTGAGTGAAATTTACCGCACTGATAGTCGTTTCTTGCATTAGTGTGACACCACAGAGTGATCAAACAAGGTAGCTTTACATACTTGGAGCCACACCTTATCTTATCTGAGTTGCCGTATGTACGAGTGGATTGCACAATCACACACATGTCGTTTAGTGAACAAAGAATGTGTCCAGGGTTCTCAATTGAATCACAAATTACAGACTAATTTCAGGACTAGCACAATTAAGCCGGATATGCGCGTTTAGATTGGGATGCGGATTTGTATCTGCATGATGAAGGTCTTTTTTTGTGATTATTTTGAGGTTTGCAGCCATCCGTCCTCGAGGCACCAATAGTGTGTGAGCGATAGCTGTGGAAAATCTCATCCGTACCTCCCGACGCCCGATGGTATTAGTTACGAATTCGTCGATAGCTCCTTCTAATAATAGATTTCAAGTTTAAAATCAAACAAGACCAGTTACAACCAAAGCAGCCACATTAACCATGCATGGAAGTATGAATTCCAATGATTTTCGAAGGGATCTCGGAAGTAAGTGATGCATAATAATCTTTGTTATAAGGCTTCATCTCCTGGTGTGGGCTAGCAAAGCTAACTTAAGAGCAAATACCTTAATATACCAACATGTCTCAGCATTTTATCCATTTAAGACCAAATCTGTTCTTTTGGCACAGTAGCGCAAAATTAAGCTTTGATGACGTACTTCTGAATCGCGAGATTATAAAATTATCCGATGTGGCACCTCAACTCAACACGATTTGATATGAATATGCGTCATTTATTTCAAAGAGGACCTTGTTAGATTAATTATTGAACACCGCATTGGCGTATGAAATAGTTCTGTCGTCCAAGTCGTAGACAACATAAGTGGATCTCAAGAAATCATCATCCAAGATGTCTACTGTCTAATTTGTAGTATCAAAGAACTCCCATACAGGACAATTGGTTCTCGTTTTTTACACTACAATTCGATTGAATCCAGGCATGGAATGGGCAATTATTTTCGCAATAACTTTTTAAAGGCTCTCAAACCTTGGTTTACCCTTATCATTTCATCGCATGGAGGCGGTAGACAATACAAGAATTGGGTGTGAAGCCACAAGAGCATAAGGCTCTGGAAGCTACCCCCCCATAGCCGCGAGCGATTTCTCGGGTGTAGCAATACTATGTTGCCTATTGAAAAACGTCAGATTTTGGTTTTGGCGGTTTATCAGGCTTACCTTACTATGATTATTCGGAAAAACTCACCGGGGTCCTTTCATCTAATTAGTAAATCGCTTAAAACGACTCTTTGTACTCAAGTGTATCACCGATTTTATAGATTGTATTCGATTGTCTACTTAAACAAATCTTACGTATTGAAGACGATCAGAGGTATCAGGACTGTCGTCAATTTGTTCGGTACTCGTTAGTCAAATCTAAGCGTTTCCTCTTATTTAGATGGGCATTGACTGTTTGTCAGGAACCAACAATGGATGAATACTATAAAAGGTTCGATTAAAGAATAATCTTTGCTCCGAAATCGAGGCAGAATTGGGTCTCATGAAGTCTTATCGCCAAAAATGCAGGGCGCTCTAGAGCACCCAGCTCTCTATCTACTCTGTCTTTCCTAGAAATATATAAATAACAATAATGATTACAACTATGTCAACAGAAGAATCAGTGCTTTGAAAATTATTACCAATAGGAATAATATTACTACGAACAAAATAGGTGGAATATATAATGTACCATAAGAAGTATAAGCAGTAATTATTGTGCTCGTTCTGAGGCTTGATATTCAATTACAAAGTTTTATTTCCATGAATAGATAAACATTTACAGTAAATAATTCAAGTACTAGCTAGATGGACTTTCGCTTGTCATCATGAAGAGTAATACTAATTAAGAGTTGATACACATTATATTAAGACATTAGGGAGTGATAGTTTATCAAACAACAGTTTGACGTGATGATATCCCGAAGCCCACGTCAGTACAGCACAATTTTCTGCACGCGGTCTTAGCCAGATGATTTGATTACTTTGGCAAACGCTATGTCGCATAGACACCATTTTGTCTCACAATTCCAAGTCACGATATTGCAAAAACGCTATCACGTGAGTCACATGGACCTAATAATTGTATGATGCTTAGACCTTCAAAGAGGTCGTAAAATTCGTAGAAAGATAATAATACGATGAATTAGTGGGTAAGACCTCGGCAAAACCATTAGGAACTCAAGTGATACCCTGAGAACTAGAAACGAAAAAAGAAAAACAGACTCCTTATTCATCATGACAGACATCTTCGATATGGACGATGAGGACGAGGTATTACAGGATGAACTTGATTCTATGGGGCAAGCATTTAGGTCCATAAACATTAATGTTGAAGAGCCACGAGAACTAAACTATAAATTACTTGACACTCATGATGGTTACAACTCTCCTGAAGAATCCCAAAATACAGTTGCAGAACTTCCTGTACCAATTCCCATGAAACGAGCCGGACGTAGAAATTCTGCCATAGCTTCATCATACGAAATAGATATCCATGAGTCTTATGTGTCATCTTCCTTGATAGTTGACAATGCAGGTGCGAAGTACAAGCCTAAACTCTCCGACTTTGAGCCTATAAAAGTTTTAGGACAAGGTTCATACGGCAAAGTATTACTTGTACGTGAAATATCGACAGGAAAGTTGTTTGGACAGAAGCAGCTCAAGAAAGCATCTTTAATTATTAATGAGAATACGAACGAAGTTCATCAATTGAACTACCAGAGGACGTTAAATGAAAAGAACATATTGGAAATGGTCAATCATCCTAACATTGTCAAACTTTACTACGCATTCCAGGACCATGACAAGGTATACCTTATTTTAGAGTATTTGGATGGCGGAGAGTTGTTTCATCATTTGGCGCAGGAGAGATTCATGACTGAAAAGAACGCCAGTTACTACATTGCCCAAATGATATTAGCATTGAGATACCTTCACTGCAACTTGAAGGTAATATACCGTGACCTCAAGCCCGAGAACTGTATGCTTAACTCAGCTGGAAATCTAGTACTCACTGACTTTGGGTTGTCGAAAGTCTCCGATGATGACAAGAATCACTCCATGACGGGTACAGCTCAGTATATGGCACCTGAAGTTATTAAAGGCGAACCATATGATTATTCCGTAGACTGGTGGTCTTTGGGGTGCGTAGCATTTGATTTATTGACCGGATCTCCTCCATTTACTGGTAACAATAACAAGAAAATCATTGACAAGATTCTTTCTAGCAAAAAGACTTTGAAGTTTCCGTTCTACTTGAGCGCAGACGCCAAAGATTTTCTCAGAAAACTACTTCAAGCTAATCCCGAGAAGAGGTTCGACATTGATGGTGACTTCGACAAGCTTAAAAAGCACCGGTTCTTCAGACATATCAATTGGATGGAGTTGGAGAATATCGAAACCTCTGACACAATACCCCCTATCCTTCCCGTTATCACTGACTCGATATTAGCAGAAAACTTTGATAAGGAGTTCACTGAAATGGCATTCACTCCACAGCTAAACAAACCTGGTCTGGACATTTTACATGTGAAAGGTTTCTCCTACATTGATGAAAACTACTTGCGTACTCATATGAAGCTGGAATAGATATACTGGATTATTATTTATTAAATAGTTAGAATTAATAGAAGAATTAGAACTGAAATGCAAATATGGGGCATTGACAATTTTTGTCAAGTAAATTAAGGCACTTTTTTCAATTTTTGAGATAACATAATTAGCATGGTAGTGAAGATAATCATAAGCATATTTATGAGGCAATCAGATAAAATTATCGTCTTATAATCAATACTTGTTACCGAGCTGTTTAAGTAGTTCAACTTAAATAAAACCATTACAAGTGTGGCTAATGCAAGTAAGATGGAGAATTTTGGATTCAAATACTCGTAGTTGTGACAGTTAATGACCACGTTCGCAAAGGTAACGAATGTTAAGCAGTTCCATAGCAAACTGTTGATTGCGTCACATATTATTACAATGGTGGATAGTTCAGATCGCACCAAGTCAAATCTGACAAAATATGGATCAATTGAAACTGAGTGGATGCTAGAGCTCAAAGGCTGATCATAATAATAAGCAATGAAATACTTGAAGCTTGCATAACTGCCACTCCTTCCTCTTAGGCGCCGGTCTTCACACTCTCCTTCCTCCAAAGATCCATACAGTTGACTCAGAATCGAGAATGCACGATTCATGTTGTAAGTAGAAAGCCTCTGTTTCAATAATGGGAAGGTTTCTTTGTTTCTCAGTTTGCGACTCGTACCTTTACCAACTTGGATGGGTAAAAAGGGGGGTAAGAGCCAAGAAAACCAATTAATAATATTAGCCAACTTATTCGGGGTTGAAAATCTTTGGTTGGTGGAAGCACTGTCGTTCGAATGGCAAGTGTACAGCGATTCTCGGTAAATGGAACGTTCTTCACGGATACAATGCTTTGTATCTATTGCTTCATTGGGAGTAAGTTCTTCTCTGGTTTCATCTATGTTTTCAGTGGTAAAAGCTACTTTTGCTAAAGGATCTTGTTCAAGCGAATCATCGTTTTGAGTTTCTTGATCGACAGAACTCAGATCAAAGGAGGCAATAGCTGAAGCTGTATTTAAATGGTACGTATTTTTGGGTGAGACTGAATATAGCTTCTCCACAAACTCATTGCATGATTTGTATTTACCAAGCCTTTTCTTGTTGTTCATTGAGCTGGCTTCACTTCCTTTTCTCGCCATAGGTAAAGACTTTGTAGGGCTTTTTGGAGCGTCAAAATAATCGTCACTTTCACTAATGCTGAAGTTAAATTTGGGCGGTAAGTTAGAAAGTGAGACTTTTTGAGTGTTGATAAGGGTGTCATCAGAATTAGACGAGGAAAATGAGTCTCTCGTGGATTGGTTTTCTCCTTCGATAATCCCCTTGAAAAGTCTTTCTATCTCATCCTTGTTACAGGTTGAGAATTTGTTTCTATAGAAGTCCTGTTTACTCCAAAGTTCATATAAGCTTAGAAACTTTTCATGACCTTGCTGGTAGAATGTGCTAGAAAATAGCTTTAAATAGTGAATTGATTGAATACTATTAGATATTACCACAAATATCGCAATTTGTTTGAAGTTAAGTGAGTGAATTGTGGCGAGAAGATGAAGAATCAATATTTTGAGAAGCTCTTTCAATACAGGGAAGTAAAACAGATCGAAGTTGGACCCCTCTAGCTTTTTAAAATCAGGAACACCACCCGAATTTCCTATTGTTAAAACATCATGACAAAACTGTATTACATGAGTTATTACTGGCAACAATATTGCCAAAATGATGGATTTCTGATACACTATCGTGGTAGGTTGATCATAAGGAGTTAATTTATTGATGATGCATGATAAGAATAGTGTTGAGCCAAGATTATACAACAATAGAGCCGGAAGAGCAGTAAGCAATAATGATTGCTTCTTCATCGACCAATGCTTGCACCGTCCGTCACTGTGTTATCAAGTTTTGCCAGCTCTTCACAATATCTGAATGCAAATTTCAGTGTGGTTGCAAGAGGCGTTTGTGTAGTGTTTACTAGTGAGTAAGCAAAGTTTCCAAGTCTGTAATTGGCTGAAATCAAAACAACATGCAGTACAACTCACATGACATATTATGTGTATTCGATTCCAACTATCTACCGCTATACTTTGAGATAGTGAAGATGTCGAGTATCGTATCCTATCGATCTCGATGCGTCGAGTTGCGATTTGTAAATAAAGTGACGTAGATCGAAGAGTCAAATTACTCTTTCAAGTGGGTTGCAGCTGCAGCCAACTTATCCTACTAAAGAGATTGACACTTGCTTGCTTCATCCAAATGGATAGATAGAGACTTCAGATTGCAATAACATTTGGAACGATAAGACTGATAGGGTGAGTTTCTAAGTGGATTCGTATACACTTGAAGAGTTAACTGGATATCTAGCGACTAAAGTCTTTCTTGAACTATCAAGTGACTTGTATCACACCAACCACGTGACAAACTACGAGCTCTCTTCATTTGGAGGCGAACTAATCTGAGAACCAGTGTTGCAACACGCCAATTACCACCATGTCTGATAGTAAATCCGTTATACCGCTCGAGTCAAATCCAGTGATATTCACAGAGCTCGCGCACAAATTGGGACTTTCCTCAGTTTTAGAGTTTCATGATGTCTATTCGTTAACAGATCCTGACCTTTTGGCTTTTTTACCTAGTCCAATCTATGGGGTAATCCTCTTGTTCCCTTTGAGTCCCAATTATGAAAAGTACCGCGCTGAACAAGACCAGCAAACTGATGCAAGCTACAACAATGAGCTCTTAGATGTTGTGCACTGGTATAAGCAAACCATTCGGAATGGATGTGGTTTATATGCACTTTTACATGTATTGAGTAATTTACCACAAGAATTTTTGATCAAAAACCTGAAGCTTGAATCTTTATTAGCCCACATTGATAGCAGTGGGCCAAATATAAGTGTTGACGAAATATCGAAACTAGTCGAGGAACTTGAAGCTTCTATCAAATTAGATGAAAACTATGGGCTGCAAGGCCAAACTGAAGCTCCTAGTGCAAACTCGTCAATAGAGTTTCATTTCATCACATATATAAAAGGCAGGAACAACCATATTTATGAATTGGACGGGAGAAGAAAAGGTCCAGTTGATCTAGGACAATCTGATGACGATGGCCATTTATTGAGTGATGCTAAGGTTGCAGAGAAGATTCAATTTTATATTGATAACGCGGACGAGGCCAACAAGCATAACTTTGCACTCATGGCAATTGGGCCATCTTTAGACTAATTCTTTAAGAATACTACAATGAAGAAGCTTGTGATAAGTTTCATTCGTGTGAACAAAATAATTCAACGCATGCCCTAAGACCTTGACTCAAGGTTTCTACATTCTATTAGTTTGAGAGCTGAGAGAAAGAAGCAATGTACTAGTGCGACCTCCTAAGATAATGAGTCGAAATACCCCAATCTCGCTTTAAGCTTTTTAACGGTGCTTGCTCGACCGCTGTTCGTGACAAATCCCGCTGTTGTATATGTGTGTACTCAAGCGAAGGCTGCTTTTCCAAAAGAATAATAACTATACCTGGCCCTTTATATCAACCTTCTTGAAATCTCCACCATTTAGTATCGCACTTAAGACTGTCCTGGCGCCCAAGCAATCAAATCCATCTCCTTGGTAATGCCCCAATTTGTATTTACTTAAAAATTCCGAAAATTCAGAATCATCCTTAAAGTCAAGTCTTTGCATAATAACCTCGCTGCTGATCGTTCTATATCCTTTGCTTATTGAACTTAAAGCCTTCACTCGTGTCTTTTCAAGAATGTGATTCAAAATCATCCAATAACCCAAACTTATCTCTTTGATAGCTTTGAACTTATGCAATAATTCGAAGAATATATGGTAGTTGCCTATTAGAAGGGCTTGGTTGAGAACAAATAAATCATGCAAGAAACCAAACCAGATTTGTTCCTTTTTTGTTTTTTTGAACGCATCATAGGTCCGAATTTGAAGTTTAATTTTATATACTTCGCTATAATTGTTAGTAATTATCATGTAGATTGTTCTGAGCACCAAAAATTCAAGTTCACAACGATAAAACTTTTTGTCGAGTTTACCTTCTTCGTTTTTTCTGGTAAGGTAATAAAGATATTTCAATTGAGACTGGCATTGATTGAATTCACCCAAATCACGATTTTGTAAAGAGATCTTTGCATTTGTCTCATAGACATAGATAGTAAAATCATTTTTGATATGCTGAACTGTCAAGTCTTGCCTAATTGATTTAAGTTGGCTTATGAAGTAAGAGTAGCTTTTGCTCTCATTGTACTTCCTTAGAACCAAATCAATACTTTTTATTAGTACTTCCTGCGGTCTAACCATTCCTGGAACTGGGTCAGAGGTTAGCCTAAGATAATTCCTTTCCAATACTTGACTTGTTCCTACAAAAGTCGTCGATTTACCCTTCTTTGGCCCACTTAAGTCCAACCTAGATGTAATTGGGATTTGGGGTAGTTCTGCCTCAAATCTCTGCATTCGTTGCATCTTTCTCGCCTTGGATTCGAAATCTGGTTTTCTTTTGAGCTTGTTGTAATCCAAGAGCGCAGACTCGCCGGGTTGTACAGTGACCGATTCCTGAATCGGTTTCGATTGTGATTTACTCTCTTGTTGTCCAACTCCAAATCCAGCCAACTCCAATGCTCGCCTTTGTTCACATTCCAATTGTAACTCTTTGGTTCCATCAAGAATTGGAAGCTTCTGTTTGCTCCAGTCATTTTCGAATAAAACGTTCATTGCCAGGGCTCTACTGATTAATGAGTGTAATTGATGGTTAAATAAAGGCTTTTGAGATTCATTAAGTCTAAGGTTAGACCGCTTAAAACAATCTGTAACGAACTGATGCAATTCAGACGGCCAGTCTCCTGGAGAAGTACGATGGGACGATTTATCGTCTTCAGAGACTACCGCTTGAGCTCCCCCTTCCCGTTTCAAATCCTTTTTGACCTTCTGCTTACCATTCTTTTTCGTATTTCGGCTGATACTAGCTGGTATCACTTCATTATACATGCCACTCATGTCTTCAAAGAGTGGTACTTCCTCGATGCCCACTACCTAGTCTTCTAAGTAGGTTGATTCCTGCATATATTCCTTTGAGAATTATGAGCAGGGCTCACAACGCAATATACGTAAGTAACAAATGTCGTAAAGTTAACCACTGTATTCTCTTATCTGAGAAAGTCTAGTGTCGCCCATTACCATCATTTCAATCGCTGCAACAGAAAACCAGTAGTATATCTACCTTAATCCTCTACAAACCGGCAATCGACACTATGATAGCTAAATAAAAGTACTCTCACGAACTCTAATTGAACACTGCTGTTGCAGTACAATTTGAACAGAAAAAAGCCATATCACTTGTGAGCTTCTGGCCAGTGATAAGAAGCGAATTCAAGGTAGCCTACTCAACCAAACGTCACCGACGCGAAAGTACTCTCGTAGTGGAAAAAAAGGCTGCCAACTCAGAAAATCAGAATAAATGAAATACTCGCAAGCAATGAAATGAGTACTTTATAAATATTAATTGAGAAGTAGGGTAACTGCAAATAATACATAGAGAGATTTACTTGCATTCGACGCTAACGATCACGGCCATAACTAAACAAATGTGTCTGAACATCCACTGCCCCCGCAGAGTCTTCATTTATCTTCAACAAAGATACAAGAGTAAGCTATGTTCGTAAGTTATAATTGAATGAACAAATCCGAGCAAATGCTCCACTCCAATTCACAGTCACGTCCTCTGCCCCAATTTTTTACCCGCACTATTTAATTTACGCAACAAAACAACGGAAGAAAGGCAGAACAGAACCCGCACCAGTCCCTAGCCACCAAACATAACTAATACTTAATTGCAGCATCATCCTAATCCGTACACTACTCGACATATGATTGAGAAACGCCGAAAGAAATCGTAAATATATACTCGTCAAATAATGTAAGCAATTAGAGCACTGGTGTTACGCCCATCTCTACATCATATTAGATTATAAAGGCTATTCAAATAATTTGCTACAACATTTAATCGTATTCTCATTATGAATAGCTTGATCCCAACGTAAATTACACGCCATGCTCGATCATATAATCTGGTCAACTATGTAATGAGCGACTGCAATATATCACACTAATAAAATAAATGAATTCAATGGACAAGACTAGCGGTAGTAGTTATTAATCTTGACCTACCAACTACTTTTGCAAGACTACTGTACAAGTTCAATAGTTAGCGCTTCATCTATGCTCACGCCGTACCCACGAAGCTGATCATAGCAGATCGATTCAACCTTCAAATCCCGTCAAATACGAGGGGAGTTTCATAATACCCCGGAGGGACAACGAGGCTATAGAACTATTGAAAAGACTCGTATCGTCAGCCCTATATCAGCACCTCTATAGACATCAGAAACCATATGTGAAATAGCCTGAGAAAGTTGTGTAGGTTATACCCTAACATGACTGACGAAAGCCAATAATTCAACTCTTCCCTTTCAAAATAAATTAATTTTTGCCAACTCAAGTCCATATACGGCGACTACATAAAATTGGCTGGCAAGTGTTACGATGTAACAATAAATTAAAATGTAATAATCAAGGTCATGTTGCCGGCTTTTGGTTTTCGAGCGCCAATTAATTAGACAACTGAAAGCAAAGTTAATTAATTCATGAAATAGTTATGTAGTCTGGATAAATGAAGGATAACATTTTAGAAATCATCTTCTTCACTCATGGGGCTCACAAGAAAGGATTACTGTTCAAATATGACATGGATCTGACGTTTTCGACGGTTATCTGGTTTGACTAATACATAAAATACCTTAAAGCCTACAACACATTTGAAGAACAATTGGCACTGTCGCACACTCCAAGCAAAAAGATTTCATAATTCGCTATGAGTCTAGTATATGGGGAGTCAGCAAATCGCAATTATATGCTGTACCAATATTCCTCGACTTGTCTTGGACTATTGGGAAGAATGATATGTTACTTTGTAGATAATTCTCCCGCATCAATAATAGACTCCCGCTAATCTGCCAGCAATGGGCCCTCACTCTAAATATACAAGAATTTTTCCCACCTTGGTCTACTTTGCTTCGAGAGATATCCCGTTACATTTTTTTGTCCATCTTCTCCATTAATACGATAAAGTTAAACTCATATTTGTATTAAAACTAAGTGCGATCTTGCCAAAGTCGGGCCAGTTTGGCTCAACTTTTGGTTCTTACTCTGTGCAAGAAGAGCGATGTAAATGGCGAAAACCTTACGGGCTATCACGCCAAATTTTGAAGTGATCGATATTGGAAATATCTGGCACACATCGCACAAAAGAGATACCAGATGAGAATTTAGTGGTCTTCAATTATTTATTAAACGATATACATAGACAATATTGAGTGAGCCATAAGATCACACGATTGAATTGCTGCCATATTAGAAGACGTTGATACATGATACATAGAATTATCCTTGAAGAACCAACTTAAAAAGGTCGTAGAAGATTGTATTCTTTTAGTTCCAATTCGGTACTTTCCCTAGGATTTGGTATGACGAGCACAGACATGTAATAATTAGAGAAAGAAGCATTGCATTACGAATATAGGGGTACAAGTAATCACCCCTATGCAAGTGTAAGTGGCAAATTAGACAATTGAAGAAATCTCTATAGAACCATTTTTGGCCACCAGCGAAGTATATACTTCCAATATATTCGATTCGATTTCAGAGATAACTAGAGGTATTACCTGATTTAGACTTGTTGCGGTTTTGATTCAAGGATACGAACAAATTCTTAATTATTGAGTAAATGCAATTATATTAAGGGCGCATTATATTGACATCACTACGGTATAGTTTAATCATCAAACAAGATCAGATGCTGAACTCATTCAGATCAGCAAAGTAATAAGATATCAAAACTATTGGAATGATACATGATCACGCTGAATCTTTTAGAGGTATGCTCGGTCTGATTGCAATTTCTGCTTTTCAGTGGTTTTCGTTGATTGTAAATACGGGATTTAATTTAGTGAGACTGGCTTTATCGGGCTATCCAATTGAATAGCCGGTATACGCCCCGTCACTTTCTCTCAAAAGAAGATCGAAGTTGTCAGTAGGTTGTGATACGAAAGAGGTAATGCAGAAAGCTGTTTTCCTGATTCTGTTTCCGTAAGCTTGCTAACTTTGACTGAGGACTTTGTAAAGGGTATGAACCTAAAGTAGTCACCTCACTACTTATTTCTACTGTTGGCTACTTTTCAAGCACAGGTGATGGAAGTATGGTTCTTTCCAAGTATGTCAAGCTTACCGAACTACTTGAATTTATTTATATTACGTCAAAAAATCCTGACGGGACAGTACTGATACCCGTCTATATAGTTTTGGGATTAGTTTCAATTCGACAAATATTCTCATTTTGGTAAATTTTTGATCGACTCTTGTATTTGAAAGTACACCGGAACTTACATTTGGGTTGTGAGTTTTTCAATTAGTAAGTTTACTTTTTCTTGCCACATGAGACCCAACTTGAATTCACAAGTAGGTTTCGCGAAAAGGATGAAATGTCTAGGTTCACTACATGGTCCAATTTTCAAATTTCAAAGTATTGAATGAGACTAGAGTCATAAGATATTTTCTCCTAAGTAATATTTACAGTTAATTTCTAGCTATTTAGGTGGAGCGTAGTTCGAACCAATCAGGCGCGGCATTGGTCGTAAAGGTCGAATCACTAGACAAACTTTTTGTCTTTCTTTAGTCTCTGTATGGGATCCGACTGGAATTGGGATCTTCAAGCTTTCGATTAAAGCGTGCCACCATGCCTATGGAGAAAAGCATCAAGATGCATAGGTCCTTCTGTTTAGTGAGTTGAGTAATCTCAAGCACATTGCTCCTGCTTTGATAATTTGCTAGCGTTTAAAGTGTTCAATGTCAACATCTTTGCCTCTTACTCATTGGCCATTTTGAACAAAACAGTAACAAGAGCGTAATATAACGTGATTTAACTGAATTCCCAAGAACTGAAAGATGTACTTTCAATATTTCAAGCTCCTTAAGCAACTTAGCCTATTTACCCTCATACTATTCAGATTCCCGTTGTCTGACACCCAACTACGAATCGATTGATGGTATGTAGAACGAATGCTGCGTAAGGCATTTTACATAGGTGATATTCCCTGATTCTTTCCTTTCACGCACTCGTGCTAGGATTTCGTTCTTCATACTGTGGTGCATTGACACTCACCTGTGTGTTACTCTCTTGAATATCCGATCGCCGTTGGTTCTCGCTCCAATGATCCATCATATGAATGTGTGTGTTCAATAGCGTAGATCGACATTTTGAAGGTAAACTGCTACTAGTTTTATTAACTTATCGAAATAACTTCCCATCAGAGTCTCCCTCTCTTCTCCATTGAGAATTAAAGGCCCCACTGCTTTCTAGCCGATAAAGTCTGTAAGCCTCACGAATGTGATTGATCTGTAATGGTCTCGGCTGATCGCCCATATAATGCAAGCGTTTATCATCAACCTCCACCTCTTTTCCTTGCTCTAAGCTTTTCAATGCTTTCTTTTTTTGGCTCTTTTTCTCATCGATATCCAGAATCAATTTGGCTTGAAACTCCCTTTCTTGAACCTCAAATGCTCTTGTGATTATTTCCCCCAAAAACAGCTTTGAAATACCTGCCAACACAATTGCAATATTTTGAGGGATCGACTGTCCAAGTACACCATTACATATTTTCTTGACACCCGGTTTGTTTACGGTCATTCTTCGGTATGCTTCAAATCTTTCCATTTGATCATCAGTGAAATGAGATATCAATAGTCGTTTCTTATCCTCTTCGCTTAGATCCCGATCTACTTTCGTAGCTTTTAATTCACGGTAGCTCTCGACTAATTCTGGATCATCTATATCAGATAAATCGCTTATGTCCTCGAATTCATCGTTATCTTCATCATCTTCATCAAAGTCAATCTCTCCATTAAGACTTGCTTGGTTGTCTCCTGTTTCACCCATTCGCAGTTTTCTATCTAACTCGCTGTAAAATACTCTCCAAATAAGCTCTTCATCCTCTTCATCCAAGCTAACATCACTATTATATCCGTCACTTGAGTTATCGTCCGACATCTTATATCTATTCTCGAAGTAGATAGATATAGGTTATATTTTTAAAGATGTCCTGCAAACAAAAATGTCGCGTTATTAATCTCGGATTATCAACAAAATACATTTTGTGAGACGTAGGGTGAAGTTCCAACGAGTGTCCAGTTCACTCCTAGAACGCAATTTTGGTTCAGAAACTCAAAATCGATGAGGGTGGCGATCAAAGTTGACCGGCGAGAGCATTCTTTTCGGTCATGATGTTGTGATACCTTCTTGCGGCAAAAAGGTCGTTAACCCAACAGATCATAATTTTGTAAAAAATTTATAAAAACTTGAATTAATTGCGACAGGCTATACGTTTACTACTAGGGCGTACCCAGTGCTAAAGCTCGAAGATTTGAAGAATCGTGACCCAAAAAATCTTAATCATTATTTGATAGTATTATTAACCTACATATCCTTTCGATAGTCAACATATAGTTTATCTAACTAGTATTACTCAATATTCTCTCGGCCCTTGCTAAATATCTTGTCCAGTCTCCACCCGGAGACCTCATTATATCGTCCGCTAGGAGCAAAATTTCTTTTTGAACTAATTGGGATGTTTCACTTTTACATGAATCAGTGTTCAAGCAGTTGACAACTTTACGAATAGCCTTCAATGTTTTAAACCTCGTTACTGAAGCTAGTCTTATATCTAGATTATTGCTGGGATTAGGCGAGATTCCTAATTTGCCTTCAATTGTTGCTCCAAAGAGTTCTATAAATTTCTCTTTGGCTTCATTTAGTTGATTCAACCGAAGCAACTCAGCAAATGACTTAGACTCAGTTGTTATCACACTGGAGTTAGTTTGAGTGTATGGAAGAACGATCTCCACGGAATTACCGAGGAGAGGAGCCGGTCTTTCAGTAATTTCATCAAACGAGATCTCGATTTCTATTGCATAAAGAGTGTTCAACTTGCTAATATATGGCTCAATAGCTTCCTCAAGTCGATGCTTTATGTCTGTAATACTCTTGAGTCTCTGGTCACACTTGAAACTAAGGACTAATTTCTCAGATTCAAATACTCCATTTTGTGCTGTGAACAATTCTGCTACCAACAAGTGATGGATGATTGTTTGTGTTATTAGGTATGGTAAATCATTTGAGTGTATCGAATCTAAGGTATAAAAGAGGGTCAGCTTGAGCTCTTTTTCATGAATAAGTATCGCATTTTCTTCTCCGAGTACAAGCTCAACTATGTATTGACCCTCACTAATACTCTTGTTCAGCTCCCCAGATTTTTGAAATAGCTCATCAACAAGGTCGATTTTTACAGGAGCTGGAAACAAGTGCTCGATTTCATAATTCAATTGCTTTTGACTCGCCTGTACTAGATCAGGAAATTTGAATCCTAAGTCTCCAAATCTCAAATGAATCGGTATCACATTTAGCGATCCACTGGAAATTAGGTAATTCAAATTCCCAAACTCATCGCTCTCTCTATTTGTAAATTTCCTTATAAGCAATCCAACGGATAAGAATAGTATCAGATAAATAATCCGATTTTGCATCGTGTAAAACCATCCTGCTTGTCGATTTACTTACTTAATTTGGTGCAAGTAGTGTACCTGTATGCAGTATCACTAATGCAACGAGAAGAGTTCGAGACTACTTCAATGGTCTCCTACAACAGTATAGAATGCCAAAGAGTTCTATACCTATTGAAAAAGGGATAGATCCTAAGCTACAAGAGGACGATTATGTGCATACGGTTTACAATGAGATAGCGTCACATTTTTCGCAGACTCGTTTCAAACCATGGCCGGTTGTGGAACAGTTTCTTATGAGTAGACCAGATCATTCAGTGGGATTGGACGTTGGATGTGGCAATGGGAAGTACCTCTCCGTCAACAACAAGCTATTTATGATTGGAACTGATAGGTCTGACGGCTTAATAAAGTGTGCTTATGACAACTCTTCTGGGAAGTTTAATTTAGGAGTAGCAGATGGTTTGCATTTACCTCATCGCAACGATTCGGTTGACTTTGCCATTTCCATTGCCGTGATACATCATTTTGCTACTAGAGAGAGAAGAATAGATGCCATGAGGCACATACTTTCAAAAGTTAGGAAAGGTGGTGAGGTTCTCGTCTACTGTTGGGCGTTAGAGCAAGAGAATTCGGTCCGTGGATACAAAGAGGGAGATGAACAAGACATATTAATTCCATGGGTATTGCAAAAGAAGCAAGAAAAGAAACAAAAACCGAAAAAAGCCAAAAGAGGAGACTCTAGTGCTCAATCCAATGAAGCGCAAGAGGAGAAGGTAAGTGAGGAGGTTTCTCAAGACGAGCCTAAGGTGCCTGAAGAACCTGTCACCAAATACCGTTATTACCACCTATACAAGAAGGGTGAGTTGGTTGAAGATTCTTTGGAGATTAAGGAGTGTACGGTTGTTGATCATGGATACCAGAAGGATAATTGGTGGGTCATAGTTAAAAAAATTTAATGCATTATCTTAGAATATTTTAGTTTACATACTGTAATTCCGCGACAACTTTTTTCCGAAACAAATCGTATCGCGACAAGCAAATTCTTGATCATTAATGTGACGTAGAAGTTCGTTACTATCGGAGGCAATGCTATCACCGCAGGAGAAAAGGGATAAGGTTATCCGAGCAACAGATCTAGACGCGTTAGCTTGTAGGTTTAGCGCTAATAATCAATCCTATCTAGAACCTAAAGATAAATATATTGACAAGTTGATATCTTCTTACCAGTCTAATCTCCAATTCTGTGACGGCTATAGTAACTTATCAGCTGGCAGAACTCTTAGACTGATATTCAATGAAAGGAAGCTACCATTAATAAACAGAGGAACATATTTCAGAACCAAGCTGATCGACGCCATAACAGAAGAATTCATTAATGAACACAACGAGTGCCAAATCATTTCATTAGGAGGAGGCTCGGACACGAGAGGATTTAGAGTACTAAAGGAGCACAAGAATGTCAGGTACGTGGAAATTGACTTTCCGGAATCCGTAAAGATTAAAAAAATCGCAATACTTCGAGATGAAAGCTTGAAGCAAATAGTTGGCCATGACGATGATAGCTCAACACCTGAAATCAACTCAAGAGAACAGTTCCGAGAGATTCTTCCAGACTTTCACACCAATTCATATCACCTAATCGGGTTTGATTTGAGAAAACTTTCATCAAAGGAAATTGACCAAGAGTCTGGTACTTTATTAAAATGTGTCAATGAATCGTTACCGACCCTTGTTTTGAGCGAATGCGTTCTTTGTTACGTGTCACCAGAGGAGAATGAGAATATAATCAACTTTTGGAAGCAGCATTGCAAAGATTTGGTCTCTTTTTTGATATACGAGCCTATGTCTTTGAATGATGCGTTCGGCAAAACAATGGCTAAAAATTTGATGGAAAGAGGAATAAACCTACAAACGTTCAATACATTACCCAACTTAGAATCAAGGAAACAGTTTCTTTCGGAGAAATGTAACCTTTCAAAGATAAAACTAACTGATATGAGTGATGTAGGGGGTTACTCCAAAGGTGACAACCTGAAACCTTGGATCAGGCCCGACGACTTGAAAAGAATCAATAGCTTGGAATTGATTGACGAGATTGAAGAGATACGACTTTTATTTGATCATTATTGTCTTTGCTATGGTGAATCCAACTCAAGCACAAATGGAAGATCCTTCAAGGGAATAAATACGTGGAATTGGCGAGTTGAAGATCGCTAATTTACTTTGCACCATTGTAAGATTCGCATTTAGTCTTATTCATAATTCGTAGTCTTGATAGACACTCGCGTGTGTAAATATATTATGGGCGTAGTTGACATACGATCATCGAGTCGTATGATCGAAAATCCGATAAGCAAAATTCGTTGCATACCAACTTTGTAGTTTGTATCTCATTATGAGCTGTTTGCTAAAAGGTGGCATTTAAAGAATTTGATACACTAAGCTTCTGCAAACCAAAAAGCAAATAGTAATTTGAACTGTTGTAAAATCGCATCATTAGTTGTGCCAGGATTCCTGTCTTTAATTTATTGTTAGATAGTTTAATTGAATATTTTATCAATTTAGGCTTACTTTTGGAAAAATGATATCATTGTGTTTCTGAGCTCAACAAATTCTTGTTTGAAGTTGTAAGATTTTCGCCTAAATGGAGCCTCCTACGGTAGTTTCCCATTGTCGGTCCCACACAAGCATGCCCAGAGACTCAATTTTCTGTTAGACAGTACCTAGCACCGTAGCTTAGCTTACTAGACAGACGGAAGAAGACTTAACCTGACAAATGTATATATACTTAAGTAATTTAGCTCATCTTTTACTATGAACTCTCTAGAGCGTTGTAACATCATTTTTCTTTTACTAAAACCTAGTTAACAACAATTGTAAATTTATTTATCTTTTAATATATAAGTAGCGATTTAAATATTGTAACTATTTTAAAAGTTAAAGTTGTCAGATCTCATGGTTTCTTTAATCTTTTAGGTTGTTGAATGACTCTTTTATCATTCTCTACTTGAAGCTTCTCGACTCTGTAGAATATCTGCTTTCGAGGACTTACTCATTGAGGATATATCCCTACCACCAGGATAGTATCTCAGTATTGTGAGTATCATTATTCAACAAATTGTAATTCGGGCCGAATTGGCCTAAATATAATTGTTTCCTATTTGTGTTATACCTCAGCACGTCCGACTAGTATTGATCAGGTAATAGTCAGAACTATAGTAGTTTCAGTCAAGACTTCAGTAGTTTTTTTTAAAACAACCTATTCTTCTTTTTACTCTTTTTTCACCAAATGCCTTTTCTAACAGTAAGTTATTTAGGTGTCATCGGTTGCTCTTTCAGAATGAAGCCAAGTTCACTTAAGGTTACTAAAGGTTTTCGCCCTACCACCGGGCTAGTTCCTTTGGATTTTATAAGCTTACCCTGATTCATACTTTATTCCATCAACTGTTTTCATATCACTGACCCAATAGCAATACTCTTAAAGTCTTCGGATCTTTTGAGTAGCCAACTTCCCTTTCAAATTGAGTACCGTTTTTAGTACTCAATCTCTAACTGTTATATCTCATCTTTGGCTCTTATAAGCTTATTACCATATACCTTTCCTAACAGTGAGTTTGAGGTAATATCGGTGCTCTTCAGAATGAATTTTAGTTCACTTAAGTTTACCTAAGAAGATCGCCCTACCACCAGGCTACTTTCTTTGGATTTTATAAGCTCGCTACTATTCAATCTCCATCAACTGTGTTCGTATCACTGGCCCAATAGCGATGCTAGTCCCGTCTTTGGATTTTCGGAGCAACCAATTTCCTTTTGAGTACCGTTTTTAATACTCAATCTCTAACTGTTATATCCTTCTTTTGGTAATAAGCTTATTACCTGTCATACTTCAGTCCATCAATTATAGTTTTTGGACTTTTGAAGTACCGGCTTCTATTGAGTACCATTTTTAACACTCCCTCTTTAACCATTTGATCTTTCTACTTTATCTTTTTGTGAGTACGTTTTTGTACTCTTCATATTTTTCTTCTTCAGCATTGTAACTCTCAAACATGGGAAAGTATTAGTTTAGCAGTATCTTTCCCATTCAGTTTTGAAATGTTTTAAAACTAACTTTTTTCTAGCTCTGGAATTTTGCACCCAAAATTTTGAGTGTCAATACTACAGTTGAATGCGGACGAGAAGTTCACGAGCTGCCCATTTCATTCTCGTGAACCTCTTTTTCGTGCTAGTCTTTTGACATCTAGCTTCCATCTTCAAGTCTTCAACAAAGTGCTCGAATTTATCCTTACTTCTCTTGCACTTTCTTTGTATAGTAGTTGAGCATTTTGAGTCTTCGACTTTGTTGAAAACGTTTCTGATCTTCATCTTCATCTTATCCTTGGTGCTGAGTTTAGGACATGAAGGAACAAAGAAATATGTTGGGGCAGATTTTCCCCACATTTCTTCATTACTCTTGGCCGTTTCAATACAGTCACTTTTATATTGAAGTTTTATTCCTCCAGAATATGCTACATTGCATTGTACTGGTTTGCTCACCTGCTGCATTTGGTATCTCATTCTTTCATCGCATACCTTTTGCTCTTGTTGTACTGGTTTGCTCACCTGTTTCTTCTGAAATTTAGCTCTTTCCTCATTCACCTTCTGTCTGTGTAACTTGTCTTGTTTGTATTTCTTGATTTCTAACTCTTGTTCCAAGAACTTGTTCTTTTCAGCAATTCTCCTCATCATTTTACTTTCCATTTCCTTCCACTCTCTTTCCACTCTTGCCATTCTTTCCTTCTTTTCTTTTATCATTCTTCGTTCCCTTGTGGTGGTTTCCTTCACAGTCTCAAGGTCATCAAGATAGATATCAAGGATTTCGTCCACAAGTTTAGATTGTGTCTCGGATTCGAATTCAATTTGTTTATGATGAGAGGGCTCGGGTTTGGAGGTATGGTCATTTTCTTTCCAGGGATTTTTGTTATCAATCAAGCCTTGAACAAAATCGCCCACGACATCTCTGTATTCAATACTTTTGTCAGAGATTGAAGGCCAAGATTCCTCAGAGAAGATGGTCAAATTCTTTTGCTCGCAAGTCGAGAAAGATGATTCTTCTTGTAAAGCTACAGTTTCAATTCTGTCATTTTCTGCAGTGTGGCTAAGTCTCACTGAAGAATTAGTAGGCAAAGATGTTTGCTTCTTGGCTACGTTCAATGGTTTGGTTTCTTCAAACTCTTCAAGCCAAGGATTTTGCTTCTCGATTATAGCCAATGGTTCAGCTTTTTCGAACAATTCACCAAGCAAAGGCGTTTGCATTTTGACTATAGTCAACTCTTTGGTTTCTTCAAACAACTCTTCAAGCAAAGGTGTTTGCTTCTTGATAGTCAAAGGCCTACATTTTTCAAAGTCTTTAAGCTGAGCTACTTTCTCAACCTTTTCCAAGGTTTCAATTTGAGGTTGAGCTGGCTCTTCCTCTACCTTTTCAGAAAGAAGCTTAGTTGCATTGGTTACCCTCTTGATAGTTTCAGTTTGGATTTGAGCTGGCTCTTCCTTTACTTTTTCTGTTACCAGGGTACTCTCAACAATTTTAACAGTTGACTTTGAAGAGTTTGACTTCGAAACTGATTTTTTCGATTTCTTTCCTTTCTTCTTCAAAGTTTTACTCTTCTTGGTGGTTTTCTTGGTTCTTCTCAAGGCAGGTCCCTGTTTCATATCACCGTCAGGAATCTGACTAATTTTCTTAAAAGAAAACCGTCTAACTGGAATCACAAATTTGTTACTCTTTTTAGTTTCATTAGAGCTCTTGGAAATTCCTTCAAACATAGCAATTCTGGCAGAGGTCTTGGTTTGAGGCTTCGAAATTATCTCTGAAGTTGTTTCTTCAGTCTTTGCCTTGACTTCTACAGAATTGTTAGTAGGGATACCTTGAGAGTCGCCGGCAACTTCACAAGTTTTCTCTGAATTCTTGGTTTTCTCATCAGTACTTTCAATTGAGGTTGCTGAGGAATTCTGGATTTCGACACTGGAAAAGACCAGGACTTTTGCAGATCCAGGGGATGAGCAAGTTTTAGATTCTGGACTGTTTGGCAAACTGCTTGCTTTCAGCTGAAGCCCGTTCGGGCCATCAGCAGGGTCTTCGATCGGGTTGGCTGAAGGCATTTTCTGCGTAGTGCAGCTGAATTCACATTCAGGTTCGTTCAACTCCTTCTCTGAAACGGCATCGTTTGGCAACTTAGCACCACGAACTACCAGATCAGTATCCGGAGCATCCAGAATTCCTTCAGCCGAAGGATCGGGGGTGTCCCCTAAAGAGGGGAGGAGCTTTTCTCTCTTGAGAGAGGGGCTGCTATCCTCAGGTTGCTTGGACTCAACGAAATCCAAGGAGCGGAGGCTGGCAGCGGGGGCGACGTGAGCGTCGGAAACAACTGAAAGTGACATTAGTAACTTTCGGATAATAAACTGATTTTAATAAAACGAGCTTATTAGAGAAGAAGAAGAGGAAATAGGTTTGACTGAGGTTCGCGAGAGAATTATTTGTACTCCGAGGATCTTGTTTGTGCACCAAGGATCTTGCAATTTTTTGCAGCCAAGGTTGTCCACAGACACAAGTTGAGTTACCCTATGGCCTCTCTACTGTCACAAAAGGAATGCGAGACCACAAACAGATATCTAGGGCCACCCAAAGTGTAAATTTGCTGCCAGTGGTTGTGCACAAATTTGACACAACTCGTAATTTTTTTGCACCCAAAATCTCAAATCTCGAGGCTCAAAAAATTTGCCACAGGTGCGCGTACGAGGCTGCAGGAGAGCATGGCATTAACCTTACATGAACAATCTAGTGCAGAATGCATGAAATAGGCTGCAAAGAGCCAAATAAGCGCAGAAGTTGTGAATGAAGCTGTTCGATCAAAACGAGCTCTATTTGCTCGAAATAATGCCGTAGTCTTACCGAATGCATCATCCTTTCAATAACCTGTAAAATATATCAGCCTTAAGTCGATGCTTCATTTAAAAAATTCAGCCAACAATTCATCTCTAATGTGTGCTGGCAATCCAAGTCCCTTGTAGGCAAAAGCAGTGTAGAGTAGTACGAAAGTAGCGCCACTTTGATCGAACTTAAGAGCATCGGAAGAAACTCGACCACATCCCACGACAACCAAGTCGGATTTCCGACTTTCTTGATCTAGTAACGTATTTTCGGCCACTTTCAACTCGATGCTGTAAGAATAAGCATACCACGAGTGGACCTGTTCAAGTTTCAAGCTCGCATCCCTGCCAACCGCCAAGTCACATTATCTACTTATTTCTTGAAATGCGAACGCGTTCGCAACTCGACAAAAATATGATCTCGTGGTTTTGACATGAAAACAAATTAACCAGTCAAAACCAGGCATGACTTTTCAGTAGTGTAGGCGTCCCTTTAATTTCAAAGCCCATAGCGTCCTATATTGACTGCAAACAATTCTTTCCCATTCGAATAGCAGAATGTGAAGCGCAATTACTTCGCCTTCAAACAAGAAAAGCCTTCATGGCCAAGTTGGTAAGGCACCTCACTAGTAATGAGGAGATCGTCAGTTCGAATCTGGCTGAAGGCATTACTTTTTTTTTTGCATGAATACTTGTACGAACAATAGTGAATTGATTTATATACATAATGTAGAGGCTGTACACGTTTAGTTACTTGCGTCGAGAAACTTTTTATTTTCATGAGTTCATCTATACTGTCCGTTAAATGAGTTGTATCCAGTTTGCGAGGGGTTTCCAAAACCGGTGAATTGAGGCTGGAACTGTTGCCCTTGAGGTACTTGTGATTGACCAGTTTGTTGTGGCTGGGCGTACTGAGCTTGCAGGAACCCTCCTTGCATCATTTGCTGCTGCTGTTGTTGCTGTAATTGTTGCTGCTGTAATTGCTGCTGCTGTAATTGCTGCTGTTGTAATTGCTGCTGTTGTAATTGCTGCTGTTGTAATTGCTGCTGCTGTAATTGCTGCTGTTGTAATTGCTGCTGCTGTAATTGCTGTTGTTGCTGTCCAGCACTTGATGTAAATTGTGGTTGATTGTATAGGGATAAAATATTTTGTTTGTTAGTTTGTTGTGCCATCAATTGTGGATTTGTCTGTTGCATTAATTGCTGTTGGTGCTGTGGATTATTAGGATCCAAGTATTGCTGACCGTTAGAATCAACATAGGATACCTGGCCCGTAATAGGATCTGTAAATTGATATATGTGAGGCTGTTGACCAATGGAGCCTGTCGTACTTGGTAAGCTGGCCTGGCTTCCCGTAGCCCACCAATCGTCTTGTTGTTGACCTTGAGATTGAGGTTGTGAGCTTGGTAAAGAGGAGGTAGCGGCCGCAGGTCTTCTTGGAAGGTCTGGAGGAATCTCGCTTTGCTGCGGATTGACCTTTGCGTCTTGTTCTAATATGTCTAAAGCAAGATCAATGACCCCATTGCTCAACAACAAACTCTCTAATACGGCGTCTCTATTGTTGTATCCATATCCCATGATTTTGGCTACCTGGCCCTGAAACAAGGTGTTTTCAAAGGTGGTCAATTTTCTGTGTGAAAGACGAGGAATGTCTGCTTTCTTAGCATGAGATCCTGATCTCAGCCTAGTATTTCCTCCATTCGACAAGTACGAGTTCAGTCTAGATCTTCCAGTTGGTGCGGCTGTGAGGTATGAGTTCAGTCGGGATCTGGAGAAGATGCCATTTCTTCCCGAATCGCTTTCGTCTGAATACCTACTGTGTTTGTCATCAAAATCGCCCGACTCAACTCCGTCGTCACGGAACATGCCCAATACATACTTATTTCTAATATATTGCTCCACTGCATAAGGATCGTCGTCTCCGTCGTACGGAAAAGGGATCTTCTTGGGGTTCCACTTCTTTTTGGCTCTCTTGTTTCCAATCTTTTGAAGCGATCCGATTTGATCCGACGACCACGTATCCAACGTAAGAGACTTTATCTTGGACACATACTCCAGAGGAGGACTCAATACCTTTTTATGAACAGATGCACATCTTCCACAGAGAAAGATACCAATATTGACGGAAGCCCAAGTCGGATAAGTGGCTCCACATTCTCCACACTTGTTCTCATTTGCACGACTGTTGACGAGCTCAATCAACTGGCTCTGAATTTGCTTTTGATGTTTCTTTGACGACATTCTTTGCTCTAGAATTGGAACTTAAAAGACTCTATCTCTTTGTAGTCCATGTAGTGCTGTATATTTCATTTTAATTTTATTGGGCGTGCACACTTTATGCAGAACAAACAGAATAATTAACACTAACACTGAACACTGAATAACACTGACTATTTACACTAACTAACACTAAAGAACTACAATGGCATACACCATCACTAATATTTACCACCACACTAATTGCTTTTACTTTTTGTTACTTCTAACTCTCACTTAACTCTTCACCATTTTTCACCTTTAATAGTATTTTTTCAAGATTTTCCAAATTTCTTACAATTTTAAGTAGAAATTTTAAAATCTAGGATATAGACATTTCTAACCAAGCTGACAGAAAATCACATAAAATAAAGGAACAGTAGGGTGTAAAGGAGAATCTTTAACAAAAAGTGACCAAGACTAAGTGGAAAACGACGAGGTGTAGAGGCTCGGAAACGACGTAGCGTAAGAGCTTGGGTAAAATACTACGTGTAAGACTGGGAAACGACAAGGTGTTCAAGCTAGTAGTCTATATATTAAATCCTATAGAACTTTTGTATCTCCTGGCTCCTATACTCCATATAATGAGATCAGACACATTTATATTTATTGAATCAAGACCAGTATCAACTGAACCAAGTATAGTGTTTATCTCCTCAAAGTTCGGCACATATTCATGGTTGGAGAGCTCTCCGATTTGTAGAGTTATATGAAACTCCATTTTTTCTGGCTCACCGATAATCCCCACCGAGTTTGCGTTGGTATAAATGTGTTCAGTCAAGCCCTCGAAAAACTCGAGCACTCGGGGCTCTATTTCTATCACACCCGCAAGAAAAACGGCGTCTTTCAGGCTACTCGGAAATAGTTTGAGATGCTTGCGAAACTTGAGGTTGATATACTTTTTTGGTGTAGTCTGGCTTCCCAAGAGCGCATTTAGTCTCTCTTTACGTTGCACTTCGTCTTGATCCAATCCCACTAGACCCTTATCTATTGAAATATTTCGTATGGAATGGCTGAGATTCTCTTTGAATTGGTCTAGTTTGTATTCTTCTGCACTGATATTGGGGTATACTGATATGTGATACTTCAACTGGCTCATACGGTTCACATCTTTCCAAATGTAGTTATTGGCCATGGGAAGTGCTAGCAATGCCTTCTTGCTAGCGGCTTGAATAGTCTTGATCGAACTGATTGAGGGTTGCCATGGAATGTACATAAATAGAGAGCTTCTGCCCATTATATTATTGGTGTAGTTTTGCAGATATATATTTATGCGGTATATTTCCTCCTCTTCCTGATCTGCTTCTTGATCTGCTTCCTGAACTACCTCCTGGTCTACCTCCTGAACTACCTCCCGAACTACCTCCTGATATGTATTCTGATCTTCTAATTCTTCCTCCTCTTCCTCAGACGAATATAGCTGGATAGAGTCCATAAGAAGCTAATGCATTCGAATCATTTTTCCATATGCAGTATATTATTTCGGAGACATCAACACTCTTCGCGAAGATTATATAGATCAACTGCAGATGATAATTTATTTGCCCCTAGCAATATGTGGCATGACAATTGTATGAGTTACATCTGGTACTCCATATTTCACGGACTCTCACAAAGCATAAGAATCGAATCTCTTGGCAGTCCCCTCCTTATCGGTATCCTGTGTCAGTGTAGGCCGATATTTGACTGAATGAATAGCCGAATATATTCCACATAAAATGGTGAAAACATGTGAATAAGGTAGTAATGTAGACTCTGCAACATTTTGTAGCTCGGAAATAAGACTCTTTAAGTCAAGTGTATCATTTTTTCTCTAGCATCATTTCTATTTGATCCCCTCGATTTTTCCCCACATATCCATTCTCGGACTTTTCAGAAGCACCTGCACATGTCGGAAGTCACAAGCGGATGAACTGCGTATATAAGCCAAATGGACTCTCCATAATTATTCAAATATGACAAATGGCTCCAAAGAAAATCACCAGGAGACACGTTAGGACGTTTGCATTGATTGCAGATGCCTTTTTCCACGGCACTTTGAAAGAAGACAAGGTGTTGTGGAATGATTCAATCGATACAGATGCGATATCGGACTACGACCGTCCCTCCAAGATTCCAGGCTTTGGCTCGACTATCCAAGAATACGTGGAGTGCCACTCTCAGGATATGATCAACAGCTTTGCCCTTTTGATGAGCATTTTGGATTCGTACCTTGCACCGCTTTTAACTGGCACTTTCACTACCGTTAGGGACATGTCGCTTGCTCAAAGAGAACAAGTGTTGATATCATGGAGGGATTCTCCGTTTGCAATCAAGAAACGTATATTCAGGCTCTTTTATGGGTTATCGGTGATGGCATTGAGCGAGAGTTCCGCCAACATTCTGAATAGAGTGAACAACTACCCCGGCAAAGACTTCCAAAAGTTCCTTTCGGAGGTCCAAACTTCAGACTTGTTTAAGTATCCAATGGAAGAGAAACCTAGAAAACACAATGCAACGATACACTTGTCTGATATTGATGTTCTAGTCATTGGGTCTGGTGCAGGTGCAGGCGTGGTCACCCATACCCTTTCTGAGCAAGGGTTTACTACGTTGGTTCTTGAAAAGAGTAAATATTACCATATATCCGATGAGAATGTTGATCAAGTGACTGCTAACAAAGCATTATACGAAGAAGGCGGAGCGATTTCGTCTTCGAATGGACAGATATTCGTACAGGCGGGATCTACGTTTGGGGGTGGAACCACCGTCAATTGGTCTGCTTCGCTCAAAACTCCCTTCAAAGTAAGGAACGAATGGTACCAGGATTTTGGCATTGATTGGGCAGCCAAAGAAGAGTTTGACAAAGCGACCGATTTTGTGTTCAAGACTATGGGCTGTAGCACAGAGAATATTAACCACTCGTTTGGAAATAGAGTGATATTGGATGGAGCAGCAAAACTCGGGTACGAAGCAAAAGAAGTCCCCCAAAACCACGGAGGATACCCTTTAGAAGACGAAGGGTTTACGTTTGAGGGAGTCAGATACGGCACTAAACAAGGGTCTGTTGCCAAGTGGTTTAAGGACGCGCAGCGCAAAGGATCGAAGTTCATGGACCAGGTGAGTGTGGAAAAGATCATTCACAAGAATGGTGTTGCTACAGCTGTGCTTTGTAAGAATACGGAATCGGGTAATCTATTTACCATCACAGGGTTCAAGAGAATTGCGGTTTGCGGAGGGGCTTTGAACACGCCGGTCGTGTTGCAGCGTTCGGGGTTCAAGAACAAGCATATTGGGGCCCACTTGAAGTTGCACCCTAGCACTGCAGTCTACGGTGACTTTGGCAAGGATGTCGATACAGAGGCGTACAAACATCCTATTTTAACTAGTGTTTGCACCCAAGTTGACGACCTTGATGGAAAAGCACATGGTGCAAAAATAGAGACCATTCATCATATTCCTTCTATTTATTCCGCTTTCACGCCATGGAACGGTTCGAAATTCAACAACAGAGCCATGACTCGCTACACTCATGTCGCCCCCATTCTACTTATCACCAGAGATACTTCGGAAGGAACAATCACTTACGACAAAGAGAAGCCTGATTGCAAGAAAATGGAGTATTCCATCAACGATTTCGACCTTAAGGCACTCAAAGAGGCGTTTTTGATCGCATCGGACTTGTTGTATATCGAAGGCGCCAAAGTCATTGTCCACCCGCAAATTGGAAGTCCATCATTCACTTCTGACAAGCCAAAGTCCGAAAGAACAATCAAAGATTCTGATTACGCCAAGTGGAGAAGAGAAGTGTCGAAGATCAATTTCGAGCTTTACAAGGTTATGTATGCGTCCGCACACCAAATGTCGAGTTGCCGTATGTCGGGCAAGGGTCCAGGCTACGGAGCCTGCGATCCCAAAGGAAGATTGTTCGAGTGTAAGAACGTATATATTGCGGACGCCAGCGCTTTGCCAACTGCCAGCGGAGTCAATCCTATGGTTTCGGTCATGTCTGTTGCCAGACTAGTTGCTAATGGTATAGTTAAAGAGTTGAAACCAGGCGCAAAACTCTAATTTATATTCTTATATGTCAAGAGAATTATGATAATTCACTGTAAAAAGCGTACATTTCATTTTTAGTTATTTGGTATCTTTGTATCAGTCACTTCCAGTTCTTTCAATTACTTCCAGTTCTTTCAGTTCTTTCAGTTCTTTCAGTTCTTTCAGTTCTTTCAGTTCTTTCAGTTCTTTCAGTAAATTTAGGCTCTTTCAGTTACTTCGTATAGTATGCTTGTACAGTTGAGGAAGTATTTCAAGTTTTTATGATCTGACTTGGCCAAATCTTCGAGAGCCGCAAACCCAATGGGTCCTCGGTCACATTCGCTACAGATAAGAAGACGTTCAACGTGCAAAGGAGTTTCGGAATCGCCTAACGTCACGGAACCTGATATATCTGGAGAAGTTCTAGACACTCCGATGTTATCAAAGTCCCATACGTCGTCGACTTTGTAGAACTGGTTCAAGCTTTTGGAGCTTTCAGACTCGGATCCAGGAATGACCATCTCAGGAGCATTTTTCACCTCGACCAAGCTTCCTCTCAACTTGTTGTCAACGGGAATAACTTTAGCATTGCATTTGTCAAACGGACATCTAGCAGAAACCTTCTTGTTTGAGCCCAAATCCTCTAAGTTGACGCTATCGTACGTTTTGTAGCTCATATTTAAAGATAATATTTTTATGGTGCACTACTCTTTTTAAGATCAAATCGCAAAAAATAGCACAAGAGAATATTGAACTACCCTGAACTATCATTAAATTATCATGTTGATCTAGTATTTCGATTAAGAGTGAATGTGAAAGACTATTAATTGCTTAATATCAAAGTTCAAATGGTGATTATGTCCTCCAAAGCATGGATTTGAAACGTAGAGAAAAGAAGATGTAGGTTTGAAGGTGTAGGTTTGAAGGTGAAGGTTTGAAGTTGTAGGTGTTGAAGGCTGAAAGTTTTTGTCTCTACATTCATCCATTGATTTGACTCTATGACTTTGAAATATCAAAACGTTCATCCACGGAGATTTCAAGACTGCTAACGTATTATTTGGCCCAAAACCAAAAGAGTGACGGTCGTTTTGGGCTGAAATTTGAGAATATAGTGTAAAAGCGAACTAAAAGTAGTGTAGTTCGGGGAGCGAGAACGATAAAAGAGTGTAGTCAAGCCTGGAGAGTAGATTGAGGCCAGATATGTATCTTAGCTGACTTTGAAAGGTTTTCGTGAACATCTGGCTTTTCAGACACCTTTTCTGTTTTGCACGCATAAATTTGGGTGCAAATTAGCAACAGTAGAGGATAGCGAACTTATAGTTGTATATTTCGGGGAGCATGCACGGAAAAAGGGTGTAGTCAAGTCAAAGGTGTTGGTTGAGGTATGGAGTATATCTATATTGAATTTGGAAGATTTATCGCTGAAGCCTGGTCGCCAAACAACCTTTTTATTTTTCACATTTGGGTGCAAAATGATAAATGTGGAGGAGAGCGAGCTATTAAGTGGTCTAATTCGGGGAGTGAGAATGGGAAATTGTTGTAGTCAAGCAAAGTGTGTTTAATGAGGCTTAGAGTATATAAAAATTGACTTTGGAAGGCTTATCACTAAAACCTGGCGTTTTACCCACCTCTTTTCTGTTGCACGTACATTTGAGGCAATTAATTTATGTAAATTTAAAGATGTGTAATTAGGGGAGAGTAAATGATAAAGGAGAAAAAATATATTTGGGGTGTTGTTTGAAACTTAAAGTATACCCCAATTGGCTTTAAAGAGTTTATCGTCAATCCCTTGCCATTTACCAACCTTTATGATTGCACCCAAATTTTTCGTGCAAAACAGTGAGTTAATAGAGAGCGAAGTATAAAGTAGTTAAATTCGGGAAGAGAGAATATTCAAGTGTTGTAGTTCTACAAGAGGTATTGCGAGAAGCTTAAAGCATATTCCGAATGACTTTGAAGGGTTTACCGTTGAGCCGGCTCAACGATAAACCTTCTATGTTGCGCACGTATTTTCGGATGCAAATCAGTAAATATAATCAGGACCAACTATAAATAGTGTATTTCGGGGAGTGTCAATGATAAATAAGTGTAGTTGTGTCTGGGATGTTGGTTGAAGCCTAGAGTACATGTAGGCTGACTTTGGGGGGTTTATCATCAAAAATGGGCCGTTGGGCTATCTTCTCTGGTGTGCACGTAGTTTCTTAAGTAAGCTATAATGAAGTTTAATTCGGGGAGAGACAGTATTAAAGGGCTCTGATTAAGTCAGGTTAGTAGATTGGGGCCTAGGGTACTCCTCAGTTGACTCTGGAGGGTATATCTTTGAAGCCTGGCCACTTACAACCAAATTGTTAGGCACATTCAAATTTGGGTGCAAAAATAGGTGCAAAGCGGGTAGAGAATTATAAAGTCATGTAATTCGGGGAGGAAGAACAATAAAAGAGTGCAATGGTGTCTAGGATGTTGCTTAAAGCCTAGAGTATACTCGAGATGGTTTTCAAGGGTTTATCGTTAATTCCTGGCCTTTGAGCTACCTCTACATTTTGCACGTATTAATTTGGGTGCAAATCAGTAGATTTTAACTGGAGCGAACAATAAAGTAGTGTAATTCGGGTAGCAAGAACTATAAAACAGTGTAGGCAAGTCCGGTAAGTGGAATGAAGTTTGAATAGTGTGTCAACGTGTTTTGAGGGAATATCATGGAAAGCTACCTTTTCTGGTGCCGTATTAATATGGGCGCAAATCAGTAAAACCAAAAGGGAGCGAGCTATAATGTGGTATAATTCGGGGAGGAAGAGTGATAAAGAGGTTTAGTCAAGACTGATTTATAGATTAGGACCTGAAGTATATCCGAATTGACTTTGAAGAATTTATTGGCAGAATCTGGTCTTTTAGCGACCTCTTCTATTGCGCTGTACATTTGGGTGCAAATTAATATATTAGAGGAAAGCAAAGTATAAAGCTGTATATTTCGGGGGGCAAGAGTGATAAATAGGTATGGTCTAGTCTTTTGAGTAGGTAGAAGCCTAGAGCATACATCGGCTCACTTTGAGGGCTTATCAACGAACATACTAGCAGTTCAGCTGTCTTTTCTGCTTCACTACATTTGGGTGCGAAACATCAAATTCGAGTGTAGTGAACTATATAGGTGTGTATTTCGGGGAGAGAGAATGTGAGAAAGGTGCAGTCAAGTCTGGTGTGCTTATTGGAGCCTAGAGTATATCTCAATAGACTTTGGAGAATTTACCACTAACTAGGGGCGAGTTACCTTTTCTTTAATGCACGCAGATTCAAGTGCAAATCAGTAATTGTAAAAGAAGCGAACAATAAAGTCGTGTATTTCGGGGAGAGAGTATGATAAAAGAGTATAGTCAAGCCCCAAGTGTTTCTGGGGGTCCAGAGTATATCGCAATTGACTTTTTAGCGCTTATCATTGAAACCTAGCCTTTCACCTCTTCTATTGCTCGTCTCTCAGAGTCTCAAAGGAGCCACTTCTAACCACCATTCGGGGAGCGTCGCTTTAGAAGTATAGGTGCATCAAACAATAGTAATCTCGCGCCGATCTCTTCACCTTATTTCCTTGCAAATGTCTCCGAGACTGTATGGAGGTGATTAATTTCCTAATCGGGCGCAAACAATAACATTGATTCAAGCTCGAATTAAGCCAGGAGATTAAGTACGGCGATGGTCTCCCATGTCTCCCAATGAAACAATTCACTACTCTGTATTATTACAATTTTCACTAGACAATTAGACAGTTCTCTAGAACAGAAACTACATTCTTTAGAACTGAACTACTACAAAAATATTTTCATATTGCAAACGGATTTGAAATTTGAAATAGTATAGCTTGATCCAGAAGCTTCATGAACGGTTGGGTTTAAAATGAATGTGTTAAGCCTCATCTTTTTCACATCCTCTGTCCTTGCTTGGAATACCCTATATTCATATACCGATGGCCGAATCTACCTACATTTGTCCAACAATGACTTGGTGGGTCTCAACTTCTCCATCAATGGATACAATAAAATGCTGGATTCCGAGCTAGAATCGCAGTACTTGAAGACTGGCCAGAGTATACAAACATTGGCTTCCCCTCCTGCAAACTCCACATTGTTTTTGGCCGGTAATGAGCTTTTTGGTATAAATGAAGGGCCCAGTTCCAGTAGCGATATTTGTGGAGATGGCTCGCTAAATGTGATAAAGTACGATGCTGCAAAGGATCTGTGGCAAGACGATGGTAGCTTGAACTTCAATGATATTAGTGACTCTTCATTCTACCAATATTCAACAGTTTTGACTTCTCCATCCGACAACAAGACAGTTTTCATTTACGGGGGTATATGTGATAACACCGGAGAGGTTTCTAGCAGAATGTTATCTTTAAACCTCTCTTCCATGAAACTCTCCAATATCTCCACCTCCACCAAACCACAACCTTTTTACGGGGCTGCCAATTTACTAGCCCCAAACCCACAAACCCAGCTCGTAATTGGCGGACAAAGCAACCAAGGCTGGCTAAACATGTACCAATTGGCCACATGGGATTTCAGTTCTGGGTGGTCATTCAAGCAGGTTAGCGACACTTCTGGCAGCAAAGCTATCAATGCCAGAAAATTCGCCTTAACTCTACCTATATTTAAGTCTCTACCAGACAATTCGATCAATACCATCACAGATCAGTTGTCAGTAGCTGAAATATTACTTATTGGCGGACAGGTATCGAACAAACCTTCGCTGCCATCGTTTTCCAAGCTTATATTGGACACCAACGCCTGGACTTGGAACTCCTCTGCCAAAGCCGATTTGGATCTCAACCAGATTTTGGGTGCTGCCACCATATTTAACACCTTAGTTGTGGTGAATTCAAGTGCTACAACCAAAAGAGACGACCGCTACACAATCAACTTGTACGACGTAGACTCGTTCGAACCCGTTCAAGACCTCCAGAAAAATATAGCACTCCTCGAGAAAGCCAAACACAATTCGGGCAATTCCCAGTATAAATCAGAAGTGCAAAAGAAAGCCATATTAGGCACGGTGATACCTATTAGTGCGTTAGTTGTACTAGCTATTGGGTTTTTTGGGTTTCGCAGATACAAACAGAAGAAGGACTCACAAGATGAGGTGAGTGAAATCGACTACCAGTTTGGAAACTATTTCGATGCAAATTCAATGAAAACATTTAATATTGAGCACCTTACGCCTAGTCCACCAAAGAAACTACATACTAGACAGCCGGTAATGGCAAATAATAACGACACCAACTCCACACTCGACAACGCTTCGTTTGACTCGTGGATCAAAAAGCGCGAGGAGTTCGACCAGACTCGCGTAAGAGGGGCTAGAAACAGCTATCTTGCGTCGAACGAGACCTTGAGCAGCGACGTTACCGAAGAAACTTCTCGAGAATATGTGCAGCCCACCAGGCCGCAGCCAACCCCAACACAAAGCAATCTTAACTTGGTAAACCGATCTGTGTCGATGTTGAAGAATACGTTTTCGTTTACAGGAACACCTCCAACTACCTCGGACGGAAGATTCTACGAGCCTATGAACAAACATAAAGGAAGACGGCTTATATCCAAGGTGATTGATGACGACGAAGAAGACGAAAATGTATTTTCTGACAAGCAAGAATTTAAGAAAGACGAGTATGATGACGAGCAGGTTTCGGATTCTAATACGTCTTTTGATGATAAAATGGATGTGCAGGTTCTAGTGAGTTCAAAGAGGCGAACCATCCTCAAAGTCATCAATCCTGACGTACATAGCGAATCGGGAGGTGACGAAAATCCATTCAGTGAGGATGATTCGAATATCAGACAGCGTATACCTTCGGGAGCGAAGCTTCTAGATGAGTAGTATAGATAGACATGTAATTATAAAGATCAAATCCACTACAAACCAGTAAAAATTAAAATTTAAAAAAGAATTTGATATGTTTTATGCTTTAATCTGGACTTGGTAAAGCTAACTTATTAATCTCTAGCTAGAAAATGATTAAACTATTGATACTCGCTTCGGAGCAGACAAAGAGGAGTAAGAGTAGAAGGTTCCATATAGGATTCTTTCGGTCATCTAAAAGAAGTAATTGCACCAAAAGTACAATTGTTTGCAATTACCGATAAGTCTTATTAACTACAAAGAGTCTTGTTGATTGTAGTAAGTCTCATTGATTACGATGATTGCGAGACTTGGCAGAATTGAGTCTACTGCATTTCCATACCGTTGGTACCTCTAGAATCTACTTATGGGAATCTACAAAAGGGTTCTGCCTGAACTTGGTCTCTACGAAAGTCACTACTATATAAGCATTTTTTTCCTGTAGTAGACTCAATACTGTACAGCCATACTTTCCTCTAGTTGACTAAAGACTGATTACTTCGTTCTGCGAAAAGCTTTATCCTGTGATTCTTACTTATCGCGCACTGTTACCTGTACTCTCGCTAACCTCTCGCTAGCGCTAGTGGTTAGCATTCAGCTTGCAACTCAAATTTTCAGTTGTTTTAACTAAAAAAAAAAAATTGTGGCCGCCCGCGGCCCGGCAAAATGATTACATAACCACGAACCAATTGTCAGTGACAGGGTCCTTTCTGAATTACAAGGTGGCCATCGAGACCATTGTATTTGCAACGAACATATGAAAGTGGGACAAATTCTACTAATACTTCAGTAACTATTTCTGTGCCATTTGTTTATGGAAAGCTTATAAGTTAATCACATTGTATCTGTAGTCACTTGACATTTCTATCTGTATTCTCAGTAATGCGACTCCTGTGAAATTATCCGCCTACCATGAAACACTTAAAGTACAGCACTGTTCTGAATATGTTGACTAAATTTGTTAAACTTCAACTTGTTCAATGTCTCTGTCTTGTAGATAATTATAGATTGTAGATTAAGTTCCCAAAACTTAAAAATTACGCCTCCCCGAGCTACCCCCTGCCACTCCGGAAGCTATGCGCAATTGACTAATAATTCACTTCTCAATGTATGAGCGACGCATTTGACACTGTATCTACGTAGCTCACCACATCATATTTGATAGCCAGAGTATATGGATACATAGGAAGGGATTCATGGTATAGCAGAGATGGACGAATTCGATGTATTTGGAAGGCAAAATCCCCAACCGATACCGGACTCTCAGTTCGAACAACAGCAACACCCCAGCACCGCTTTCAAATACGGCCAAAGCCCAGAAAACAACCAACGGAACCAACTATCGTATCAGCAAGACCAAAATCTGCAAGCTCCACTGACTCTTTTCCAGTTTCAAAATCAGCTGCAACAGCCACAACAGCCGTCTAACCTGCTCCAGTTTTCCAGCCAGCCAGACTACGAAAGTATATTTGGAATAGACCAATATGACGTCAACCAAAACCAGGATTTCTACAAGCCGGAGTTCGAAGAAGAGCAAGGCATAAAACCGGATAATATGGGCCAAACTGTGTCTTTCAGCATGCCAGGAGCGTTCAGAACCGATAACATGGATTTGGACGATTCCAATCCGTTCCCGATAGATCTGGGGCTCTACATTGAGCCAACTATCGTCTCGACCGAAAAACCTCCGTTCAACAGACAGAACGTGGAAAACTTGAAGATCGAGGCTTCTTTGAGCCCGTTTGACGACTCGTCGCGTGCCTCGTCCTATTCCAACGTCAACTACGACAATATGACAAACCAGAATGAAGCATTCTTGCAGGAAAGTCAAAATGGTCACAATTTGGATAAAGAATCCTACTTAAATGGGTACCAAAATACCCAAGTGCCCCGAAACCACTCGTTTTCCAATGCCAGTTTGAGTGTGACCAACAACAATTTATACAACGAATTGTCACCCTTGACGACCACCACGTCACTCACGCCCTCTGTGGGGTCGATCCACTCCACACAGCCGTCTTTCTTTTCGGCCAACCAATACATAACCCGCAACTCGTTGGAGCAACCGCCATCTTCGCTTCACAGACAATCTTTCGACTATTACTCCAAGAATAGGGCTTCCATGGATAGTCAGCAATCGTCTCAGCATCAGCGTAACGGAAGCAGCGGCAGGTACACCAGCTTCACCAACTCCATCACCAATATGCTTCCGTTTATTGGGGATCGAAACCAGCGATCGCCTGTTTCTGGCCCTACGTCCCCCAAACCACCTATCAGTACCCATTCACAGTCGCCACAGCAGGCGTCACATCAGCAATCAAGACACTTGATCAGAAGCATCTTCAAGAGCTCGATAAATAATGCAAACTCGAATGACTTGAATCTTCACGAAAACGCAGATATCAATGTTTTCCAGAATAATGAAAACGTCTACGAGAACGACAATCAGTTTGATCAGCAGGAAGACCATGATATATTGATGAGCCCGCACAAAGACGAAAACGACTACGAAAATCCCGAAAGTTTGCCTGTAAAGAAAGCCAAGAGATCAAAGAGAAGCTTGTTTACCAGATTCAAAACACCGGTAAAGCACGAAACTGAAGGAAGCGATCTTACAAGAACAAGCGACGAGGTGCCGTACCAAGCCCCGAAAAGCTTGGACAACGAAAGCTTGGAAAATAGCATGACGGGAAACGTCTCTTTACAAACTTCGTCCATTAGCCAGACACCTTCCATGGCCAATAGTAACCCCAATCTCGACACCACGTCTCTGAACAATTCTCACTCTGGAAACTCACAGTCACAACCAAACCAAACGCACCCAGAACCAGATTATGCGGCTCTTTTTGAGAATGTAGGCAAGAGGAAACACATTGTGAGCACGTCCAGTTATCGAAAGACCAAATCCAAGGTCAAGTCTGAAGAAGGCCACGAAAAGTCTTCTATACTTGGATTGGGAAATAAACCAAAAGTGAAGATAGAAAACGACGAATTCAACGATGGGTATCTGCTCAATAGAGACAGTTTCAATAGCGATAAAATCAGTCAAAGTGACAGCATGAGTGGATCTTCGACGTCGTCACTTCATAACCGAGGCACTGAGATATCCCCCGAAGATGGAGAGAGAAGTGCCTCCAGCTCGCTTGCAAGTGCATCCAAGCGGATCTTGGGGTCAAAGTTGACTTCAAAAAAGAAACCGTCCCAAAATACCGTTCCTGCTGCCACTATGATCTCAAAGGGTGTAGAAGTGGAGGTGGACCTCGAGTCGTTGGATTTGCCTCCCACCACCCAAATATTCCCCACAAGCATTATCAACTCCAAAAACCGTACCAGAGGCCGTAAGGAGAACAAGGAAGCAGATATGCTGGATACCTCGAAGATATTCTTATGTAATTATTGTTCGAGGCGATTCAAAAGACAAGAGCATTTGAAAAGGCACTTTCGCTCGTTGCATACCTTGGAGAAGCCGTATGACTGTACCATTTGTCAGAAGAAATTCAGCAGATCCGATAATCTTAATCAGCATTTGAAAACGCATAAATTAGAAGAGGAAATGGCAAACAGAATGGCACAAAAGAATGAAATGAATCTCGACGTTTTGAAAGAAGAGTTTTGATAAAATAATTAATTAAAATATTAATTAAGCTCTTGAAGGAAGAGTAAAATATCGATAATTTAGCTCAAGAGTTTTATCAATATTTATGAGTGGTTTAGTTCAAGTAATCTTACAGGTCAATAGATTCTGGGATCTAATTAATTATTATGCATCAAATATACAATGTATTTATTCTCTAACAACAAAGTCTTGTATTTAAAAACCAAACTATAAAGTTTAAGACACTCAAAGGATTGATATAAAGTAAAGGATATTATCTAGAAGGTAGGTAAAACGATCAAGTAAGAACTTGGTTAAGAATTAAACAAGTGAGAATGTAGACTCTACAGAAGACTGTAGATTCAACAGAAGTTGAATGTAAATTCAACAATTAAAATGGAGATGCAGCAAGTGATTACTCAAAACTTGTAGGGAAAGTATTTTTCAATTACATTATGAGTAGATCTCGTCGCTGCGCAACTGTTCGGTCAATTTGTCCGAGGTATATTCATCAAGAAAGTCAGAGGAATTGAACTTTTTGCTCTGTGGTTTTGTTATGCAGTTGTTGGTGCTACTAGCAATGCCACCAACACAAATGTTTCTGTTTCTGTGCTTTTTCAACGCATCCAATCTTGCAAACTCCTTTCCACAAGAACATTTGCAATGCCTGGCTTCCAAGTGGCCCTTGACATGTCTGTTCAAATCGTGTTGCCTGACGAATCTCTTGGGACACGAAGGGCATGCAAAAGGTCTGTCACTGAGATGGGTTTGAATATGCGATCTGACATTATATCTTCTGGTGAATTCCTTTCCACAGCCTTTAAACGTACAAGTATAGACCTTGTTCTCGTTGGGTCCCTCCCAGTAATGGTCTAGTTCTCCTGGAGGCAACAACGACGTCTTCTTGACCCTCCTCCTCACCGAGGACTGCTGTATATGTTTCTTGACGTCTTTGGAGGCTTTGGCATTTGGAGAAATTATCGGGCTCCATTCCAATCTCATTTTGTTTCTGGCGGGGGTGTTTGGGATGGTGTTTTTCAACGGAGTAAGCTGGGTTATGGTGGCATTGGCATCTACAGTGTCGTCATTTCCTGCTTGTATGTTTCTCAACGGACTGGTATAGTACTTGACGGGTGAAGAATTCAACGATTTGTTAGCATAAATGGGCGACGATTGAAGTTGGATGCCATTGTTTGAGTTGAATGGAGACGAGTGTTGTGGCTGAGGGATCTGTTGCTGCTGTTGCTGCTGCTGCTGCTGCTGCTGAGCTAATTGACCTTGGTTTTGGGCATATCCTCCCGAATAAGAGTCTGCTTCGGAAAAAAAGTGGGGCGTATAGAAATTCACCTTGCCGTCTCTTAACTGAGGGTGGACTGGTGAAGAGAACTTGTTTTGGGAGTAGTCACTATTGCTAACTCTGCTGGGAGAAGGAGACTGAGGTTCGGGCGAAGACTGCCATTCTGGAGAGCCGTTAGACAATGTAGGAGGCGAAGGAGGAGGCAAGAACGAATTGTGGTTATTTCTTAGTTGTTGAGGTGGCTGGAAAGCCTGGGGGTGGTTTTGTTCTTTTCTGTATCCAATTGGTTCTTGGACAGGAATAGGAACATATTTGTATCCGTTATTGAAGGGATTAGGTTGTTGGGACGAAGTTGATTCTAGCAACGGCTCTATATCATCAACATAATCTATAGGCTCTGCAGGACGAGGTTTCAAGTTCTGTAAGTACTTTACGGAGTAGTTGTTGACACTCTGAAACCCAGTCTTGCCCATTTCTTCAAATCTAGAGGAGCCTCCTGGAGGAGATGGTGGGAACTTGTATGATTTGGGGTTTTGGTTGGTGACTATGTAGTCTTTGGAGTCTTTTTTCTTTGGAGAAGGCAAGTTGGGTTCGTTGGCGGCTTTGAGCTCTTCTTCAGCTTCCAATTCCTCTTCTTCAAGCAACAAAATGGGTTTTTGCGCTTCGATCCCTCTGGATGCAAAATCAAAATCCAAGATCGGTGGGTTGTCGAGCTGGATCTGATCGTTATTGTTGCTATGTTGAGAGCTCAAAGACTTGAGTAGCTCTCCTGGAGATACAGACTTGCCAAAGTCAATGGACTGCTTGGCAGATCTGTAGAAATCGCTGGTAAGTCCACCGATGGATAATTCTCTATTGTGGTCCGCAAACCCAAAAATAGCAGTGCCACTGATCTTGCGGCTATGCTTAGCCTGGTGATGGGGACTAGAGTGGCTGGGGCTTGCATTGTGATCTTTGGCAGCAAATCCAGACGGAACATCCAAATCTTGTATGCCAGTTAAGGTTTCATTGAACAAGTTGTCAATTTCATTATATTCCGTAAAGTATTGGTCGAAGTTGTCTCCGGGCAAAGGAATATTCTTATTCATCGCCTCCCATTCGTTATAAGTCTCCATTTGAAGAAAAGAAGATTATAAGATGAGAATGTGAAAAGATGAGAAAACGATAAGAAGTGACTTGTGTAGTCTGATTTGATTGGAATGCTTCTACTCAATGGTAGTTGTCTTAATATTCTTGACGATTTCGTAATTCAAGTTCTCTATCAAGTATACTGTATATCCTTAGTGGATGTCTTCGATTTTTGTCTTGATTTAATGTCTTGATTTAATGTCTTGATGTCTTGATTTAATGACTAAAATCGGTGATTTTGAAAGAAAAGTATGGAGTAGATATTAAAATAAATTGGGATGGTTGATGAAATTTAGGAACTGGTTTTGTTTTCCTTAACTACCCGTCTTTCTCTATGTTTCCCCTACTTAAGCTGTTAGTTTCAAGCCCAATTGGGATGTTTCTCTCGGCGCTATCAATTTTTACAGCTCGATTTCCTTTTTGGGCAAAAGGTAAACATTGCCAAATTGGCTGCGTGCGTTTTGACATTACCGTTTGCATCATGCAAGGCGAAGAGCGAAAAAGCTACACGAGCACACGAAGCACACAAATAAGCAACGCGAATAAGCAACACCAATAAGCACTTCGTGGATGTTAGAAAGACCTACAGTAGCTACCCATATGC
Organism: Suhomyces xylopsoci; assembly: GCA_030568675.1. NCBI lineage: Eukaryota > Fungi > Ascomycota > Pichiomycetes > Serinales > Debaryomycetaceae > Suhomyces > Suhomyces xylopsoci. The sequence goes on from JAJMGM010000011.1 coordinate 410,140, forward strand.
ACTAGATAAATACTCTCATATCTCACCATACTACTTTTTGAAAATCCATCTTATTTTTACGATCTGTTTTGGTTTCCTTACCGGGAAACGTATGATCTCTCGGCCTCTAATGCTCCAAATCTTTATTATGTAGATGCAGGACGCAGAGCTGAGTGATTGTGGTATCTGACCGTATCTTGGTAGTCATGATTCAGCACCTGGCGCAACAATGCACTTGTACCTCACTTTGCTGAAGAGGTGACTTGGATCAAAGGGTTCATATTCCCAACAATAGACACATTGTTCGGTGAGTTCGTCTTATTTCATTTGTATACCGAGGCACCAAACCATTCTAGTTTGAGCAAATGACATACAGGACGGAACGAGACGGAATATAACTACGTGAGGAACTTACATAAGGGAACGTACATAAGAGTGGAACTAACGCATAATCTAAATATGCTAGAGAATATAGTGTAGAGTAGAGGTATTATTAGTGAAATTTAAAACAAAAAGGTAATCACCTTAGTGATCACTCCTAGGCCTAATAAAGGTGGCACTCTTAACATCCAGCACTCTACAAAGTAGAGCCAAGGCGCTTTCTTGAACTTCTTAAACATCCTGACTCTCAAATTCACCCTAACATCCTAGCACTCAAAATCAAAAACATAGCGCTAGCATTATTTACCCAATTGTGATTTCTAAAGTCTTTAGTTTTACATGTTACTCTAGTTTGGTGTCTAGTTTACGTCTCTATTTTTCAGTTTATTAGCTCTTAAGTAAGTGTTTCAAGTGATCTTATTAATGTTTGTTCCTAAGTTAGTGTTTTTCAGTGTTAGTATTTTTCGTGTTAGTACATTTCAGTGTAGATATTATTGATAGCTTATTTCAGTGTTAATTTGTGTTTTTTCAGTATTCTAAGATAGTGCTCTTCAGTGTATATATAAGTGAGTATTTTTAAGGTCAAGAATATTAAATGTAATTATAAGTCAGAGTTATTCATTGTAGAGATTGTTAGTTTTTCAGTGATTATGGCGTTTTAGTGTAGAGATTCTTGTTAGTGATTTTTAGTGTTCTACTATGTTAGTGATTTTTAGTCTTCTCCTACGTTAGTGTTTCTCAGTTTGATTATTGTTAGTGTATTTCAGTGTTTTACTATGTTAGTGTTTCTCAGTGTAGTGTTCTATTTATTGCAATAACAACATCTTTCTTGGATCTTCAATCAACTCCTTCACGGTCTTCAAGAAAGTAACGGCTTCACGGCCATCCAAAACTCTGTGGTCGTAAGTCAAAGCCAAGTACATCATTGGTCTGGAAACAACCTGGCCCTTCACGGTAACTGGTCTTTCCTTGACACCGTGCAATCCCAACACAGCGGTTTGTGGCATGTTGATGATTGGGGTTCCGTATAACGAGCCAAAAACACCTCCGTTGGAAATGGTGAAGGTACCACCGGTCATGTCTTCCAAAGACAACTTGCCGTCTCTGGCTTTCTTACCCAAGTTGGCGATTTCTTGTTCGATTCCCAAAATAGATAAGGATTCGGCGTTTCTAACCACAGGAGTGACCAAACCCTTAGGAGTGGCCACGGCAATGGAAATGTCGGTGTAGTCTCTGAAGACCAAGGTGTCGTTGTTTTCGATGGCAGCGTTGACGGCAGGAATGTCCTTGGCAGCCAAGGTAGAGGCCTTGGCAAAGGCACCCATGAAACCGAGCTTAATGCCGGTTTTCTCCAAGAACTCGTCCTTGTACAATTTTCTCATTTCCATCAAGTTGGACATGTCGACTTCGTTGAAGGTGGTCAACGAGGCGGCGGTGTTCTGGGACTCCTTAAGACGCTCGGCGATTCTCAATCTCATTCTGTTCATCTTGACTCTTTCTTCGTTTCTGGAGAAGTTGGTGAAGGTGGCAGCTTCGTTCTTTGGGGCTTCCTTCTTTGGGGCTTCCTTCTTAGGGGCTTCTTTCTTAGGAGCTTCTTTCTTTGGTTCTTCCTTCTTTGGCTCTTCCTTCTTTGGTTCTTCCTTCTTTGGTTCTTCCTTCTTTTCTTCCTTTGGTGCTTCCTTTGGTGCTTCCTTGGATCCCGAGCCTTCCGGAGCAGCACCTTCTTCGATCTTTATCAAATCCTGGCCAACTTCAACGGTTTCTTCGACTTCAACCAATAACTCGGTGATGGTACCGGCGACAGGAGAGTTTACTTCCACATCAATCTTATCGGTTTCGATGGTGGCAATGGTTTCGTCTTGGTCAACGTAATCACCCACCTTCTTGGTGTATGCTGATAAAGTACCTTCGGTGATGGACTCGGCCATTTCAGGGACTTTCACGGTTTGTGAGGCAAAACGACGGAATTGCACCCCTTGGAATCCCTTCAAGGCAGACACATTCTTGGAGGCATTGACGGCTTGGAAACCAGAGTAGTTTCTGGCTGATCTTGCCATGGCCCCACCGACCTTGAGGCCCAAACTTCTTGGGGCAGTGGCAACTTGAATACGTTTTAATGATCCTCTTACACTTCTCGACAACATCCTGTCTTGTTTATATCAATTCAATGCAATAACTTTTGTAAAAGTTAATGAGTGAAACTTGTTGCTCTTCATAGGAGTTATATTCGAAGTTTTTTTTCCGGGCACATTCCGAGGACGACCCATGATTTCCGGCCAGGCGCCCCACGCACAAAAACCCCGCGATGCACCGTGTGTGCGACCGGATGTGCAGGCATTGCTCCGGTATTAGCTACATATGAATGATGATTGGTGGGAATGCCCCGGACTTTTTCGGATACCCAAACACATCGCTGTGACACCTTAAAAATAGTGCTTTATTGACAGCTCATCTGGGCTGCGGTTATTAGCGCTTATTAGGGTTTAAAAATATGGCCCGGGTCCCGTCTGTCATCGCTAGGGCACCAAATGGTATTGAGTCATCACGTGGACTATACATGGACAGTGTAGACTATGAGTTGCAACCATTATCGTATTAATGGTTTACCATTAATACAAACACAACAAATAGTCTTACTCTATACTTAAACTCTACAATCTACAATCTACAATCTATACTCTACACTTAAACTCTAAAATCTACAATCTACAATCTTTACTCTACACATTTCACTCTTAGGTTACAGTCTCAGTCATTTACTTTATTTTGTTCTCGATTATTCTACTTTACTTTCTTTTGATTTCTTCAATAAAATGCAAGAAAGCTAAAAATTATCATGACTCTATTCGTAACAGCATGCTGCAAAGCTGACAGATCAATTTCGGCTCAATGGCGAAACTCCGTAAGTCATCACTGAATCTCCGTCATCTACTATACTACTTCAGTCTCTATGTTAGTCTATACTACTTGCAGTCATTCCTGGTCATTAGGAGCTCCGAAAAGTTCGGATTACAAATTTCGCAACAGCCCTAAATGAATACTAAGTCCCGGGAGGATGACTCTCAAAGATAAACTTTCAGTCTTTAGCTATGTAGACCCGTTGCAGCCGTTGGACCCCACATCCCCAGCCGTAGCCACCCCTGACAGTCAGTCCAAACCGTCAGCCTCTCATTACTCTATTCCCGGGCCCGTCATTACTCTGGTGTTGCGGAGTTTCCGGGAGGGCGTGCGCGTACCACGGACAACTCTGAAGCTTTTTGGCATTTTCGCCCATATAAGTAAATGAATATCGCAAAACCCTGTCCTCTAATTTAGATCAGGATAATAGATTGAGATGTTGAGAAAGTCGTTTAGTAGATCTGCTGCCGCCACCAGAATCGGTGGCTTTCAATTCGCCAGATTTGCCTCCACAAAGTACGACGTCGTTGTCGTTGGCGGTGGCCCCGGTGGGTACATTGCTGCCATCAAGGCCGCCCAGCTTGGCTTCAACACCGCGTGTATTGAGAAGAGAGGCTCTTTGGGAGGTACCTGTTTGAACGTCGGGTGCATTCCTTCGAAGTCCCTTTTGAACAACACCCATTTGTACCACCAAATCAAGCACGACTCTGAGCACCGTGGTATCGACATTGGCGGCGATGTTTCTGTCAATTTCTCCAAATTGATGGCTTCCAAGGACAAGGCCGTCAAGGGCTTGACCTCTGGTGTCGAGATGTTGTTCAAGAAGAACGGCGTCACTTATATCAAGGGTGAAGGTTCGTTTGTCGACGAACACAACTTGAGTGTCAAAGGAGTCAATGGGGCCGAAGACGTTGAGGTTGAAGGTGCCAACATCATTGTTGCCACCGGTTCTGAACCTACTCCGTTCCCCGGCATTGAAATCGACGAAGAAAGAATCGTTTCTTCCACCGGTATCTTGTCGTTGAAAGAATTGCCAAAGAGATTGTCTATCATTGGAGGCGGTATCATTGGGTTGGAAATGGCTTCTGTTTACGCCAGATTGGGCACCGAAGTCACTGTTATCGAGTTCCAAGACGCCATTGGTGCTGGAATGGACGCCGAAGTCGCCAAGCAAGCCCAAAAGTTGTTGGGCAAGCAAGGCTTGAAGTTCAAGTTGGGCACCAAGGTCACTTCTGGAGTCAGAGAAGGCGATGTGGTGAAGATCCAAGTGGAAAACGTCAAGAAGGGCGAGTCTGAAGAGTTGGAAGCCGACGTGTTGTTGGTTGCTATTGGTAGAAGACCATACACCAAGGGCTTGAACTTCGAAAAGGCCGGCTTGGAGTTGGACAACAAGGGCAGATTGGTGATTGACTCCGAGTTCAGAACCAAGCACGACCACATCAGAGTCATTGGAGACGCCACTTTCGGTCCTATGTTGGCCCACAAGGCCGAAGAAGAAGGTATAGCTGCTGTGGAATACATCAAGCACGGCCACGGCCACGTCAACTACGCCAACATTCCTTCTGTGATGTACACCCACCCTGAAGTCGCCTGGGTTGGTCTCAACGAACAGCAATTGAAGGAACAAGGCATCAAGTACAAGGTCGGAAAGTTCCCATTTGTGGCCAACTCCAGAGCAAAGACCAACTTGGACACCGACGGTTTCGTCAAGTTCCTTGCGGACGCCGAAACCCAGCGTGTTTTGGGTGTGCACATCATCGGTGCCAATGCCGGTGAGATGATTGCTGAAGCTGGTTTGGCTTTGGAATACGGTGCTTCTACTGAAGATATCGCCAGAACCTGTCATGCCCACCCTACCTTGGCCGAAGCTTTTAAGGAAGCTGCCTTGGCCACCTTTGACAAGCCTCTCAACTTTTAAATAGAAAAGAAGTAGAACCCTCAAAAAACACTGCTATAATAACACTGTAAATCACTTACTGTAAATCACTTACTGTAAATACACTGTGGATCACTTAAATACACTGCATCACTAATTCCTCTAAGTATAACTACACTAAATCACTATCAATAACACTAAATTACTCACTAATTATACTGGTTTTTCTAAATATTCAAATTATACTTATTCGTAAAATACTAGAATGGTTTAGGTGGTGAAGGTCATGTGTGCTGGATGTTATTCTATTATACCAACTATTTCTAGAGATTACTCAATATTCAGTTGAAGGCTAGCTTCTGAAAATGTCGCGCGACATAACATTTTTCAAATGAAAAATCAAATTAATCTCGACTACCACTAAGTGAGTTCACAGTAATATGCCCTCGTTGCAAAAGTTCCACGCCAACGTGGCTCGTCATGTCAAGCTGATGGACAAGAACTTGTGTGCCAACTTAATCCGCCACGAACACATTGTCACCACCAGAGCCAAAGCCAAGAGAGCCCAAGCCAAGATTGAAAAGTTTTTATCAGATGCTATCAACAAGAATAGAGAGCTTGCCGGACAGGAATTCGAGGCCCGTTTTCAAGCCAACAGAGCATTAAATTTCTTACAGCCTCCAGACAAAAAAGAGGTGGGATCCAAGGTCATAAATGAGTTGGCCAAGAGGTACAGCAACAGAACGGCCGGGTTCACCAGAATCATCAAATTGGAACCCAGATTGGGCGAAGACAAGGCTCCGATGTCGGTATTGGAGTTGGTCGACTCCGACTACGAGATCAAGTTCTGGTACACCGCCAAGATCGTGGCCAGGTTGGAACTCCAGGGCATTCCTCTTGACGATACCACTCAGCACAACGTCAAAAAAGTGACCCAGTTGCGTGAAAACGGCGAGGATTTGTTCCGTTCTGCGGTTGAAACGGCCAAGGTGGAGTTTTTCACCTACAACCCCGTTGACGGAACGTTCAAGGACCCGCAGATGGAAGAGAACTTGAAGAACTTGCCAAAGAACATGGAATATCATACTGGAAAATTGGTGGGCTCGTTATTGAAGTCCAAGAAGTTTAATACTGTTGAAAGACCTCAAAGAGAGGAGGTGGAAATACCCAAGTCTCCTTTCGCCTAACTGTACATAGAACAATAGAAACTGAAGAACAAGTAGAAAGAAGAGTAGAAAGAGTAGAAAGATTAGAAAGAGTAAAAATCCGAGTAAAAATCAAAGTAAAATCAGAGGATAGATCAGGAAAATATAAGAGTTTTGAAAGATCTAAATTGTTTTTATATTTATGAATAAAATATGGGCAACACTCAGGACATTTTTCACTAATGTATCTTCATTATTTAAAGAAACATCTTATATAAGTTTATCATTACCAAAATACAATTACCGAAATACAATGTTAATACTGAAGTAAGTTCTAGTATAAAGATATAAAAATATCAGATAATATAAGAATTCAGAGTAGTGTCCATGTAGATCAAGTAGAAGATTCAAAGTACTAGACAAAAGGAATAGTCTAAACCTTCGTACAGCCTAAATCTTGGCCCATTTTTCAAATTTATTCTTCAAATGAGAAAAATAGATGCGATAGTGAATAACGAGTGGGCAGGCAAGATTCGTCTATATCTTACTATACCACATTCTAAGTGACCTACTTTATATAAAGAGAAAATGCGCAGTTGAGTCATTAGAAATCAAGGTAAATGTAGATTTAGTGTAGGTATCATATAGAGTCCCTAAGGACTCACAAATGAGACTCACAAATAGAGGCTCAAATAAAGTACACTATATGAAGGTACTACACTTGTAAATAATTCGATAGCAAATATGAAACCATAATACTCTGCATATAGCACTGTTTCAGCCAACATCGAACACTCCTCCAGCACTCTACAAACTCAGTAGATAGCGAGAATGGTATCGCGAGACACAGAAGGTATACAAACAGAGGCACACACATAGAACTTATAGAGGCCACGAATAGAGACTTATAAGGCACACAAAAAGGGGCCACAGAAAGAGGCCACAGATGGAAGCACACAAATAGATGTACACAAATAGATGTACACAAATAGATGTACACTAATAGCGAGGTTTACAAATAGAGCCCACAAATGAGCCTCACGCAAATAGACTCATAAATTGCGAGGCACACAAAATACACTTCCAGTAAATTAGTTACTACATTGATTGTACAAATAGCAAATATGAAACGCCGTAGCACACTTCAGCGTCTGGAACTTTTCTCCTGCACTCTTCCACCACTCTAGAGTCACAAATGGATGCTCACAAATGGATCACAATTGGATGCTCACAAATGCAGGTGGTCGCAGTATTAGCGAGAGCATTCTCACTAAAATGTACACTATCTATTATTGCCATAACACATAAGTGATTGGTTACACAACTGAAATGCACTATTTGACACATAGCACTCTATCACTCTATCACTCTTCTACAACTCATTACCTTTGTAGCACTCTTTATCTACTCTGCTACTTATGCATTAATTTAATATTGAGTATACTGTACTTCACTGTAGGGTACTTTAGACTCGTGGTATTTTTCGCGGTATTTTTCGCGGTATTTTTCGCGGTATTTTCGTGCTATTTTCGTGCTATTTTCTCGCTATTCTCTCGCTATTTTCTCGCTATTTTCGCGCTATTTTCGCGCTATTTTCGCGCTATTTCGCGCGACTTTCGGTTTATCTCTATAATTTCCAATTTCACTCCGTTGATTAGTTAGTTGATATGTGGTTTCTGTCGCAATTCGAGCCTCAAGGAAAGACCGCTTTGATAGTGGGAGCCTCGCAGGGACTAGGCGCTGTCCTCGCAGCAAAGTTGTACGAGAAAAACTGCTCCGTTATCTTAGTAGCTCGTCGTGAAGCCAAGTTGAAAAGTCAGGTGGAAGGCATCGAGAGCCTGGTAAAGGTGGATGCACAGCACACGGCCAAATTATCGTACATAGTATGCGATGCAGCAGACTACGAAGTGTGCGAAGCAATGTGGGACGAGCTATTGAACAAAAGAAACCAAGACCCAGACTTTATCTTCAACTGTGCCGGCTCGTCTATCCCCAAATTGTTCACTGATTTGACCAAAAGTGACGTTAAAAGCGGCATGCCTATAAACTACAACACCGCCTTGTACGTAATCCACACAGGAGTCAAAGCTATCTTAAAAAACAAGAAATCGGATACTGAATTTAAGAAAAGAACGATTGTGATGTTCTCTTCGGTGGCCAGTTTCTTTCCGTTTATTGGCTATAGTCAGTACTCGCCCACCAAGGCTGCTATTCAGTCGTTGTCGATTGTATTGAGACAAGAACTCAGACCGTACAATTTCCGGGTGGCATGTGTGTTTCCAGGCAACTTCATGAGCGAGGGCTTTGAAGAAGAACAGCTCACGAAACCAGAGATTACCAAGCAAATCGAAGGGCCCAGTGCGCCTATTCCGGGCGAAAAGTGTGCTGACATTATTCTCAGCAGTTTAAACCGTGGATATGATACAATAACTACCGACTTTATCGGTTGGTTCCTTGGATGTTCTGTATTGGGATTCTTGCCAAGACACTGGTCCATTCTTCAGATCGTGGTATCTTTTATACTTCTGCTTATTGCTCCTATTGTGAACATCTTTATCAACAGAGATATTGACAAGTATTTTGAGAAAAGAGTAAAGAATGAACCTGAAGAGACTCCTAAAACCTCTACTAGTTCCGATTCAAAGGTCTCAACTTCTATTAATCTGCCTGAAAATAACTAGCTCCGATTTAAAGGTCTACCTTATTGATGTGCCTAAAAACCACTAGTTCAGATTGCTCTACCTTCTATTGATCTGCCTGATGGCTAGAGTATATCTTTAGTTAACTCACCACTTAATACTTTTACCTTTTCTAATATTATGACAATTGTTACGAACTACTACGGGCTACTGTTCTCACTTTATTTCGTACTCTCTTCTTGCTGTATACCTACTTCAAGTACTAGTCCCTTAGTTAATCACCATTGGTTATCTACTAATTAATTTTTACGTTACTACAAATTCTCAGCTGTTTGTGTATTTAGGTCTTATCTACTGTTTTCTGTCTTATTTACTGCGTTCTACTTGCTACTCATTGTTCAATCCTTCTTTTCGGTTATGGAGTTGGCGATTTTGTCGGAAAGATGGAGCAACTTTCTGTCTGCAGTAAGCCCCCACTGGTACCAATTGATACCATACACCCAGTTGACCATTTTGATGATCTCGTCGTTCCAGATGTCCTTGCAGGTCTCTGCGAAACTTACTCTATAAGTTTCCTTGACATGGGAACTCACGGGCACGTATTCTCTCTGCACATCGGTATCGCTGAGAATTCTGTTGTTGATGATTCTGTCGGAGTTTTTGATTTGCTGTGATATAAAGACTTGGTTTTTGCGGAAGTACTCACCGGTGTAGTATGTCAATGCGGAGGTGAGAAGAACTCCTCCAAGGAATCCATGTATACGTCCACCCATTCTGTTAGTCTAGTAGTAGTCTATATTTCATTTTGACAAATGTCGCGCGAATAATCGCAGAGAACTATTGGAGGACACAAACTACACACTATTTGCTACACTATTTGGCTACACTATTTGGTGGTGATAACCACCAAATGGTGTTATCTCACAACAGTATGACGATTGTAGATCAATGTATATCAGTGTGATCATTGTATATCACTTTCCAACACATTAACTTTTGTTGTTTACTATAATTCTATTACCACTAAATCTCGCAAATTAATTCTCACTAAATGATACCACTAATTCCAAGACTACACTCTCACTATATGAGTTCTCACTATCTCCACCAGTTTCAACTTAGTTTTATTCCTACAATAATCTTAAGGTTGTGTGACACCAAAAGTACCATAATATCCAGTCTTCCTTCTATGATATGTGTCCTACGAAAGAGTTATGTAGGACAGTTAGATCCGTAGTAGTACGGTGGAGGGGAGCTAGCGAGAGGATAGAGAGAAGCTAGGGACAGAAGTGTTTCACGTGCAAATGCGACTTCCGACCTTCGAAGGTCAGACGATATGGCCTCAGAAGAAACAGTGTTAGGGGCCTGATTTGGTGGGATAAAGGTAAAAGGGGGTAGAGCGGGCACGGTGTATGGTGTCAGGCAAGTTTTGTCATATATAGATCCGTATAGGACTGATAGTACAAGAGGGAAGTGGGTAGATTGACCGGACATAAATATATCACGTGACCAACTATTACTACCAACTCAAGCTAGTACGCTATCTCAGCATATCACCTTCCACCTTTTAATGCATACAGTTCTCTTTGATATTTAAAAGACAAGTTTATGAAACGTCGATAGTATTCACAATAAAGTAGTAGACAGTAGAGTATGAGAATTAAGAGTTTAAAAAATCGACAGAGTAAGAGCTGATGTCAAATAGCTTAGGAACGACTAAGTATAAAGACGTAGGTCAAACGACAAAGTGTTTAAAGCTAGAACTACGTGTTGAGCTTGTAGCTTGGAACTACGTGTTAGATCTTGAGAACGACGACGTGTTAAATCGTGTACTTTACTTTGTTACTATTTACAATTTGATATAATTCTCAAGAGCGCTTCTCAAGAATGGGAACACCTGGATCTTGTCCAAAGCTACCGACTGGCCCGATTCTCTCAACTCCTTCACCTCTGCAACCGCAGTGTCCACATCTTTCAACAAGAATGGAAGCTCTTCAACCGGCCCGTTCAATGGCAAGATATCCTCGTTGTTCTGCGCATATCTCTTGGCTTTGACATTGGCTACGTACGACAAGCCCTCCACAAACTTTTCATTGATATCTTCTTCCAACACGTAGTCTTCCAACTGGGGCTGGATACCAAAAAAGGCATATTGTAATCTGACGAGTTTGTCGTTGAAGGACTCGATTTCGGCGTCGGAAGCCATGACGTATCTCTGCTCGAAATCAGCCAAGTACTGCTGCTGTTCTGCGGCTTTGGTCTGCACTCTTTCGTAGGCCACCTGTCTTTCCAACAACACACGTTTGATTTTCTTCTGGGTCTCCATGAGCTTTTGGTCCACGTCATTATGCTGGTCTATCTTCTTGTACCGCAACGACTCGGCCAATCTCACCTCACGTACGAGGATATTTCTCTGTTTCAACACAAGGTACCACAACTTGTGGAGGTCCTCGAACGACTTTCTTCTCAACTCGGCAAAAGTCCACTCTCTCGAGTCGGTATCCAACTCCTCTGATGTTCTTAAAGCGGTTTCCGTCTGGTTTCCCTGGGGAAAGAACGCCCATAATGGGTGGTCGGGCGAGACATCGAAGTTCTTGTGGGTGGGAACAATGAGATCTCTGAGCTTGATGGATTTCAAGTCGCCAAAACGCATGGTCTTGTTGCGGGCCAAGCACGCCACGCCGCTCAGCAAGCCTCTTATAAAAGTCACCATCCTTTCTGCCACTACTATTCAATATATTCACTAGTATAGTTTTGAGTTGGTTGAAAAATTTTAGCGCGACAAAATGCGACATAACTGATAATAAGTGAAGGCTGATAAAATAACTACCACTCACGAACAACATGTCCACTGTCAACACACAACAGCAGCAGCAGGAGCCGCTCGACTTGATCCGCTACCAACTTGACGAATTTGTGTTGGTGAAGTTGAGAGGGGCCCGTGAAATGAAGGGAAAACTCCAGGGCTACGACTCCCATTGCAATATGGTGTTGAGTGATGCCCAGGAGTATATATTCAGCGAGGGCGAAGAAGAGCCTACTTTGAAGAAGTCCGAGATGGTATTTATCCGTGGCGACTCTGTGATTTTGATTTCCCCATCCTCAGAATAAAAGAGAAACTTCAACAGATAAGAAGTCACTCAAGACTATCTATAACTCTCAACGTACCATACCAGTCTACTACCACAGTCTTTAAACATTATAACCAGTCTACCACGGTCTATAGAGTCTACCACAGTCTATAGAGTCTATAGTGAGCTGATACAATCCGATCCTAGTGATCTTGTAAATTATCTAGACTAATAAAGGCAAGACCTAAGAAGAGTTCAAAACAGTAGGAAATGTAGACTACAAGATCATCATGTATTAGTGTACACTCTAGTGTACACTATGTATATTGACTATATTATTATAAACTTTAGTAAGTGAATTATAGTGGTAATTAATATCAGTAGTTCTTCAAGTCAATGGCTAAATAGTGGTAATGAATACTGAAAGGTATTCAATTCTACATTTTTATTATACGACTGCTTAGGCTATTATCAAGCCAATTCACCAGTAGAACTAAAATTATAAGTATTTATTATAATTTAATAGAGCATTAAAAGGTTGCAGAGAATTGGAAAGTTGATATAGAAAGTTATATGATAATTACATTTAATTCATATTTTAAGTGGTAAGTGTAATGTGATTTAATTTAATTTTACTCTACAAACACCTAGCTCATGGAAAAAACCTTGACTATAACATCCAGCACTCTACAACTCTTGTATCCAATTATAGATTGTTCTACTATGGAGATAACATGTATGGCATACAGCATCAGTCTATTGTGTTTATGCATTTCTATCTGGTCTTTATGGCTATATTCTATCACTATTTGTATCCAAATTATTACCTAAAATTAACCATATGGTATGTTTTGTATTTATATCGGATCTGAGTCGACTTGTACGTTCAAACGTGAGAAATAGACTAAACTTGAGGATCAACTAAAATTCCAATAATTTTCAATATATTTCGTGGATACTTGTAATTACTTGGAATTTCAAGACTTTATACTTGATAAGATTCCATAATAGTTCTTAATTGGAATAGGGATTATTGGGGAGGTAAGGTGTGAAAAAGGTAGTAAAAGGGGCGGTGATTCTAGAGAAATTTGATGGTTTATGTGGTTGAATATTGGTGGTTAGTGAATAGAGGGCAGTAAAAGAACTATAAGAGTGTGAATTATTGGATTGGGTGAAAATTATGAGATACTATAAGTACGTACAAGTACCTAGAAGTTCTTACTAAATGTTTTTTTTGTACTAGTCTCTACTACGTGGTATTGTCCATTCATGTCCTTTCACTTTATAACTTTCGTTAGTGAGTTTATGGGAATGTCAGTGAATAATGGTCAGTGAAATAATGGAAATCGGTGAGTTAACGGTATTATTAGTGACAAAATGGAAATTGTTTGTGAGTTAATGAAAATAGGTATTTTACAGTATAGTTAGCTAATGTTTTCAATATTAGTTGTGATTTCCAGTGTATTAGTTGTAAGTCTTAGTGTATAGTTGTAAGTCTTGGTATATTGGTTGTGATTTCGAGTGAACTTTATAGTTTGGTGCTTTCCAGTGTACTTTGTAGTTTGGTGTTAGTGTTCTCCAGTGTTTTCTAGTACTTCCCTAACAATCTCCAACTTCCGGGCATTATTGCTCCAGCTCTCTTTCGACTTGGCTCCCTCCAGCAACAATCCCTTGATTGTACTCAAAGTCTGGTCTATAGCTCTATCGTAGTCTTCTAGACTGGTATTTCTATCCATTTTGTGCAACAGCGACTTTCCAAGCTTATAATAGTACGTATCATCTCCTACAGACTCCAATACCTTGAGGTTCTGGATATGTTCGTTCAAGTCTTTGTCGCCATCTTCCATTGCAGTAAAGTTCACATTTTCAAATAGCTTGGCTATATCTTCATACTTGAAGATAAGTGAATTGAAATCCACCTGATTGGATGTGCTGCTGTATTCTGGTGATAACGTCTTGGGATTGACAGCTTTGGCGTAGCGTGCGCCTGAATTCAATTCAAAGCTCTTGGCCAATAGCTTCATCTTATCAAGTATGGGTTTCTGTACTTCTTTGATATGGTCGATTTCCAGCTTTATGCTGGCCATTTTGGTGCTCAACTCTTCAAACTGGGCATTCAAGTTCTTGACGTACGGAGGCTCGAACGCGGCCCGGATCTTGAGGTGGTTGAGCGTTTCGTTGATGTGCGTCTTATACGATTCGACTGTCTTGTCCAACTCAAACCTGAGCTGGTCCAATTTGATCTGGGACTCGCTTTTTGCTTCTGCCGTTATTCCATCACTGATTGTGCTGAGCTGAAAAATGTCTTGTCTTAGTTTGAGATACTGGGCTGTGATTTTGTCGTAGTACTTGACGAAGTTGGCTGTGGACTCGTCTATGAGTTTCTGCTGTTTATTACTAACAAAAGACATAAAATTACCAATAAACTAAACTATATTAGTAGATAATATCTATCTATTTTCTATATCTACTTTATCACTATCTTTTTTCAGTTCGCATTTGATTTTTCGCACACTTTTGACACTTTTTTTGAGACAGACTTTCAACTTCAAGAGATCATTTGGACTTGATAGTAAGAGATGGAGGGTTTATCAGAGGTACAGGATGCGCAGCTTGTGATGGGCCTAGTCGAAACACTAGCAAATACACCTGACTGGAAAAACGTTGTTGATCAACTTGACTACTTACGCACCATCATCACCAACAACAACCTAAAGTATACCACGCTAGCCAATGTGTTATCAATCATAGTATCATGCACCTATCCGGTATCAACACCAGTAGACAAAGTAGCAAACATGGCCAAAGTGCTCTGCGAAAAAAAAAGTGAGAAAAACGAGCACCACCAAAAGGCGTTTGAGAGTGCATTAAGCGAAGATGTAATAATCAACACGGTGTCGCAACTTATAGCAAACGTAGGTGATCTTGGGATTACGGATGACGACTGTAGCGAAGAGGTGCTCTTCAAGTTTGTCAAGGCCAAAGTGCTCCACTGTGCCAAGTATGGCGGTGGCATAGGCGACGCTGCGGCTCTCTTCACCCTTCTTCCGCTGTACGAGCCGTTTGTATCGTGGCACAACGGGTTTGTCAAGCCTTTCCGGTACTACTGGGACAACTACGGCTCTTTGAACGCCTCTGTAGACTACGAGCAGCTTACGCAGATGAGTTTCTCACAGGTGTTTAACACTTTCATCAGCCCATTGAAAGAGTCCAACCAGCAGATATACGGCGAGAAACTCAGCATTCGAAACTGGATGTTCAATGTCATCGTGCCTAGTATCGTCTACAATAACCATGATTTTGGCCCACTACTCAACTGGTTGTTCAGAGATAACTTCAATTCTACCTCTCAGCCTTCGTACAAGTATGAGGTCTGGAACAAAACCATACGATCAGTTATAGAGAGTCGTTCGTTGAGTTTTGCCGATTATAGTGTGCTTATTCAGTATTTCTTGGCTGGGGTATATTACTATGCCTTCCAGGAAACGCCCGATCTTGTTTCGTCAATAGAGATCACAAGAATCTACGATCTCATCAACGATACCTTGGGATTGATAAAAACCGACAAAAGGCCTTTAGAATACAATATTTCTTATGAAAAGGTCAAACAAGTACAAGCCCCCAGCGTGGCTGAGTTTGTAAACTCAAAAAACCCATTCGCTCCTTTGCTTGAACCAAACGGCCATTCCATAAGCACTTTAAAGGGTATAATTGATACTTGTCGTAAGCTATTTCCTATGAATAGGCTTTTTATATCAAGATACTTGGAATTGAAGTATTCTGAGGAATCTCCTGAGTTATTAGTGGAGAAAAAGAGAGAAATCAACCGAATTATCGCCAATATCAATGGAGCCAATTACACTCAGCTTTTGAAACTGGTTGATATCTTTGCTGAGTCGTTTGTAAGTCCAGACCAATCGCTTGAAATCAACGAGCTCATCATGCAAAGACTTGCCAATGCCAACTTATTCGATATTGTCTACGTACAGCAAAAGAGTATGAACTTGCCCATGGATAGTCTTACTGGTATAGTGCTTGAAAAGTTCTGGGATTCATACAATAGTGCTACTAGCTTTAACGATAAGACAGGTACCCTTTTTGAAGCGACCCAGGCCATAAAACTCATTGAAAAACTCACCGCCGAAGTTCCACCAAAGTACAGAAACGAAATCGTAGGAATCAAGCATTTGTTGAAAGCCATTGCCAACCTAAAAAACTTCAGATTGGCTGAACATAACAAACCTCTTACTCCACAGCAGCTCATCAAGTACAAGCCAGAAAAGGAAAATGATAGCCATTCTTTATTATCGTTGATAACGCTAGTACTAGAGATGAATCCCAAATCGTACATGGCCTTTGAAAAGTTGTATAAAATCTTGAACGACTTATCACTCTACTTTCACTATACTAATGATACTGATGATTATGGTGGTGATGATGGAAGTTTTTACAAAGTAAAGGCGGCTTGTATTGAGTCTGCGTTGATTGACGGCAATTTTCAGTATGCCTACAAACAGTCCATTGAGTTATTTGACCATCAAGCCGATTTGGACGACTACTGGCTCACGTTCTACCAAGTAGGCAAGTATGTTTCGTTTGAAGATTCAGACAATATCACCACACTAGTTAAACAAAGAGAAATCTTGACTTTATCTCTTGAAAGACTTTCGTATTCGGCACTGACTAAGGAGATAATGAGACAATGGGAAGTAGTTAACAGCAAAATCGAGAGTTACTACAGCGAATTCGGTCTTGAAGAGGTCACTACGTTTGACAACTATAGCATGTCAAGTGAGGTAAAGGAGAATATCGGAGCTATAGCCAATGAAATCATCAACGAAGCCACCACCACCACCAACCAGGCCAGTGAAAAGTTATCCAAGATGTTTGTTTCGGGACTTGGCTGGGCCATCGGAGCGAGAAAGCAATAAATAAAAAAATCATATAGCAGTCATAATAAGTATCGATTACTACTAAATACTACTGTAGTCATACTGTAAGACATACTTTATACTTTAAGACACAGCGTACTACCTGTACTACTTACTGTACTACTCACTGTTTTCTATAAACTAATGTAGTCTTCTGTATTACTACTCGAATAAATCTTGATCGCTACTTTAATACTGCTATAATAAATCTTTAATGCTACTTCAATACTACTGCCTCTGATACTAGTTCAAGTCTACTGGTATCGATATACCACTGATATAAACTTTATACTACTGTTTTTCTTTGTAGACCCTGTAATACTTACTTCATACTACTGGTCTCTGTAATGTGCTCCAACACTATGTACTACTTCCTTTAATACTTCTGTAGCACTAAATTATACTGTTATACTTCTGTAGTACCGAATACTACTGTAATCATCAATAGAGCAAAGGTATACTACTTGATACTACACTAATACCACTGTGAAAATTGTTGTAGCCTTCTGTAAACTTACTGTAATGCAATAAAAATCTAAAACACTACAGTACTTAGTTAATACTACTAGTACTGAGTACTACTTGATACTAGCGTGAGCTGTTGTAGTGTAAAATATACCGTATTGTACTGAAATAGTAATCCAACAGTACTTCAATACTACTGTATACTGATATACTATTGTGGTAGTCTTCTGCCCTCTAAATTCTACTCTCTAGTACTATAATAGTACTCATATACTACTTAAGTACCATAGTTATTACTTCAATTACCGTAATACTGTTGTAAGTTCTTTAATATTACTTAGTACTACTCTAAATACTATTGTCGCAGTCATCTGTAATACTTCTAACTCCTACTCCATAGTACTGTGATAGTACTACTGTACTACTTACTTGATACTATTTTAGTACTTACTTTATTCCTGCGTTAATACAATAATATTACTAGTACTCTTATACTATTGTAATACCATTGTACTACTCTAAAGACTCCAATACTACTGATATACTAACTTGTAGTCTCTTGTACTACTACTTACTCTGCTTGTCTTTGTACGTACATTTTAGCCCGCACACTACTCCTAAATTCCAATCACGTCTCAATATAATACAGTAAGATAAGCACTAGGGGCAAGAACAAACTAAATTGACTAGATATTATATTGTACTTGGTGCTGCTTTATGATTCGAATTCGAAGTTTATCCAGGCAGTGGATAATACAAGCACAACTTCGAAACGCCACGTACAAGAGTATAAAGAGCATGGAACTTCATAATGAGAGGATAGAAAGTGATCCGCGAGTCATACGCGATATCGAAGTAGTGGACTTTGATTCTTCTTTCAGTGATAGTCAAGGCTCGAGCCAGCCCATTTCCTACAAAAAGGCAACTGGAATATATAAAGAAGCACGATACATCAATAATAATTCCCAGGCTTTCTTTTCACATATATCAGACTCAAGTGACTTTGACTTTAGTGATGACGACGAGATGATTTTGAAGGCTGCTGCTGACCATAAACTGCTCAAAAGAGAGGTTTCACCAGAAACGGCGTCGGAGCTAAAAAGACCAGCCTCTTCGCCATTGAAGAAAGAACCCTTCAAGCCCATACTCAAAGAAACAAATTTCAGCAAGCCTAATATGTTCAAAGAAACAAGCAAGCCCAATATACTTGGATTTCACACCGTTTCGTTCGAAAGAACCGAAGAACCCACTAATATCCAAAAATCTCCTAAATTTCAACCATCCCCCATAATACCTTCCACCGCTTCCTTGAAATCTCCTTCTAGGAATACTCCTCTCCAGGCGATGCGGAACTTCACAACCTCCACAACAAAATCAATAAGTGCTAGTTCTACTGCTAAAAAAGACTCTTATCATTCTATACAGTTTGCTACTCAAAAGCAAGAGTTTGTGCCTTCTGCCGATAATATCAAGAACGTCAAGCCCATAATATTACTGTCGGAACAGGAGTATGTTTTGAAACAAGTATTGAGCGGAAACTCGCTCTTTTACACTGGTTCGGCCGGTACAGGTAAATCTGTATTGCTCAAAACTATCATCAAGGCGTTAAAGAACCACTACAAAGAAGGCGGTGTAGCAGTCACAGCATCTACAGGGTTGGCAGCGTGCAATATCGGAGGAATAACCCTTCACAGTTTTGCAGGAGTCGGACTAGCTAAAGAGCCCGTAGACCAGCTTTTAAAGAAGCTCAGGAGGAACAGAAAGGCCGTCACCAAGTGGCTCAAGACCAAGGTGTTAATTATAGACGAGATTTCGATGGTGGACGGCGAGTTGCTCAACAAATTCAACGAAATGGCCAAGAGAATACGAAAAAATCAGCTTCCTTTTGGCGGTATTCAGTTGGTAGTATGTGGAGATTTCTACCAATTACCACCTGTAGTAAAGAAAACAGATACAGAGGGCAACGAGTTGAGCCAGATGGAACAATTCTTTGCCTTTGAATGTAGTGCATGGAAAGAAAACATCAAGCAAACCATAATATTGCGAGAGATCTTCCGTCAGAAAGGTGACCAGGTTTTCGTAGATATGTTGAACGAAATGAGAAACGGAGTTGTTTCGGAGGAAAGTATCAGGGAGTTCAATAGACTCAGCAGGCCCTTGAACTGTCCGGCCGGAATCGTGCCTACCGAGCTATTTGCTACCAGAAACGAGGTGGATAGAGCCAATAATTTCAGGTTAAATAAGATAAAAGGCGAGGCACAAGTATACAGTTCTGCAGACGGCGGAATAATACCCAATCCTCAAAGACAAACACTTCTTTCCAACTTTTTGGCACCTTCGCAGTTGTTTTTGAAGAAAGATGCCCAGGTGATGTGTATAAAGAACTTTGACGATACTCTTGTAAACGGGTCTCTTGGCCAGGTTATTGACTTTATGGACAGAGACACCTATCTCAAAGCATTTGAATCCACCGAAGAGTCCGACTATATCTTTGCAGACACCTCTTTAGGGGAATTGAAAAGCCAGAATTTGACTTGTACGTCTGAAATGGGAGAAGATAAAAAAAGCGAAAAGAGCGACAAAAAGAGCTTGATGGAAGCGAGCCAGCGGCGAAAGGACGAAATGGCCCAGAACATGCAAGAAGACTCCAAGAACAAAAAGTATCCTTTGGTCAGGTTTCTTTTGCCGGACGGGGTCAATACCAGAACAGTTTTGGTGGAACCAGAGCAGTGGACTGTAGAAGACGATACGCAGCAGGTATTGGTATCGAGAGTGCAGCTTCCGTTGATTTTATCGTGGGCCATAAGTATCCATAAATCTCAAGGTCAAACGCTTCCAAAGGTCAAAGTAGACTTGAAAAACGTGTTTGAAACGGGCCAGTCGTACGTAGCTTTGTCGAGAGCGGTATCGAGAGAGGGATTGCAGGTGTTGAACTTTAATGAAACCAAGGTCAGGTCGCATCCTAAGGTGGTGAATTTCTACAAGACGTTGATGACTGCGGAGGATAGCAGGAAGGTGTCGAAGGGGCAGCAGAAATTGGAGTTTGAGAGAATCCAATATGATCATTAAGAAAATTATATTAAGAATATTAACAACTGAGATTATTAACTAATATTTAGAATATCAACAACTGATATTATTAACAAATATCAATTAATATTAATGAGATATTAATCTCTGTTGATCATAATATCAAATATCAATCTTAAGAAGAATATTAAGATTATTAATAATTAGTATTAATAGCTAATATCGATTAAGATTGATCAAATATTGATCTCAATATTGACCATAATATCAATCTTAATATTAAGAATATCAAGAATATTAATCAGATATTAATCAATATTGTCTAGTCGTTTATAGTTTTTTGGTTTGGGTATGTATATTTACAGGTATGTCCTTGGTTATTTTATGTCCTTATGGTTTTGTTATGTGCTTGTTTTTGTTGTGTCTTTAATTATGTAGTTACATATTCTACGATCCAACTACTGGTATTATTGCAAACATCGATATTATTATCTCTTCCTATAAAAGCGCAAGCTTAGAGAGCTGAAGTGAGTATTTTGTTCTTTTTTTCTATTTTATCAGCATTTGTCTGGACCTACCAAATATGATGTGACAATAATTTTCACTGTCTCTAAATCCTCCTTACTATCCCGTCCATCTCTCTACCTACTGAACATTCTCAGTAGACTATTATCTAAGTATTTTAACAGATATTCAGATAGAAGAGTAAGAGCCTGAAGCCGTTAAGGGTGAAGATTTACGCCAGTATAGGTGTAAGATTTGTTTTTATATGCATTTTTCACTATTCACTCTCACTATTCATAATAATAAGTGGTTCATTTATGTCTTAATAAATAAGTCAACTAATAAGCACGAAATAACCTGGACTTCGTCCCTTAAATTATAATATGATGGTTTTAAATCATATCTGTGCATAGATGTACTTTATATTAATGAAAAATAGTAATTCATAATATTAATATTGTAAAACTAAATAAATTATTGTATAAAGTTAGATGACTTAAATGTCAAGTGACTCATCTCTAACTCTATCCCAGTTCCATCCACCACTGTCTCTATACTTGCATGCAAAGTAAGACACACCGCTCATTGCGGCTAGTACCGTCCCAACCACAACTATTCTACGTATAGGTGCTTCAGATTTCGTCACAATAACTCCAAGTTTGCCAAGGATATGATACATACAGGCAATTGCATAGATAACATCTGCATATATAGTTACCAGTGAAAGCATTGATACAGTTCCATCTACGACACTTGTTCTCCAATCTCTGCCATTATCAGTAGTTGGGCCGAAGGTATTTACCATGATTATTAATGAGGTGCCCACTATTAGCAACAAGCAAATCATGTACTTGAGTACACTCATTAGCCTAGCACCAATCTCTCTTTGACGCTCTTCTTGAGACATTTGCACATTATCAGAAGTATTTTTGTTCATATCGTTGTTTTCAGTCAACTCAATTTTTTTGTATGTCGCACCCTTTGTTGAAACTGATCTCCAAAGAAATGACACTTTTAGTTGGTTGATATATAATGGTCAAATATTCTACCGACAAATATACTGAAAACTTGAGTAAATGGAAAGGAGAAGAAGATTTAGCTCGCTACGCTCTTGTTTATCCTTTTATATGAACTTGCTTGAGGTCAAGTGAAGTTGTTACGTGATTGGTCTAATTGTTGGTAAAGGCTAAACTATGTAGGAGCCACAGAGATTGAAGAAGGGAATAATTTTTTTTCAAATCATCAATGCACAATGCGAACGGCGACAATCCGCTCTATATTTAATAATTTGTACAAGATGTTCGCATTTTAATATTTTCAACATCTTCATATAAAAATTTGATGTTCAAACCTTACGTATTAATCATTAGTGCGACCTGTAACCTACGTAATAATTCCGAGTTGTTTTGTTGATTATAATATCAATACCACCTGATTCATTCTCAATGATTTGTTGAATGCAATAGTTTATGAAACGCAATTGTACTGGCAAAATCTTCATTTTTCGGCCGTAAAAATATGTATTTACGTACATAACTAAACAAGTATAAATATGAACCCCGAATTGCATTTTTTTTTGTATATATCCGTATTTTTACGTGGCTCTATTGTTTTATTTTTTTTTTTACACGGCCTCGGACCGTCACCCGACCCAGGACCGGCGCTCGTGATTTAGCGCACTATTCAACTATCTGGCTGATATGACATACATTCTGATCATTTGGTTCAGGTGATGTGCCCGGCTTGAAGTCGGGCTGGGCTGCCTGTCAAATTCAGAGTTGCCAGTCACAAAAAAATCTGAAACATTTTCAATTATTCTCCAACTTTCTTCAATTAATTTCATTTGACTTGCAACCTGTCAAAGCTCATGGAACTGCATTGGAAAAAAACTGTATAAATTGTGCATCAAAATTGTTAAGTTTCTGGTCAAACGGGAAACAAAGTAACGAATAACAAATTCAAAGAGGAGGAGGGCACATCAGGATGTCGAGGAGCAACTGACAGTATTAAAGAGCACGAAACCCAACTCTAACTATTTATTGTTCTACTCGATAAATAGTAAATCCTTGAAGAGTTCTTATTTTCTGCATGGATTCTGTCAACTTTCTTGATCCACTTTCTGATCTTTTAAACTCATATACTTTCTCTCTAAAATTCCTATCTAGTACTGCTGATGAAAGCTAACGCTTTCATCAAAGTATAGTGCATAGCTCTACAAATGCTTGATGAAAGAAGTTTACAAGATTAAAAATATCACAGAACTAAAACTTCAATGACCACTCTGGTTTATCTAGTATGTCCTCTTCTTAGTTTTGTATATTGGGGTCGACGTAGTGTTAGTCTCTTAGGTCGACGTAGTGTTAGAAAGAGTGCGGAGAGTGGCTGCAAAACAGAGAGATAATTGCTACAGAAAAGATACGTAACAGAGAGTGGCTGCAAAGTGGCAGGAGTCAGGTACTGGTAAGTTTATCAGTGTAGATCTACTTTTGAGTCACATACTGGTAAATGTATATTAGTGTTGGTTTCTACCAAATAGAGTTACAGTAACAAATTTCTCATTATTTTCAGTAATTTCTGTCTTATACAAAAATTGCTCCATTACTGGTGATATTCACAGGATCAATCACTAATATTAATCACTAACATTAATCACTAATTTTATCACTAATTTTATCACTAACATTTTCACTAATACCAATCACTTATTAATCATAATTATTACTTTATTTTACTTCTGGTTGGGTATGTATATTTACAGGTGTGTACTTTTTTGTTAGTACACTTATTAGTACACTGGCTATTTATAATTTAGGTTTTGTTATTTTCGAGTTGATGGTGCTGACGAACTTTGGGTCAATACCATAATGCAAAGGCTCTTTTTCCAGAGCTAGTTGGGAGACTTTTACCTGGCTGAGTAGGCCGTTGTACATGATTATTTGACTGAACCGTTTGAGGTCCTGTTCAAACTTGTTCCGTATATCTTTAGTGAGCTTGGTGGTATATGTATCTGTAACAAACAAGATATGCTTGTCACCTACTAGTTTATCCAAGTAGAATGTGCTTAGGTCATTGAACGGGTCTAGAATGCCAGATATCGAATTAATATCATCCGCAGACTTGGGAGTTTGAAACGCTGTTTGCGGCAAAAGACAGTCTATACCAAAGACAATAATATTCAGATACTTCAAATCATTGCCAACTAATTGCGAAGGGTGAATAATGAGGTGCTTATTTGAACTTTCCTGTTTTAAGGTCTTGAAGGTTTCATGTTTTACAGTTTTGTTCAACTTTTTGGCAATTTTTGTAGGGTTGATATACGGAGGAACCACTATCAAGAACGGCTGGTTGTTTTCGGTCTTTACCTGGAACAGTTTTATGAGTTCTGCGATACTTTTCCGCACATTACTATGGTCGCTTCCGCCTATTATCATCTTATACTTGAGATACGCCTTTTCCAAGTTCTTGACGTTATTCTTCGATAACTCCACATGTTCGTCCATCAACTCTATTCTCCTGGTATTGGAAGGGTAGTTTTGTTCTATATCCAAGTCCTTAATACCTTCTTCTCCAATTATAGGAAAGTATGCATTTACATGAGTCGTTTCTGGTTGTCCACTAGAAGCATACACTATAGCTCTTTGTCTGTCTTCTTGGGTATTTAATCTGACGATCTTTTCAAGGTACTTTCTGAGAGGATCGGCATCTTTTTCGGATATTTGGCTGCTCTTTTCTATCAAGTATTTGGCATACAAATCATGGACTTTATGGTCAAGTTCTGTGTCGACAGGAATGCTTTTGGAGTGGTTTTGAATGGCATGGTTGATGCTGACTGTTTTCGAGAGATTCAGCTTGGTATTGAGAAGTTGTTTGTAAGACGGTTCAGAGTTTCCTAGAAAGCAGAACTGAATGGGTTTATAGAGAAACTGTCTCTTGATTTTAGTAAGCCTTTTTTCGAGATTAGTTTCTCTATCAGAATCTTTTCTATAAGTTTCTCTATCAGACTCTTTCCTATTAGTTTCTTTTCTATTAGTTTCATTTCTATCAGACTCTTTAGTTTCATCTTCCTCTTTATACTTTTCCGTTACTCTCTTTAATCTGTATGCCAAATCGTTGTTGAAAGTGGTAAGGTGTAGCTCCTGAATGGTCTTTATTATCCACTCGACTTTGTTGGTATACTTTGCTTTGGTGCCAGTTTGGGAAATAAGACTTTCGTTATTTATCTGGCTGGTTTTGAAAAAGTAGTTGTAGTTGTCTACTGAAAAAGTCTGCAAATCAGCCAAATGCTTATGTCTTGCTATCTGAGTCTCTTCACCTCTCAATACCTTTTGTAATCCGGTTATTGTAGTGACTAGAATCTGTGGAACGGTGCTTTCTTCGCCAGAGCTTAAAGTTTCACTCTTTTTGCCGTACAAAAACTCTATGAGCAAAGGCTTACGAGTCAAGGTGTACTTCTGAGTCTCCTTGTCCAAAATTAACTTATCGGGACAACAATTTTCGGGAAGATCTTTGGTTAATTCACTGAAATAATGCTTGTATCGACTGACCATTTCGTCTGTGGGCACCACTATAATACTGTCTATGCTTGATCTTTTGACTAAAGAGCCATACTTGGGCACTCTACTAAGCGTCAGGTTCAAGCAGTACACGGCTAGCCCAAGAGATTTGCTTGAATTGACTCTCCCATTGAGGATGGTGGAATATTTCGACTGAAGAATCAGGAGAAGTTTGCGCTGGTCTTCGGTAGGTTGTGTATTTTGGAGTGGTACAGATGTTTGTGCGATGGTACCTGACGGTATAAGTTGGTTGAGGCGGGATTGGATGAATGGTAGGATGCCAAATGACGTAAAGTCTGTGTCTTCCTTCGTAGGATCGTACTGGATTTTCGTACTCTTTTTCAAGCTTCGAGACTGTCGCCAGAAAAGAAAGGAGTGGCTATTGGTGTTTGTGGCTATCGGAAGTAACGGTCGCCTCAAAAAGCTACTCAAATAGCTATTCAAGTAGCCACTTCTATATCTATTCATGCTTGTCATAAGCTTGAGATGCGATGAGTGAATTTTTCAATGCGACTGGGTGCAAACAAAAAAGACTAAAGATGAGAGTGTAGAGAAAAGGGTGTGAATGATGAGGAATTTGAGGTAGTAAGATGATTTATGTTAGAGTGACAAAGACCAAGTCATGTATAAAAGTTTCTTTGTATTGAGTAGTTTAGTGATAAGCACTGTGTACGCTAGTAATCTCAGTGCGTCAACCGAGAATCAGTAGATATATTTATATTTCAACCAACTGCTTGAAATACACTCCATTCATTACATTTGAGAGTCATAATAAGAGAAGAGATAGATAGTAAAGTTTTACGATAATGAGAAATATAAATGTCATAATCTTTTATCGCAAGGACCACAATCAACTGAAACAGTACATTCTTTTAAATACTAGTAAAAAATTTACGGACCAAGTACATACTTTAAAAAGAGCAGTACAAGATCAACCTAATATTATAGTACATCCTAGCACTCTAAAACAGAAATCTAGGCACTTTTTTCTAGAACATCAACTCTTCAAAAAGTGCCAAGCACTCAAACCTAACACTCTACATCACTCTATATCTAGCACTCTACATCCAGCACTCTACATCCCTCACTTTAACAATAACTACTGATATCCTGCACTCTTGATGCAGCAGTCCTGAGAATGCTCAAAGAAATTCCACTATTTGCAATTCGAAAAACCATTCTCTTTTCGCAGCCATTATCTCTATACATACTTATAGCTATTTGAACCATGCCAATAAGGTCTAACTAAATTGACTAATACAGGCATAGATTCTGGTCAAATATGAATATTATAATGATTATTCTAGCTCTCATCAAAAGAAAACTAGCACTCTAAACGGCTAAAACCTGGGACTTTGAAACATCTAGCTCTGAGGACATCCAGCACTCAACAACAAACACTCTAACCAGCGCATCTAGTACTTAACATCCTGCATTCTCACATCTAGCATTCTTGGGAACATCCCAGAGCTCTAACGTAAATAAAGCCAATGACTATAGGTTTCTTTAATTCTAGAAGCACAAATAAACCTTGCAAACATCCTACTCTAGCACTCCTCATAAATTTTTCACTCAACCAGATCATTCTAGCACTATACATTCGTAGTTAAGGACCAGACTCTCTCGAACATCGTGCTCATCCTGTACTCTCGAACTAATGATTCTACATATGCTGGGTACTTTAACTTCAGACACTCATAACGAAGCGTAAGAATCAGCCCTCTTCAAGTTTTAGCACTTTAAATACCTAGCACTTACATTGACACCCTAACGCCATGCACTCAAAAAACTTAGCACTTTGATCCAGATCCCTACCATCTAGTATCTACCATCCCAGCACTTTAACATCGCACTCTAGAGCGTGCCCGAATATAGTTTCATTAACTACAATTAGAATGCTAATTTCTTTTCGCAGCCATTGATCTCTCGTAGACTCCAGTTATATATATAAAATCATACTATGAAGAGAAAAGAAGAGGTCAACTAGCGCTCTCAAAATCCTAGTCCTAGTACAGAATGTCATATCACTCTGAACATCCAGCACTCTTTGAAAAAACCAACTACTCTATCATAGCACTCTATAAATACAGCCTAATATCCAGCACTTTAATTTCCAGCCCACTTTAGCATCCAGCACCACACCTTAAGAGATACCACTTTTCAGCACGTATTAAATACTACCATATCTGATGAACCAACAAAATCTTAATAGCCTAATTGAGTCAAGTCCAATTATCACTGTACTCATATACTATCTCACTATCAGTATTCATTACCTGTAATAACCATTCATTTTCTTTCACTAACTACACAAGCACTTACTGTAATCCCACTAAAACCACGACCGAATTATTTTCAATTCGTCGAGAATAGCTCAATCATTTACTTCTATTTATGCATTTTTATATAGTTGGAGATGCACACAGTGCTAATTCCTATTTATTAAGGTTTCACTTAATGACTTTATGGTAAATGGGAATATACTTAACTAGTGAAAGTGTTTGTTAGTGGTAAGTGTTTGTCAGTGAAGTTGTAGTCAGTGATTGATAGTGTGGCTATTATCAGTGTTTGTTAGTGGGGTTGACAACCCGTTTTGGCTAATTATGGATTGTATATTTTTTTTAACCTGATTGATTTTGCAGCAATTCGACTGCGATCAAAATTAAAATTACTAAGATAAGAGCAGGCGATAGAGTGATAGTAGAGTGATAGTTGAATGATACAGAATAATTGTAGAATATATAACAGAATAGATTAAAGTATCTAATAGTAGAAAACATAAGGAATAGTGTACACTACGTAATTGCCATAACGAAAAGCATCAATAGCTTATTATAGTGTTGTCCACATACATTTACTCATATTGGTGCAACTAGCAAAAGCATCTTGACAAATAAAACTAATGATTAGATCTTTCTGCACCATAGCTGCATGAGCTCGAAATAGTACTAATTTCTAAGGTTTTTTATTGAGATTTTTACCAATGACTTTGGTATAATGGCAGAAAATTACTAAACTAGTAGTGTTTGTCATTGATTGTTAGTGAAGTTGTGTCAGTGAAGCTGTAGTCAGAGTCTGTTAGTGGGTAGTGATTATTAGAGTGATTATGGTCAGTGTTTGATAGTGAGTTATGGTCAGTGTTTGTTAAAGAGGTTATGGTCAGTGTTCATTCGTGGGCTATATACTATTTCTCCTATACAAAGACCTTATCTCACTACTCTTTTTCGTCTTGTCCACCATTCCAGCAATCGTAGGAAACACCCCCTTCTCTTCCCAGGCCGTAAAAACAGAGTCGGCATACGCAAGCCCTACGTGGTATATCTCGTCAAACTTGGCAAAGTCAAGAGTGGCATAGTTGTCGATAGGAGGCCGCAAGTAGATGACGCCCGGAGTCTTTTTGGCCAACTCGAGCGCATTCACACTGGCAACGTACGCGAGTCTCATCTGGATATCCATCATGTTGGGCACGTCTGGGTGCTTTGAAAACGGATTCCACCGGTTGAACAACACCCAGAACCCCGAGAGCGTGTCGCCGTAGTTCATGGGCGTTCTGTCGTCGGCCGAGCCCACGTCTACAGCGATGATGTACTTGGCACCCTTCTTCTTCATCTCCATCACCGGCAAGTTATCCAAGTAACCTCCGTCCAAAAGCATGCATCCGTTGAAGGCTATAGGCGGTAGCAAGCCTGCAAGAGACATCGAGGCACGGATGAACCGCCACAGGTACCCGTTTTCGTGGATATCCATGGTGGAGTTGGTGATATTGGTGGAGTTACAGAAATACTTGATCCAAAAGTCCTCGATTTCCGTCGACCCAAACACCTTCCAGATGCCTCGATTGAACTCGTACCCGGTAATGTAGGAAGTTACTGGGTAGGTCAAGTCGAAAATGGACCGCCAGACCGAGGCCACTCTCTTACTAAATTTTTTGGCCCGCCCGTAAATACTGACGATATTGTAGTCTTTGGCATAAAGACCGCCTACAAACGATCCAATGGACGTGCCACCGATCAAATCTACAGGGATGCCGTGCCGCTCCAACGCCTGCACCACGCCTACATGGGAAATGCCTCTACTGCCACCTCCGCCCAACACCAAACCCACCGCTTCGTTCGACAAGATACGGGCAAGTCTCAAGAAGTCGTTCTTGTGCGACTGCTGTGACTTGAACTGGTAGTGGTTAGTGCGGTGGATGCGGGAGTTCAACTTGACGAGCGACTCCAACGCTTTACTCTTTACGTTTTCAAACCGAAGCTTGATATTGGGGTTGGAGTTGAGCTTGGCCGCGAGCCCGGTCATAATCCGCGAGCCTTCGTCTTTCTTGGGCTCTTCTCTACTGCGTGCAAACTCCATTTCTATATGGTGGTGTCCGTGCACCCAGAGCCGGTTCTTGAGCCAGATACTGGTGGATCCGGGGATCACCGACTTGTCCTGGTGAATCAAGCACAAGTCTGTTCTGGCTGTAGTTTTTAGCTGAATAAGCAACCTTTCGTAATCTCCTACACCTTGCGCTATTACATCGTCCTCTGCGTCCGCCAAGAGCAAAATACAGTCGCCTTGCGAGATACAGGTGGACGTCCAGTTGCTCTTCAACTGGGTGTCACATACATACACTATAGTTTCGTACCGTTCTTCCAAATACGCAAAGTACCCCGACAACTTGAGCTGCGCCAACCGCTCGTCGAAAGCGTGTCTACCAAGATGGGTCAAGATAGAGGCCTGGTCCAACGCAATGACGTTTCTGCCGATTGTCTTGAGCGCCTGCACAAGCTTATCAGCAAACTCACGGACGGGCAATCCCGTGGTGGTGGGCAAAATGGTGATTGTCTTGTAGTCATTAGAGATATGCGGAACTGTAGAAGAGCCCACATAGGTGGGGTTTCGGGGGGTATCTTTGTCGAGAGACGAGAACTTGTTGGCTACGATTCGCGACACTTTCACCATGAGCGAAGGGTTCTGTAAAGAGAGCATTTCAAAGAGCGTTCTGGGGATACGAGTGGTTTCGGAGTCTCTGACTGCAATTAAGGAGTAGCTTCTTCTCGATGCCGTGAGCACTTCCACCTCTCCAATAGACTCGTTATGGCCATATTCGCCCAAGATTTCCACCTCTTCTTTGCCTTTATGCTGAAGATGCTGCGGGCTATTGCTCTCGTCAATGAGATTATTATTGTCTACATCTTCCTTTTCTGGGTTTCTTATCTTGCGGAATCTTCCACTCAACACAATATGGAACCCGTTGGCCAAATCGCCCTGCGAGCTCAACAACTCGCCCGCCGGAATATGGCACCATTCCAAGGCAAAGTCGATGGTGAGAATCTGCCTCGAGAGCAATTCTTTCAATTTACTAGCAATGGGAAGAAGCAAAAAGTGGAATTTGTCGATGAGCTTGCGGAAATCGCCCTGGTGAATATGCGCTACAATCACTCCTTTATTGTTGGCAGCAGTCTTGATACTCACCATGGATCTGAAACCCACTACAGACGTCAAGTAGCCGGCCAATCCGCCTTGTTTTACCGTGTACAACTTCTTGGTTTTGGCCTTGTTGGACGAAAAACTGCCTTCGTTGATGACGGGGTGGTACAAAACGTCTAGGGAACCATCAATCACATAGTATAGCCCCGAATTAAATGAGCCCTGTTCTACTAATGTGGTATTTGGCTCGATATACTTGATATCTAGCACCTTGGAAAACTTGTTTTTGACATTATAAATGCCATCATACGATGCTACTGGCGACCCCGTACTGCTTCTGGTCGTTTTATGAGTAGAGTGTTCGGGTGCTTTTAGTTCTGACTGGTTTATGGTGCTAAAGAACTTGGTGGGAGTCGAAGGACGCCCGTCGAACTTGGGCCAGCCGGCTTTGGACTCGTAGCTCGAAAGCCGTCTCAAATCTTTATCGCTCATAAGAGAAGATAATCCCACTTGAGACGAGCTTTGCGACGATAAGTCCGGGTTCAAGTTCATGGTATTGTTGATCTCGTCGATGCCTAGGTGTTTAAAGATATTTTCCACTATAGCAATACGGAGCGACGTTTCTTCTGTTTCTTCCCGTTCATCAGAAAACGTTCTGTTGCGGATGTTCTCCTTAGAAGTATTAATAGAAGTGGAAGGGTTTGTGTTTAAATTGGGTCTCGAAGTAGTCGTTTTTGGCCTTTTTTCTACTGGAGGAGACTTGTTTTCTGTATAGTTTGGGGTATGGCTCTGATAATAGTCAGATCTTCGTGAAAGCGGAACAGAAGAGAGCAAGTCGCCAGGATGCGACGATTTGGATCTCAGGTCGAGCACCACGTATCTTGAGCTGTTTTTACTGGTGGAAGAAGGGATTCTTTTGGGCAAGTTGGAGGATGACGATTTCGACGACAGACTGGAGGTTTTGTTGAACGAGCCGTTTTTATGGTAAAACTTCTCCACCACTCCTTCGTAGAGGTACCGAGGCAACACTGTGGACTCGACGCTTTCGTTCAACTGGATTTCACTCTCGATAATCTCTTTGGTCAAGCCCAAGTAGTTGTGAATAGCGTTCATGGTGACTTTGTATAATCTGGTCAATACCATAGTGACAATGTGAGAAGTGGCTTTGGGGTACTTTGCCTGGACACGTTGGAACGCATGGCGAGGAATAATGGCGATGGTGGCTGTTCCGGTGCCTTTATTTCTGGACTCTGACGGATCGTACGGTTTGGGTTTGGCCACTATGTGGGGATAAATAGAAGACTTTTCAAAAGACTTTTCAGTACCAAAAGGCTTTTCAAAAGGATCGGGCTTGTTTTGAGGAGAAACGGGAACAGAAGAGGAGGCCGATTCGTTCAAAAGGTCAAATGATGCTCTAGGTAGAGAATTAGACTCATAATTAGAATTATCTAGAAAGTGGTAGTTACTTTTACCTTTTAAGTTATTTTGGTTTGTTTCGTGGTTTAAATTGTATTCTGTTTCTTTTTCTGTTTCTTTTTGGTCTTCTTTTTGGTCTCTTTCTGTCTCTTTTTGGTCAATTTCCTCCGGCTTGAACAAATCAAGGGTGCTGATCAAAGAACTGAGCGAAGCGCCGCTTTTCACCTCGTTCAAAAGCTGGTACCGCTGGGTGCCGATGGTAAGCGTATCGTCCTTCTCGAAATTGAGCCCGTTATCGTCGTAGTCGGACTTGGCCAAAAGATTCGTAAGCAAGCCTTCGCTCTCGCTCGTGCCGTCTACCTTGGTATACACCTGCAAAGTGCCTTCTACCACTATGGAAAAACCAAGAGATTCGTCAAGATACAAGATCTCGTCGGCCACCAACTTCTGGGTGGTCATGCTCTTGGTAAGCTCGTGAAACACCGGTTTTTCCAAGTACCCAAACACCTTTATGGCACTGAGAAACTCGTCGAGGTAGTTGGTGCTGGCTTCTTTCTTTCTTTTCTTGGAATTGAGCGAGTCCACAAGGTCCATGCCTTTACTGACCTTGATGTTGGAGTCGGACGTGCTTTTGGAGTACCGAGTCAAGTACTTGTATCTTACGATAAGGAAGCATATTGAGACGATAAGGAATAGGTAGAGGAGTAGGGATGATAGTGTGAGTGAGATCTGGAAGTTTGTGCTGAGAACATTGATTATTAGGCCGGGGATGTAGAGCACGAGCCAGTTGATGGTTTTGAAAAAGAGCCAGGAAGTAAACCAGATAAGGGAAGAAAATGGAGATGCTGGGTCCGAAGGGGCCTGCATCGACGAAAACGTTCCTAGCCCATCAACTCCAGTAGTAACTTCACTGGTAATCTCATTAACACCACTGGTAACTTCATTGAGTGTCGCAGAAACAGATTCCATACTACAATTGAGTACCAATTGAACTTGACTTGTTAGTAATTAGTAGTAATTAGTAGTAGCTGAGTATGGTTAGTGATTTCCAGTGTATGTCTGGTGATTTTTGGTGATTTCTGGTGACTTCAGTAGTCTGTTGTCGGTGGTATCGGTGATTTAGTTGAATCAGTTAATTTTGTCGCGACATGCGACATATATTGAATAAAGAACCCGATAGAAGGAGGTTTGTAGCCTAAGAGAAATAGTAACAAGCAACTGGTAACAGACCTAGAGGTAGTTTTAAAATAGAGTATGAGAAGTTTTTATTAAATAGTAAATCAATCATAAAAGCTTACATTAGCTAATTTAGAGAAAGCATGATAGATAATGAATATCTGATTTCAGAGTTAGAAGTCTATCTTAAATACAAATAATAAGAAACCACCTACAAATTATACAGAAGGACACGTTACGTTAATAATTAATGAACCTAATGTTAACAATAGTAAGTGAAGTTAATAAATGATGCTAGGAATAGTGGGCTAGCGAGAATCAGTCAGGAGGTGTTGCGATCGCAGTAAATTATGATCTTATAGAATGTAATAATCTGCAGAGATGGCGGTAT
Organism: Suhomyces xylopsoci; assembly: GCA_030568675.1. Lineage (NCBI taxonomy): Eukaryota > Fungi > Ascomycota > Pichiomycetes > Serinales > Debaryomycetaceae > Suhomyces > Suhomyces xylopsoci. Next base: position 444,007 of record JAJMGM010000011.1, read on the forward strand.
AGGTTAGTTACTTTGGTAATAAATGTTGGACTCTTGTATATTGATACGTTTATACGAATGAGGTAGAGCATCACCAAGCTCTGCGAATTATCTCTTTCGCATTATTGGGTGCATATTGGGTGCATATTGGGTGCAAATTTTAATTGTGAGACTCCAATTTTGTACACTCTCAAGGTCGAACAGAATCAGATAACTCGGGAAAACTAGATATCTAGATATAGACAGCGATAGCATCATTGAGGTTCATGATCAGCGCAATCACCCCTATCTTTTGAGTTTTGAGCGGTGCCCGCTGTTCGTGGACAATGAAAATAAGCACCTTCAGTATTAAGGTTTTTTCTTAAACTAGCTGATTAGCTTGACGCACCATAGGATTTAATGATAAGCCATGAGTCAATGTAGGACTTACGGTAATTAAAGGTATTCATAAAACTTGATCATGGCATTTGTTCAAATAAGGGAATAAGTAAGTAGGGTTGGTTTAATAGTGACTGTTAATAGTATAGTGTTTGTTAGAGTGGTGTTAATTAGCACTTACAAACATGAAGAAGCTATTAATAAGTATAAAATTCACATTCGATTAATTATGGAAAGGAGGTAGAGTGGTTAGACAAACAGTAACACCAAACAATAAATAGTGTTAGTGTTTATAATTGGTGTTGGTAGTGTTAATAGTATTATTGTTAATAGTGTAGTTGGTAGTGTTAAATAGTGGGGAACGTTGTTAGTGTTTGTTAGTGGGGAACGTTGTTAGTGTTAGATTGTGTACGGTAAGCATCCAAACCTGTGTAAAATCCTCTCTATACCATCCATTCCCTTCTCCAACTGGTGCAACTCCGGCCCATAACTAATTCTGACAAAATTGTACCAAATGACATCCTCCAATCTGGACAAATTCTGCGGGTTAATCAAAAAGAAAAAGCCCGGAACCACAATTACCCTTTCATGCAAGCATTCGTGAAAAAACCCAAGACAATTGGACAATTTTCCAGGCAAATGGCTGAGATTGAGCCACAAGTAGAACGTAGCATTAGGAGTATTTTTTCCTTCAAAAGAAAAGCCCATTTTGGAAAGACGCCCGAGAATGTAGTCGCGCTTCATCTTGAAGTGGAGCTGAAGCGCCTTCATTTCTTGTCTGACTTTGAGTGGGTGCAAAAAGTCGACGGCCGCAAACTGGAAAGGCGCATTGCTTCCGCCGTCCAAGTACGACCCAGCAGAACCAAGTGCATTTATGTACTCTTCAGGCCCCACAATCCAGCATACACGCCAGCCAGGCAACCTAAACGCTTTGGTGAGCCCATTAAGAATGAGTACGGGGTCTTTATTAACGTCTTCAACGTACTGCGCAGACGAGATAGAAGAGCCGGTGCACCCGTCATCATAATAGTAATGCGAGTAGAACTCGTCCATGATAAGCAAGGCCTGGTGGCGGCACAAATCGTGGAGTTTCTTCAACTGGTGCGGCTCCATGGTTCTTCCCGTGGGGTTTCTAGGATTGGACGTGAGCAACGCAGAAACTCCTCGATTAAGTTCCTGTTTAATCACCTCCAAGTGCACTTCATAATTGTCTCCTTCGTTCAAAGGTACGGGAATGGGCGAGAAGTTCTTGAAAAGCGAAAGCATCTCGGCATATGCCGTATAGTCTGGAAGGAAAAACGAGAGGTAGCAGTCGCTGATGATGGACGCAATACGTGTGAGCCCTGCTCTGCCGCCTGGAACAACACACACGTTCTTGTATGTGTACTTGGAAGCCTTTCCGTGTCTGTACTCCTCGTTGTACAAATGGGCAATAGCCTCTCTCAAGGGCTTTATTCCGGCTGTAGGAGCATATTCCTTAGACTGGTCCGAGATAGGGATAGAGGTGGGTCTTTTGAATGAGCCTGGCACGGTGTCGCCGTGCTCGGGTGCGCCTTGCCCCAAATTGGCCCACGTATGGTTGCTTTCCGAGTTGTAGCCGTACTCGGTGGCTCTTTCTGTGGCCCACAAAACACCAGTAGACGACTGTTTTGTGTTCATGGCCGGCTTGTGGATGTTTGCATCGAACTGTGGCCGAGGAAGCGGAATCGGCGAAGACGTACGTCCGTGTTCGGATTCTGAAAGCTTCTGGATGAGGTGGGCATGCAACTTGGTAGCGCCGCCCCGGGGTTCTCTGGAGTCTGATCTTGGGGTTCTGGACGACGGAACTCCCAGGAGATGCGGGATGGAGCTGGAAGAGGGCGTTCTTTCGCCTAGGTATGGCTGGTTGGGAAGGTTCTGGTGGTTGGTGGACGTGCTGAGCAACTCAAGAAGCGACGTGGCTGATCTTTTCAACTGGTCCGGAAGCGACTTTTCAAGTCTTTCGAACTCGGAAACGGAGTCGTCGTCCGATTCTGACACATTAACAGGCGGAGGAGTGGACATAACAAAAACAAGACTATCAAGTAAAAATCAATTAAAACTTATCAATTGAGCTCTAGAATCCTTAGTTTTATATACCCCGTAGACCCGTAGCGGCCATCTCGGACAACCGCAGAGATGAGTCATGTGACTATAGGGGAAGAGGCTTAACGCCTAAGAGACTCAATACTCATAAGAGACTTGAGGCTTGGATGGATTTACGGTGTATAAATAGATAATGAGATAATAGAGAAGAGATATAGATTAGAGATATAGATTGGACGATGTGTAAATATGTAGACGATAGGTGATAGACTAGACGATACATTTATAATGGCTACAATGCTTGTATTATTGTTGCACAGAGACTTTTTTCTCAGTGCGGCTGGACGGAGAGAGACGAGGAGCCCTACAATGGTGTTAGTCACTGTGAGGCTATCGCTACATCGCACCATTTGGCCGCACATTACAACGCATAATAGATGTAGTTACGATATGCGATATCTAGTTATTGGATCCATCAGTGAATTCTATGTGTACTAGTCTCATTTTGTCGTGCTCTATATGTATGGCATCCATCAATTTGCACCCAAATGATTCACTCTGAGTGGGTTGTGCGGGCCTTAAAGAGTGCAGATATCAAATGCATAATATATATAGATAACAGACATAGAAAGATTCGAACTTTACTAATATATATTTATATAAGACCATATGATCTAATAGTATTTTTTGAATTCAATTCTTTTAAGATGTCTAGGTGAGTGCTGAGTGCTGAGTGCTGAGTGCAGGATGTTTAGGATGTTTAGGATGTTTAGGATGTTCCAGAGTGCTAGGCTCTTTTTTAGAGTGCTAGGATGTTAGAGTGAAGAATATTTTTGGTTGTTTTGGATGTTTGTTTAAGAGTGCAACGTCGTTTCTGTGAGAGTGCTGAGTGCTGAATGCTTTAGAGTGCAGGATGTTTGTTTTAGAGTGTTAGGTATTTTTGTAAGAGGGTGCTGAGTGCTGAGTGCTTTAGAATGCAGGATGCTTGTTTAGAGTGTCAGGTATTTTTCCAAGAGTGCAGGATGTTTATGCCATAGTGTTCCGAATGCTTTAGTGTGCAAGATGTTGTAGAGTGCCAGGTTTTTTTACAGAAAGCTAGTTGTTAGGGAGGGATGGTAGGAGTGCAGGTGTTAAGTGCTGGATGTTTTAAGAAGTTTCCATATGAGTACTTTGATGTTACTAACTGGGTATTATGTAGTATGACATGTTTATAGATTGAGCTTCGATCAAGTAGGAGACCAATGGCTGCGAAAAATCAAAATTATTTGACATTTGTAATAAGTGTAGTTTTCTTTGTTTCTGAATCTAGAGTCAATTCAAGAGTAATAGGATGTTCTGGATGTTCTGGATGTTCCAGAGTGCAACGTTGTTTCTTTGAACAGTGCAAGGTTTGATTTTAATATTCTAGATATGATATGATTGTAGATCGTGATAATGATCAAATCTGAAATATCTAACACTCAAAACTACGCACTCTCAAGCATCCTTAGGATTAAGCTAGGATGTTCTCTATCATCCTCACTCTCACCAACCGCTCTTCATCGAGTATTCTATATCTTTTATTCTTCTCTGCACTACTCTAAAAGTTACACTATTTAACAATCACTCATATGAACATCCACACTCCAACCATCCTGCCCTATATAATCTAGCACTATTTTCAAAAAAACCAGGCACTCTCAAACATCCTGAACATCCTGCACTCTTTGCACTAAAAAATCCCAGCACTCTAGCACTCTAAACATCTAGAAATATTAACACCCAGCACTGTCATGCTCAGAAACAAGGGTTCACTTAGTTCAATTTTCGGAAGTATCATAATTTTTGATTTTTTCGCAGCCATTGATGACTTCCAAATAAACTTGCAGCTGTATATCCAAATCATGTCATACTATCTAGTACAGCACAATTAGAAAATAAACATCTAGTTCTACAGTAGAGCCATTCATGAACATCCGGCACACTTTAAAAAACCGAGCGCTCTTGAACATCTGAAATATTCCAGACATCTTCAGCTCTAAAGCCTTCTGCACTCCATGACAGAACCAACTGGGCACTCTTGAAGAAACATCCTAAGCATCCTGAAATCCTGCACTCGTTAAAAAACCATCCTTGCACTCTTACACTCTTGCACTCTTGCACTCCTGAGAATCATCCCTCTGATATCCTAGCACTTTAACATACAAACACTCTATTAACCTGAACCCTTTAAATCCTAATACCCTTCAACTGACTCTAGAATGCTCAGAAACAGAGAATTCTTCACTCATTACAAGTGTGAGAAGTATCATAATTTGGTATTTTTCGCAGCCATTGATCTCATACTTAATTGAACTAAATCTATGAATCATATCATTACATATAGTACATAAGTAGTCACATCCTCGCAATCTAAAACATCCAGTAGTCTTTATAAGAGAAAGCCGAGCAAACTTATATACAACCCAAGCACTCTTAACATCAATCATCAAGAAACATCCTAGCATTCAGAGCATCACAAGCACTCAACGCTCAGCACTCGGCACTCTTCGACAGAAACGCCTTTGCACTTTTGAAACATCCAAAACATCCAGAACATCCAGAACATCCTGCACTATAGCATCTAGCACTCTAAAGTATAAGACCTAGCACTCTCAAACATCCTAAACAACCTGAACATCCCAAGTAATCTATAGCACTCAGCACTCAGCACTCTTCAAAAGAAACAACCCTGCACTCTGGAACATCCTGAGCATCCAGAACATCCAGAACATCTAGCACTATAGCATCTGGCAGTCTAAAAAAATAAAACCTAGCACTCTCAATCATCCAAAATATCCTGCACTTTAAAGCACTCAGCACTCAGCACTCAGCACTCAGCACTCAGCACTCAGCACTCTATTATCCTACACTCTAGTACTCTTAGATAACTGTCAGAAAAGTCTGTACATCTTAGCACTAAAAATCTTAATTGCATCAATTTTTCGCAGCCAAAGAACTAATTATGCCAAAGCAGATCGAGTGAGGTCTAAAATCCAAGAGAAAACATCCTAGCACTCATATGGAAAGATCCTTAGCATCCTTACTACCCTGCACTCCAAAGCATTCAGCACTCAGCACTCAGCACTCTTTGACAGAAACAACTTTGCACTCTTAAACAAACATCCTAAACATCCTGAACATCCTGCGCTCTTGACCATCCTGCACTCCTCAACATCCTATACTATCTAACATCCTATCTGGTACTCTCAAGGATTTTCAGAAATAAAGAAACTCCACTGACGTATCTGAACTTTAATTTTTCGCAACCAATGATCTTAACTTAATTGCAGTAAATCGTCAGGTTATGTTATACTATATACTATAAAAGTAGCAACATCCAAGTACTTCTGAAAAGCCTAGCACTAAAACATCTAGCACCAAAACATCTAGCACTTTAAAATCTAGCACTCTCTTAAAAAAACCAAGCACTCTCAAATCCTGCACTCTTTAACATCCTATACTATCTATCGTTCTAGCACTCTACATTCAAATAAACCATCCTGACTCTTTACACTCTTCATCCTGGCTCTTTATCTCTTGAAGAAATTTCGAAAATCGATAAAGTGTTTCGGGGTAAATATCAAGTATTGGATCTTGGGAAGCGACGTAGTGTGAGTTCGCGTAGGGATGCCTGACACAGAAAAGAAACAGTACATGAATAGATGTATTACAAAAAATGGAGTACTTGAATAGAGTACTCTTGAGCTCATAAGATACAAGGAATATTCATAGAAATAGCCTTTCTACATACTCATCTATCATACGATACTATAGTTACCTGATTCTCCTCTTCCTTCCGCGCACTGTCTCATTAAGTCCATTAAGTCCATTAGTCCATTTCTCTTGTATGCACTCCACCTAACGGCATTTCGCTATTGATCTTCCGCTACCAGTTCCCTTCTGGACTATACCCCACAGTAGTCACGTAGATGTAGAGCAGTAGTATTTAGTCGTACATATACCTTCAACTCATACATAGTAATAGTCCTACTATAGTCTATAGTCTAAGTCTAAGTCTAAGTCTTTCCACACTCATACTGGATAGTGTTTTCCGGGCATCGCTTTATCCTACGCACTTTTCATGAATTTCTTACTCTTCACTAGTACGCCCAACCTATACCAAATGGGGCAGAACTACTCACACGAAGTGCCCCGAGACTGGCACGAGCACCGCTTGGACCACCGCTTGGACCATCACGATGACTTTGACTACACCAACGACGCCCACCGGTACCATTTGGCCAGTGAGGGCGATGACGAGGACGATAGACAGCCCAGAGCACGGTCGTTGGACCGGAGCCGAAGGCGGCTGCGGTCTCGCAAGCGGCTGCTTCACGACCTGCCTCCGCCCAAGGGGCCTTCTTCCTTCTTTCTTTCTCCTATAACGTCCAATGAGGAACAAAATGACACCCCAAATGACACCCCAAATGACAACCCAAATGACAAACACTATCATGGATACCCAAAGGAATATCAAGAATACCCTAAAATATCAGAAAAACTAGAAAAATATACTGATTATGATAGTGTTTATCATAAAGATGATACTCTTTATCAGTATAGAGATAATGATGGTGATTTTACCGTGGAGAAGGAGGTTTTCGACGAACCCTTTTCTCCCCTCCTCTCGCTCCCCCTCGAAATCCTCTACACCATCATCGAAATAGTCTACTACGACGACACCTCCATATCCATCAACTCCAACCTCGAAAACTTTTCCAACACCATTCCGCTTTTGCTGAAAAAAATCCACCAGCTTTCCTTGTGTTTTCTCTACAAATACGCCATCTTCAACCGGCCCCACTCGTTCGACAAATTCCTCACCAACTTGGTCAATAACCCCACAATTGGAAAGTACGTCGAGTACATGGACTTCCAGCAGTTCACGTCCATCGGACTCGGCAGAACTGGCAGAATGAACCAGGAAATCCAGATGGTCACCAGCGAAACCATCGCAAGGGCTCTTTCTTTGACTCCCAACTTGATCGAGTTCATGGCCTCGGAGAACATCCAGGACGACATGGACGTCAACGTGCTCGACCGCTTGTTCAACCACTGTCCGCATCTTCAAACCGTGGACTTCTGCGGTGCTTCCTCCGAAGACTTTGTCGCTGCTTTTCGCCAACTAACCATTGGAAAAACTAAGAAAATTAACCAAGAAACAAATCAAGAAAATAACCAAGAAACATACCAAGAAACTAACCACACTATCCAAACTAACCAAACTAACCAAAATAACCAAAATAACCAAACTCTTGGTGATTCACAAGATGTTTTTGAAATGGCAGAACTTCATCCTCCAAAATCTCCCTCTTCTTCTCTCTCCAATTTAATGAAAGTCTCTTTTCACGATTGCTCTAGTCTAACTCCAGATATATTTGCCAAAATTCTCCCCAGCTTTTCGAACCTCACAAGACTCGATCTCAACCACACGTCCATCACATCCACCATTCTTCTCAACCATTTACCCCATTCCTGTAGGCTCACCCACTTGTCGTTGGCCCGCTGCTCGCAATTGACCACAAAGGACCTCATTAACTTCCTCACCTTGCATCCGGCCGTGGCCAACAACTCGCTCCAGTGGCTCAATCTCCAGATCGATTCCAACGTGGTCTCGCCGCTTTCCGACGTCTATCTTCTCTATACGCTTCGCTACCTCAAAGCCCCCGGCTTGCAGTACCTCAACTTGGGCGGCCTTCCTGTCGATAACAAGATCCTTACGCTTATAAAGAACAAGTTCTCCCAACTCCAGAGCCTTTCTTTGTGCCATGCAGCCGTTACGTTTGACGAGTTGCTTCTGTTTCTCAAAGATAACGACCAGGTTCTCAAGTTCTTGGACATCACCGGGGTCAAAAACTTGTCTCGCTGGAACCTCACCCATCTTCTCAAAACGGTGTTTAATAGCTCTCTAATTGCTTTGGAATACGACTACAAGATCCTATACGATCTTACAAGCAAGGGCCAGCACGTCAAAGTCACTCCCGTGCAACAAACGTTCATCGATCCCGTGTATACTCCTCAGGTATGGAAGTTTTATGACAACGAAGGCAGAAGAGCCTGGATCTACAAGCTCGACGAGTCTGATTCCCAGTACTCCAGCATCATCAACCAGTCTCCCAATACTAATCCGGTAACCTCCAACCTCGTGTACTACGACTTGGAAACAGGCAACAAGATCGTCAGCAAGGTCAAAAAGCCCGGCTTTTTGAAGTATGCTTCGAGGAAAATCAACTGTTCGATTGGCTATTACAACATGAAAAACGCAAAGAAGCTTAGGAAGAATAGGTTTCAAGAAGAGGTCTGGCCCCAGGAGGTGTCCCAGCGGGGGATATACAACTACTATTCGTTGAATGTAAAGTAGCCCAAGCTCTTACACTACGTTGTTACTCTACTAACACTAAACACTACGTCGTTCCCAAGCTCTTGCACTTCGTCGTTCTAAGCTCTCACACTACATAGTTACGTATAAATTTAACACCACGTCGTTTCCAGGCTCTTATGCTGAAGTTCTCGCACCAAGTCTTACACCATTTCTTACACTAGTCTAACTTCAGCTCTGACACTTAGAATTTCCCCAGCTCTAACACTTAGATTTTTCCAGCTCTAACACTTCGTAGTTTTCCAGCTCCTAGACTTCGTATTTACCCTTCGTATTTGATCCAGCTCTATCCTTACTAGTTTCTCCCAGCTCTAACACTTACTCTAAAGTACCAATTTACTATATACATTAATTTTCTTGCAAGTTGAATTGTTTTTATTTCTTTAGGTTCTACAAGGTCCTATAACTAAAACTAATGGATTTTAAAGTATGTATGAAATAAGTTTATTTAATTCTAAAAGTACTACCAAAACAACAAATAGAAGTTGGACGAGGTTTAAGATTTGGACAAATGGAAAGAAATATACTACCATCCTAGTACCGAGGTACACCTTACAATTGCTTATTAAAATCATAATTCTTAGCAAATGACATAGCATCTACTTCAGTCATGAAATCCAACATTAAATCTAATTCTACCTAATCTAATTCTGAACTATTTGGTTTAGGCTCTTCAGATATATTTGGCCATTTTTGTTGATTCTCTCTTATCTTTGTAAATAAAACAAAACTTTCATCATCTATAGAATTTAAATCTGTTATAGTACTATCATAAACACAATCGTATAAATCAAAAACGTAATCGTAGTCAGATTAGGTTATGATGTTATACTAAAAAATAATAAATGTTCAATGAGAGTATGTATATAGGGGTTAAATTGTGTCATTGTCTCGTTCAATTAGGCATAAGTGTATTATCGACCACTTACCCCCAAAAGCCTATTAAAAAAGAAACGTTTATAGTAGCAAGAGATACAGTATTTGAACTAAAATTCTCAACCCATTTAAATATATTAAGTTTATTGTAAGTTTTATATGCAATTAATTTATGAGTACTAGTACAACTATCAAAATTGTATAAAGTTTTTAATTCATTCTCTTACCCTGGCTCTTACACTTATTGAGTTACCAGCTCTAACAGTTTCCAAGAGTACGACTATTCACCCACTGTATTAAGTACTCAAAGTTTCAGTTTTAATTATTTATTTGTATTTGATACAAGTTTAGCAGGTTATACTTATTCAATCAATGATTTGTTCTAAGAACTACAGCAGCCAAAGTGACATAAAAACATTGGTAATTGTGAATTACTACAAACGAAACAAAAAAGTCATAAAAATCGCTCCCAAGCTCTTACACTACATAGTTACGTATTACTTTAACACTACGTCGTTTAGCTCCAACCTTAAAAACACCTCCTAATACTCCAGCGTATAAATTTAACACTACGTCGTTTCCAAGCTCTTACAATACGTAGGTACTTATAAATTTAGCACTATGTTGTTTCCAAAATCTGACACTAAGTGTTTTACCCCAAGCTCTCCTAAACTATCAGCTTATTATTTAACCCACCTCCTCCACCTAGTATTTACCCAACTCCATACCTCACAATTTTATCCCAGCTCTAACACTTACTATCTGACTCTAGTTCTAACACTTATTATTTTAACCCAGCTTCACTTAGTATTACCCCAGCTCTTACTATAACTAACACTGCGCCGTTTCGAAGCTCTTACACTTGGTATTTTACCCAGTTCTTACGCTTATTTCATTAGCACTTACCTGGTATTTTACCCAGTTCTTACATATTAAGGTACCCAGCTCTAGCACTAAGAACTTCCTTTATGAAGAGCCTATATTATTCCATTTTGGTACTTGAATATCTTTCAAATATACTGAATAATGCCCACTCATATATTTATTCATTCTGCATTTATTAATTACATCTCTCTAAAATTCTAACAATTTTCATTCTACCAGCTCTTACACTTATTTTATCCGGCTCTACTCGTAAATGAGAAACATCTAGCACTCTTCAAAACTCCATAGTGTTTCACAATGACCTAATGGTGATCTTACAATGGGGAACGACGACGTGTTAGTCAGTGAAAGTGATTCTCCAATGGGGAACGGTTAGTCAGTGAAGACTTATAATTCAAGTGTTTTCGCAGCCATTCACATGCCCCGAATTCTGCGTTCCACATGCGATGCTCCAATCTTAAGTCCGTCTTGTGCTTCACGCGTATTCGTGCCGCGTTCACTCAATCCCAGTAGACCAATACATCTATCAGAGTCAGTCATAGTTAATGACTACCTTGCCGATCTCTACTGACACCGTAACCACCTCCATACCTATTACCAGTATATTCTACGAAGCTCATAACTAGCCTAGCTCTATGTATCTTGTGCGCGATTTGCCCCAGACTTACCCCTCGGTACCGAGACATTTCACAATATTTTTTCCCCACATAACTTTAATTATGTTTATATATAAGCTTTAATCTAGCGAATTGTACTTCCATTTTCATCTCAGCACATCCAAATGACATTGCCCGAAGTCACCGAAGTCAGACATCCCATCGATGTCGACCTGCTCGCAAAATACTTGAATCTGCTTCAAAACAACCCATCTGCAAGCAATACTACTTTGGGCGTTGACGTTCCGAAGTTTGCCGCTTCTGGCTACGGAATTAAGCAGTTTGCATTCGGACAGTCTAACCCCACGTATTTGCTTGATATCGATGGAAAACCGTATGTTCTTCGTAAAAAACCCTCGCCCAACGCCAAACTCGTGTCCAGATCGGCCCATGCCATTGAGAGAGAGTTCTTCATGTTGCGCGGCATTAACGTCTTGAACCAGAACACCGCGAGAAAAGTGCCTGTTCCAAAAGTGTACGTATTATGCGAGGACGAGTCGATTATTGGATACGTTTTCTACATTATGGAGTACATCAAGGGGGACCAGATCAAGAACCCTGAGTTGCCGGGCATTCTCGAGCACGACAAGAAATTGTACTGGACAAGTATCTTGGAAACCATCACTGCCATACATTTGTTGGATGCGCACAAATTGATTGCGGAGCTTCCCAAGTCGCATTTTCCCCAATTCCACAACTTGGCCAAAATCACCGGCTCGTCGTATTTTGAGCGCCAGATAAGAACGTTGACCAATGTAGAAAAGTCACAAAGCCAAACTGTAGATCCCATACCCCATTTTGAGCGCATAACCAAGTGGACGCTCAAAAAAGCCCCGCGCGACCCCGCAAAACTCACTCTCATCCACGGGGACTTTAAGATCGATAACGTCCTATTTGACCCCACCACCAAAAAGGTGATGGCCGTTTTGGACTGGGAATTGTGCACTTTCGGGCACCCCATTTTCGATCTTGCCAACTTTTTGCAGCCATTCCAGTTTCCTAATATGATGAACCGCATGATGTACGAGGGAACCGAGGTAGGTATGGAGAACCCCGAGTCGATTAGGACCATTGAGACGGTTTTGAAGCAGTACCACGAAGTATACGGCAGTCCTTCGTGGGATCCCAAAGACCCTACCAACAATGCTTCTGATCTTTGGACGGTTGGCCATGTTTTTGGTCTCATCAGACTCTCTGTAATCAGTCAAGGTATAGGCATGCGAATCAAAAAGGGCAGTGCATCTTCAGGCAACGCCTCGGGTTTTGGCCTGATCTACCTCTTTTTGTCTGAATTGGCCAACGATGCTATAGAAGAGTACGAGGAGAAGAAGAATTCTAAGTTGTAGTACAAAAAATAAACATTTACGGGAAAGTAGTGTAATTCGGAAACCTATAAAAGAGTGGAGTCTGAGATAAGGTTGGAGCCCGGAGTACATTCGAGGTGTCTCAGAGGTTTATCTTTGATACTTGGGCACTAACAAATAAATTGTGCTCATTCATATTTGGGTGCAAATAGTTATCGGTAGAAAATTTTTTGGGGTGTAGTTTGGGGAGCGAGAATGACAAGAGAGTGTAGTTGTGTCTGTAACATCCTAGCACTCATATGGAAACATAGCTAACGCTCGAATCTAGCTTATAGTTTAATTAATCGTCTTATCGCTCGATGATTTGAGTACATTCTAGCCCTCGAGTTACCTTTCTGCGCATGTATAATTTGGTGCAAAGAAATAGGCGTAAACCGGGTAAAGACCAGTGTAGTTCGGGGAGCGACAATGATAAAGTTATGCGGTCATGTCTTGGATGTTGGTTGGGGCCTAGAGTATTTGTACAACTGGTTTGAAGTCTTTTTACTGAAGTCTGGACACAGAACCACCCATTGCACGTATTAATTTGGGTGCAAATCAATAGATGTAAGGGAGGAACGATAATGTAGTGTAATTCGGGGAGCAAAGACTACAAAATAGTGCAGTTAAATTCAGTAAGTAGATTGGGGCCTGAAGTATATCTGGATTGACTTTGGCGAATTTATCACTGGAGCCTGGTCTTTGGCGACCACTTTGTGCTCGTACATTTGGGTGCAAATCAATAGAAAACGGGAGCAAACTGTAAAGTAGTGTATATCGGGGAGGGAGAGTGATAAAGAGTTGCAGTCAAGACTGGCGAGTAGATTGAAGCGTAGCGTATATTTAAGTTGTATTTGAAGCGTTTATCATCAGAGCCGAGCCGTTGAGCTGCCCTCTTTGCAGGCATTACATTTGGGTGCGAATTAATGAAATGAAGTAAACTTTAAAGTAATGTAATTCGGGGAGGAAGAATGATTAAAAGGTGTACTAAAGCTTGGTGTGTTTATTGGGGTCTAGAGTGTATCTAAAGTGATTTTGGAGGCTTTGTCACTAAAACCTGGCCTTTGAGCTACATTCTCTGTTGTGCTAGTGTTTTTAAGTACAGGTTTTTTTTTGACACTCCATTTCGGGGAGCATCGCTCTAGAAGTGTCCCCAATGGTACCTTCTTGTAGATAGACCCCAAAACAATGCATATGTTCTCAATGGACACTTAATACTACATGCTCCCCATTCTACAGACACCTCTAGTTTCTAAATTTACAACATCGCCACAACACAAAGAAGCACCAGCTCTCCAATACTCATCCAAACTCAACTCTGTCTGCTTAATCGTCTTTCGGGTGCCCCTCTGCACCTCCCCTAATCGGGACCGCAGCTGTCGCTTCCCCTCCCCCGAAATACATGCGAAATACATGCGTATGCACCTCCGCTAAACGTGAGATTGTTTTCAACCATCGGTTTTGACACGTCACGTGCGCGTAGCGTAAGAATCACGAGATTGTTAGTCACAGCGACTGATAAATTTTCACTTCTACACCAAATTGATCCCCAATCTTTATCATTATGTCACAGTTTGGAACGTTATTTCGTGTCACCACCTACGGCGAGTCCCACTGTCAGTCAGTGGGATGTATAGTTGACGGGTGTCCCCCCGGTTTGAAGTTGTCCGACGAAGATATCCAGCCTCAGTTAACCAGAAGAAGACCGGGCCAGAGTAAGTTGTCTACGCCAAGAAACGAAAAGGACAAGGTTTTCATACAATCAGGTACCGAGAACGGCGTCACCTTGGGCTCTCCTATTGCCATGCTAGTCAAAAACGAAGACCACCGTCCCAAAGACTACACCGAAACCGATTTATACCCAAGACCATCGCACGCAGACTGGACTTACATACAAAAGTACGGAGTCAAGTCTGCTTCCGGAGGAGGCAGATCTTCGGCCAGAGAAACCATTGGAAGAGTTGCTGCTGGTGCCATTGCTGAAAAGATTTTGCACAAGGCCAACGGCGTTGAGATCGTGGCTTTTGTCTCGAGCATCGGTGAAATTTCCATGAACAGAGACCCGTTGGATGCAAAATTCCAGAACTTGTTAAGCACCATTACAAGAGAAGGAGTCGACGAAGCAGGTCCTGTGAGGTGTCCTGACGCTACGGTGAGAGACGAAATGGTCAAGGTCATTGAGAAATACAGAGATGCCAACGACTCCATAGGAGGAGTCGTCACCTGTGTGGTTAGAAACTGTCCTGTTGGATTAGGAGAGCCCTGTTTCGACAAGTTGGAAGCCAAGTTGGCTCATGCCATGTTATCGTTGCCAGCCACCAAGGGTTTCGAGTTTGGGTCCGGATTCCTCGGCACCCAAATCCCCGGCTCCAAGCACAACGACCAGTTCTACTTTGACGAAACTCGCCAGACTTTGAGAACCAGAACCAACAACTCGGGTGGTGTGCAAGGTGGCATTTCTAACGGTGAAAACATCTACTTTTCTGTCGCTTTCAAGTCTGCTGCCACCATTTCCCAGGAACAGCAGACGGCCACCTACGACGGTGCCGACGGTGTTTTGGCTGCTAGAGGCAGACACGATCCTAGTGTCACTCCTAGAGCTGTTCCTATTGTTGAAGCCATGACTGCGTTGGTTTTGGTGGATCAATTGCTCATTCAAAAGGCCAGAGAAGCGGGTAGGTTGATTGTGACGGAATAAGCTCAATTCATCGAACGTAGCGAGATGAATTGAGCGATAATACAAAATATTCATAGAACGTAGCGAGATGAATAGAGCGATATTTTAAAATTGAAGGCAGTAAACTAAACTATAAAATATAAACTATAAACTATAAACTTCAATCTATAAATTAACATGATGTAACCAAATAGAATAATAAAAATACAACCTATAAACTATAAACTAACGAAATACAAATTATCAAATAAAAACTAGCAAACTATTAATTACCAAACTAAAAATACAAGGTATAAACTAACTATAAACTAACAAACTATAATTTATAAATTAACATTTCATACCAGTGATGTAACCAAATAGAGCCATCACAAGTAATTTATTCAATTGTGAAATCGTAATTTACTAGCACTTAAAATCTTTCTTTATCTCGCCAAAAAGTGCTACCATTAGTTAATTGTTGAAACTGGATTGTCTTTATACTGATAATTAATATATACTAAAATTTTACATTGCAGATAAACTTCTAACCTTCTAACATTTATGGTGATCTAAGAAATAGAGGTTACAATAAAATTATGGTATTCAAATAAAAAGTTTTTAATTACCTCCTTTTCAGAAAGTGCCAGTCTCAATGATAAAGCAGAATAAAAATAGAGACACTTCACTCTCGTCATTGATGAGATACGGAACTATCATTCTTTGGAATTGATGACTTGCTTCCCATTCTTGTCACTGGTGTACCGTAACTGATTTATCGTCATCAGAGCTCGTCTATTATGAAGCTTTTCGCAGCCATTACTTTATAAAACCATTTCAATAATTCTTGAAAGTGAATCAAGTCAATGATCAGTCTCTATAGTCCTTATTTAATCGTTCTTGAGCAAGCTTCCAATTCAGGACAATCCTCTTTTTCGCAACCATTTATTGTCTTTTGATTGTATTGATTTACCTCTCTAAATAGCAAAGTGAGAAGTAAAGCAAGAGATTGTAGTCAATATTCCTTTTTTCAAACCTTCTATATCAATTACCCAATTATTAATAAGCCTGTTAGATTAGTTTTGAACTGATCTAGCAATTCTGAGCTTGATTCCAAGAGCTCTACTTTTTCGCAGACATTGCAAGACTTACGATCTACTGATTGTTTAAACAGCTAAGTAGAACAAGTGAACAATGAGGTTCTTGTCAATCAACTTTTGGAACCCTCCATCTAAACAAATATATTTTGTGACCTCGAAAGGTACGAGAGGTGCTGCGAATGCTCTTGACCCTATTCCGCCACATTCTCGCATTAACCCAACCCATCGTTATCGATAAGATTGTGGTAATTAATAAGGCTCTCTGCAGCCCCAAAGATGATTACAATTATAAAACTCATAGAATCCATTGGAAGTTGCAAAGTCTTCTCCCTATCGATTTAATTAACTTCTTCTAACCGACAAGAATAATAAGTGGAACCCTCTACTCTTGTTACCCGTAGTCGGTTCCGAGACGAACATAAATAGTGCTTCAAATTCTCTTCTAGATAGTTATTCATTATCTAGCTTAACTTTACCAAACTCTACATTAAAGAGTATAAAACCTAACGAACCTTTTTATTCAAGACATTTTTCGCAGCCATTGTAAAAATCTACAAGATTTTTTCGTTAAATAAGAGAACTACTGGTGGTAAAACAACAACGAGATAGTATTTTAGCGACATACAAAGCTGGAAAAGAGACCAAAGTCTTGGCCAAAGCGCAGCACGAGATCATTTGCCCCGATCCCATGTGCAAACATTAGCTTCCGATCTATGATTGTTGGCATCTCTTTACCTTTACAAAATTAGAGATATAATGTAGTACCTTATGTCTACTCTATCCAAATATGAGTAGTGACTGACAGTGGTGGTAATATCATATCATTTCCTCTTGGACGTTGTATCTAGTTTTTTAGATATTATGCTTTTTTTTGTTTTTTTAATTTTATCTGTTTTTTTTTGTTTTTTTGTTTTATCTTTTTTTTTTGTTTTTTTATCTTTTTCTTTATCTTTATAGCTATTTTTTGGCTGTGATATAAGGTGGTAGCTTATATCTTTCCAATTTCGAGTAGTGTTATGACACGAGTGGTAATATCATATCTTTCTCTTGGAATTTAGCCAGTTTTTTTTTTTTTTTTTTTTTTTTTTTTTTTTTTTTTTTT